>OZ024741.1:402104402-402126902 GCA_964016885.1 Eledone cirrhosa | reverse complement strand
TGACACCCAGAAACATTAGTGTCTGCAGTTCTGATCACATGCCAACACAAGAGCAAGAATGAAGTGTTCATTCTACTGGCATGGCTATAAAATTGAGGCTTGTTTGCATAATTGCAAACGAATTGAATGTTATTATTAATATTAGAAAAACTCAGATTACATTTATTATCATCATCATTTCATTTTATGTCCGCTTTTTCCTTGCTTGCAAGGGTGGGACGGGAACTGATTCTGGCTTGATTTCTACAGCTGGATGCCCTTCCTAACACCAACCTCATTTACAGTGAGTACTGAGTGCTTTTTTGCCGTGGCACCTACACGTCCACTTTACAGTGTGGGCTGGGTGCTTTTTTTTTTGCCGTGGCACTTCCAGGACCACTTTTGCAGTGGAATGATAGGGACTCTAGTCCCTATCATCTCATTTCTACAGCTGAGTAAACTGGAGCAATGTGAAATAAAGTGTCTTGTTCAAGGAAACAACACATCACCCGGTCTGAGAATTGAACTCACAACCTTTCGATTGCAAGGCAAATGCTCTAACCACTAAGCCATGTGCCTCCATATATACATATATATCATCATCATCATCGTTTAACGTCTATCTTCCACGCTAGCATGGGTTAGACGGAATTGTCCCACTTGAGGCAAGATTGTTCGGGTAACCGTGTCTCGCTCGTATAGGACTATCTGGCAGGTTTTCTACAGCTGGATGCCAACCACATTTACTGTGTGGACTGGGAGTTTTTTACCGTGTTACCTACACGGCCACATTATAGTATGGACTGTGTGTTTTTTTTTGTCGTGACACCTACACGACCTCATTAGTTTGCACTGGATGTTGTAGAACCAACATAACTTTACAGAGAAACTATACGTATACATGTGTGCATATACATATATGCACATCTGTGAGCGTATATACATACACATACACACACCTAACTATATTTCTTGATAGATTTTTATATATTTCAATTTCTATTTCATTTGTCTATATCTTTTTTTGATTTTCTTGATGAGTTTTTCTAAGTATTTACCCATGTTTTATATTGCCTCGTCTGACGAACGAATGAAGTCGTTTATTTCGTATTCGCCTCATTCGGGAAACCTCTGGTAATGAGGTAATTATATTGTATTGATTTTTATACATTAAATTTTGCTCTGATACTTACATAGAGCACTCTTCATTTCTATGACCTTTTCTGTTTCCAACGGAAATTTCAATACTATATATATATATATATATATATATATATATATATATATATATATATATATTCATTTAGGTTTGTTGGTTCACCATTGGATAGAACTGGTCATTCCGTATAGTCAACCGTGATGTAATACTAGGAGAAGCACTCGACATAATGCAGCTCATCCATCTTCGTTGGTGGTGCGAGAACAGAGTTAATTATTATTAAATAAAATGGCAGGAGGCTGGACTGGTGAAATTCCTTCAAAGATTTATTACAAACACTATGCACATTTCAATGACCAGGTTCCGTAGGATCCTGGTGACATCATCAGGTGTTTATTGTATAAAAGTATTGTATAAACAATTTCTCGAAGGCCTGCCGTGCTGCGTCCGAGGCGAAAACCGCAGTGTTCATCAGCTAGCTTAGACTCGACAATCTCCCTACATCTCTTTGACAGACACTTAACATAGACCTTAGCTGGGAGGCTTAACAAGGAGATCCCTATAGTTTTCAACTAAAAATAAAGAACAAGGAAGTATGAAGAGCCCTTAGCAAAAATATTATGTCCTGTATATATCACATGCACTGGTATATATATATATATATAAAGTTTGCGGTTCCGAGACCGAAGCGGCCACAAATCAGGAAATGAAGGGTGAACTCTCTCTCTCTCTCTCTCTCTCTCTCTCTCTCTCTCTCTATATATATATATATATATATATATATATATATATATATATATATATATATATAGCAGATTTCCCTTTTTCTGTAATACTATACTATGAAAGGAGAAAGCAGTGACACTGCTGCAAATTGAGAGAGAGGGAGAGAGAGAGAATCAGTAATCAACTAGCCAGCAACACAAGGCATGCGCACATGCATGAAACAAGAAAATGGAGGAAAGTTTGAAAGTTGAATAATTATTGAATAGAGGCAGAATATAATAAAGGAATAATAGTATACACAATCCAAGAGGCTGAAAAACAGAGAAAAATGTTTAAGACCCGAAGGCGGTCAGGGCTAACTGTTGCCAGTGTGGATGGATCCTACAGAACCTGGTCATTGAAATGTACATAGTGTTTGTAATAAATCTTTAAAGGAATTTCACCACTCCAGCCTCCTGTCATTTTACTCAATTATATATTTTAACTTTGCTTGTCATCCTTACGGGGTCGATAAAGTACCAGTAATGCACTGGGATAATTGCTGGCCTTGTGCCAAAAGTAGAAACAATTATATATGTATATATATATATAATTGTTTCTACTTTTCGCACAAGGCCAGCAATTATCCCAGAGAATTACTGGTACTTTATTTTATCGACCCCGTAAGGATGAAAAGCAAAGTTAACCTCGGCGGGATTTGAACTCAGATCATAAAGGGCTACAAAGCATGCCAATCCACCGCCCTTAATATAATAATAATAATAAAATATACAAAATAATAATAAAAAACACAAAGACCAATTCCGATGAGGGATCGATAAAGATTGTATATGTATATATTAAGCTATGGAGTCAATATCTATTAATAGTACAGCTTAAAATCTAATCAAAGAATTTCTGCTTTCACCATATATATATATATATATATATATATATATATATATATATATATATATATATATATATATATATATATATATATATATATATATATATATATATATATATATATATATATATATATATACATATACATATATATATATATATATATATATATATATATATATATATATATATATATATATAACGAAGGAAATGTGGTAAGGAACCAGGTGGACCATAACGCACCAAAGTACTCAATACTTGGGGTAGTAGAGTGGGTAATAGGAACGAGTAAGACCCCGACGGCTGAGCTCAAGCCGTTTCGACGGCTAATTCTAGACATTTTTAGTCCAGAATTAGCCGTCGAAACGGCTTGAGCCCAGCCGTCGGGGTCTTACTGGTTCCTATATATATATATATATATATATATATATATATATATATATATATATATATATATATATATATATATATATATATATATATATATATATATATACATATATACATATATATATACATACATATATATATATATACGACATATATACGACAACTACAAGAGAAGTACCTAGCTAAAAGTAAACCCTTATACTTAGCTTTTGTTGACTTGGAGAAAGCCTTTGACAGAGTCCCCCGCTCCATTATCTGGTGGGCGCTTAGAAAACTAGGTGTTGATGAATGGCTTGTGAGAGCTACACAAGCCATGTATAAAGAAACAGCAAGGTTAGAATTAACAACGAATATAGTGAAGAGTTTAGCGTAAAAGTTGGTGTTCATCAGGGCTCCGTTCTTAGCCCCCTACTATTTACTATTGCCCTTCAGGCTATAACAGAGGAGTTCAAGACCGGCTGCCCATGGGAACTCCTATATGCAGATGATCTAACGCTGATAGATGAATCACCCTCTTAAATGTGAAGTTATGTTGGTACCACAACATCCAGTCCGAAACAAATGAGGTCGTCTAGGTGTTACGACAAAAAAACACACAGTCCACGCTGTAATGTGGCCGTGTAGGTAACACGGTAAAAACCTCCCAGTCCACACTGTAAACGTGGTTGGTGTTAGGAAGGGCATCCAGCCGTAGAGAACCCGCCAGGCAGTCCTATATGAGCAGGACAACAAATCTTGCCTCAAGTGGGAAACCTCCCGTCCAAACCCATGCAAGCGTGGAAGATGGACGTTAAACGATGATGATGATGATATATATATATATATATATATATATATATATATATATATATATATATATACATATATACATATACATATATATATATATATACATATATACATATATATACATATATACATATATATATATATACATATATATATATATATATATATATATATATATATATATATATATATATATATATATATATCTAAGGCGGGTAAAATTCCCGAGATCCATGGACGAGTTCTCTCCAGCGGTCTCTGTCCCTCATTATCGCTGCCATGTCCTGCGTCTCCAACAGACCAGTGTCTGTCCTTAGGGCATCAACATACGTTAACCTTGGTCTTCCTCTTCTAGTGTGTCCATATAGGGGCTGCCAAAAGAGTGCAATGTCATATATATATATATATATATATATATATATATATATATATATATATATATATATATATATATATATATAATAATAATAATAATAATAATAATAATAATAATAATAAAGTATATATCCCTACACGCAAAAAGCGTCCAGGGACACATGTATTGTCCAACCATATGCCAATGTGGTTCAATGGCAAGTTAATAAATTAACGAGCCAGAACATATATAATCAACGTTTAGCAAATAAGAAAAAGTTTCAAAATAAATTTTAAAATATTCACTGTACTCACTATGGTTACCTTTACCGAATCGGTTTCGAAAATAAATGGACAGTCCTTGCGGCCTTCCATTGAAAAGATAAACTTTCGTCAGAAGGGTCTTTTCACTCGGAGAATATAAAATTCCCGAGTTCAAATTACGAACTGGCGCTATTCAAAATTGTTCCCGAGATGAGAATGAATGATGTGGAAGCAATCATTTGTGAATCTTTTAAAATTTATTTTGAAACTTTTTCTTATTTGCTAAACCTTGATTATATATATATATATATATATATATATATATATATACATATATATACATATATATATATATACATATATATATATATTAATTTAATATCAGATAGATATATATATATATATATATACAATAATGAGAGGTATACAAATATATGTGTATACATACATATACATGTATATATAAACATATATTTTTCACAAGTATGTGAGATTGTATGTTGTCGACCTTAACCAGTGTCACTCTATGATTATGAGAGACAAAATAATCGAAATAATTAAATTGACACAATATCAGAGTTATGTAAAATATTATAAAAAGGAATAATAGATACAATATACCTATTTTTTTCTAAAAAAATAGGTATATTGTATCTATTATTCCTTTTTATAATATTTTATATATATATATATATATATATATATATATATATATATATATATATATATATATATATATATATATTATATATATATATTATATATATATATGTATATATATATATATATATATATATATATATATATATATATATATATATATATATATATATATATATGTATATATATATATATATATATATATATATTTATTAAAATGACAGATTAAAGTTTAAGCAAAGAATCGCTGCTTTCACCCTTAACGGGATCTTCTGAAACTAACAAAGTCAATCTGTAAACGCAGAACTGGATATTTCAAAAAACGTTGCAACCGGAGGAAGACAGGAAGACGATACTTTGGTTCGTGGTAACGTTCGCTGGCATTGGATTTTAGTCTTCAATTTTATTATTATTACTATATATATATATATATATATATATATATATATATATATATATATATATATATATATATATATATATATATATATATGAAATTAAATTAATTGACCAGGTAATGAGTTCGGGTTTGTGTCAGGTAAATGTACCACAGACGCTCTTTTCATTGTACGACAACTACAGGAGAAGTACCTAGCTAAAAGTAAACCCCTATACTTAGCTTTTGTTGACTTGGAGAAAGCCTTTGACAGAGTCCCACGCCCCATTATCTGGTGGGCTCTCAGAAAACTAGGTGTTGATGAATGGCTTGTGAGAGCTATACAAGCCATGTATAAAGAAACAGTCAGCAAGGTTAGAATTAACAACGAATATAGTGAAGAGTTTTGCGTAAAAGTTGGTGTTCATCAGGGCTCCGTTCTTAGCCCCCTACTATTTACTATTGCCCTTCAGGCTATAACAGAGGAGTTCAAGACCGGCTTCCCATGGGAACTCCTATACGCTGATGATCTAATGCTTATAGCTGAATCAATGGCTGAACTAGAGAAAAAATTACAAACATGGAAGCATGGCCTAGAATCAAAGGGCCTTAAAATTAACCTGTCTAAGACTGAAGTTCTAGTATGTACTAAGGAAAATAGGGCACTGGACCCATCTGGGAAATAGCCATGCTCAGTGTGTAGGAAAGGAGTAGGCAGAAACTCCATTTATGTCCCAAATGCAAAGTATGGGTGCATAAAAGATGTAGTGGGATCACAGGTAAGCTAACTAAGAATATAGATTTTATATGTGGCGGGTGCTCAGGTGCAATAAATAGCAGCAAGTGCCCACAGAATACTATCCCATTCCATTGCACAGATGGTTCTATAGAAATAGTGGACACCTTCCGTTACTTGGGTGACAAAATCAGCAGTGGGGGAGGGTGCTCTGAAAGTACAGTAGCTAGAGTCAGAACGGGATGGAAAAAGTTCAGAGAGCGTATACCACTATTGGCCGCTAAAGGGTTCTCTCTAAAATTGAAAGGCAGGCTGTATGATGCCTGCATACGAACAGCAATGTTACATGGCAGTGAGACTTGGGCATTGTGTGCAGAGGACCTGCGTAGACTGGAAAGGAACGAAGCATGCATGCTCCGTTGGATGTGTAATAGTAATATACGTGAACGGCAAAGCATAAATGAACTAAGTGAGAAATTAGAAATAAGAGGGATCAGATGTTGTTTACTCGAGAGAAGGCTACGTTGGTATGGTCACGTGATGCGCATGAAAGATGACAGCTGTATAAAAAAGTGCAGAGCGATAAAAATAGACGGTAGCCACGGAGTAGGCAGACCCAGAAAATCCTGGGACGACTTGATAAATTCCGACTTCACTCACTTACACCTCTCCAAGACAATGTCACTGGACCGAGATCTTTGGCGCTACGCAGTAATACAGAAGACCCGCCTTGCCTAAGTACAAAGCGAAACCTACTACAGTCAGTAGGCACCTCTTAACCAAAATACACCCCCGTCCCATTACCCCCACCCCCATCTAGACCACCCCCTTCCGATGTAAAGTTATGTTGGTAACACAACATCCAGTCCTAAATAAATGAGGTCGTGTAGGTGTCACGACAAAAAACACACAGTCCACGCTGTAATGTTGCTGCGTAGGTAACACGGTAAAAACCTCCCAGTCCACACTGTAAACGTGGTTGGTGTTAGGAAGGGCATCGAGCCGTAGAAAACCTGCCAGACAGTCCTATACGAGCAAGACAACCAAAGTTGCCTCAAGTGGGAAAATTCCCGTCCAAACCCATGCTAGCGTGGAAGATGGACGTTAAACAATGAGGATGATGATGATGTGTGTGTGTGTGTGTGTAGGTATTATGGTAAAATATTTTTAATATGTAAACTTCCTTTTTTTTCTATTATATATATATAATAGAAAAATATTTTACCATAATACCTACACACACACACACACACACACACACACACACACATATATATATATATATATATATATATATATATATATATATATATATATATATATATATGAATAAAAATAGACAAAGGTTAAAATGTCCTCTTCAGTAGTCTTCTGATTTATCGTTGGTATTTCGACGCATTAAAGACTAGATACCTAAAATCAGTGCCAGCGATAACTCCATTAAGTTATTGGGACAGTGGGAAAACGGAGGGAAGAAAACAAACACATGGTGGTATGCAACGAAAAGAGAGGAAAATTAGAGACAAGTCAATGAATCATGTGGGCATAAGCCCGACATATCAAATTGACGAGGAGAAATAGACACGTCCGAGCCGCGAGAAGATTGAGAGAGGAAAGAAATTCAAGCAGGTCAGACGGGAGGAAGTGAGAGGGAGGGGAGAAGCAGAGAGGGAGTGAGTGAAAGTGGGAGGAAGGACCAGCCGAGGGTGAGTGACCAGCAGCAGGAATTGAGGAAGGGAAGAGGCGAAGGAGAGAGAAGGGTTGATAGCAGTAAGGTAACAGAAAATATACGAACCACAGCGAAGGGAAACATTATGTGAATGAAAAATGGATGCTTCAGAAGACTACTGAAGAGGACGTTTTAACCCTTGTCTATTTTTATTCATATATTCATGTTCGCAACAACGCAGCACCCATTTTTCATTCATATATATATATTTAAAATGACAACCGAAGAGCGGGCTGGAGGATATGCTGTAAATTTTAATTCTGTGAAATCACTATACATATTTCAATGGCCCATGATTTGCCTACCAGAACCACCAGTTATATATATATATGTATGTGTTTGTGTGTGTATGTAAAAGGTAAACAGAAATAACAACACAATCGGTACAGTATATGCAAGGGATATATTAGGTTAACGCTTGATATAGCAGGAAGAAGGTCTTAACATTTCGGATGCTAGTCCTTCATCAGAAGAAAGAATGAGAAATAAAATAGATTGAGGGAAGGGACGGGTGGGAATTGTAAAAAATGTCTTTAGATAAAAATAACAGGTCGATTCATGTTGATATCTCTTGCAAGATACATATATATATATATATATTTTTAAATATGTATATATTGATTTACAAAGCTAGACCAAGAGAATCAGTACAGCTGTGGCCGTCACTCAATGACATTATAAGGTTTGTACATTAGAAATACAGACCTATAGCTGAGAGGTCACATATATGTTGATCAGTAAGATAAACCTCCATATGTGTATGTAATGGTATATCTTGTATGGCACTACTTTCTTCCTCCCCCCTTCCATACACCCCCAAACAACCCTTCGCTAGACACGTCCCTCGAACTCTTGCACCTCCCATGACCTAATACTCCACCCATACCTGAATACTCAGCATCCTCACATAGACCCCTTGTTCTACCTCACCTGCCCTAATTCCCCAGTCCACACTGTAAAGTGGTCATGTAGGTGTCACAACAAAAAACACCCAGTACACACTGTAAAGTGATCATGTAGGTGTCACAACAAAAACACCCAGCCGACACAGTAAAGTGGTCATGTAGGTGTCACAACAAAAAACATCCAGTCCACACAGTAAAGTGGTCATGTAGGTGTCACAACAAAAAACACCCAGTACACACTGTAAAGTGGTCATGTAGGTGTCCCAACAAAACCCCCCAGTCCACACTGTAAAGTGGTCATGTAGGTGTCACAACTATAAACACCCAGTACACACTGTAAAGTGGTCATGTAGGTGTCACAACAAAAAACACCCAGTACACACTGTAAAGTGGTCATGTAGGTGTCACATCAAAAAATACCCAGTACACACTGTAAAGTGGTCATGTAGGTGTCACAGCAAAAAACACCCAGCCCACACTGTAAAGTGGTCATGTAGGTGTCACAACAAAAAACACCCAGCCCACACTGTAAAGTGGTCATGTAGGTGTCACAACAAAAAACACCCAGTACACACTGTAAAGTGGTCATGTAGGTGTCACAACAAAAAACACCCAGTCCACACTGTAAAGTGGTCATGTAGGTGTCACAACAAAAAACACCCAATCCACACTGTAAAGTGGTCATGTAGGTGTCACAACAAAAAGCCCCCAGTCCACACTGTAAAGTGGTCATGTAGGTGTCACAACAAAAAACACCCAGTCCACACTGTAAAGTGGTCATGTAGGGGTCACAACAAAAAACACCCAATCCACACTGTAAAGTGGTCATGTAGGTGTCACAACAAAAAACACCCAGTCCACACTGCAAAGTGATCATGTAGGTGTCACAACAAAAACACCCAGTCCACACTGTAAAGTGGTCATGTAGGTGTCACAACAAAAAACACCCAGTTCACACTGTAAAGTGGTCATGTAGGTGTCACAACAAAAAACACCCAGTACACACTGTAAAGTGGTCATGTAGGGGTCACAACAAAAAACACCCAGTCCACACTGTAAAGTGGTCATGTAGGTGTCACAACAAAAAACACCCAGTACACACTGTAAAGTGGTCATGTAGGGGTCACAACAAAAAACACCCAATCCACACTGTAAAGTGGTCATGTAGGTGTCACAACAAAAAACACCCAGTCCACACTGCAAAGTGGTCATGTAGGTGTCACAACAAAAACACCCAGTCCACACAGTAAAGTGGTCATGTAGGTGTCCCAACAAAACCCCCCAGTCCACACTGTAAAGTGGTCATGTAGGTGTCACAACTATAAACACCCAGTACACACTGTAAAGTGGTCATGTAGGTGTCACAACAAAAAACACCCAGTATACACTGTAAAGTGGTCATGTAGGTGTCACATCAAAAAATACCCAATCCACACTGTAAAGTGGTCATGTAGGTGTCACAACAAAAAACACCCAGTCCACACTGCAAAGTGGTCATGTAGGTGTCACAACAAAAACACCCAGTCCACACAGTAAAGTGGTCATGTAGGTGTCCCAACAAAACCCCCCAGTCCACACTGTAAAGTGGTCATGTAGGTGTCACAACTATAAACACCCAGTACACACTGTAAAGTGGTCATGTAGGTGTCACATCAAAAAATACCCAGTACACACTGTAAAGTGGTCATGTAGGTGTCACAACAAAAAACACCCAGCCCACACTGTAAAGTGGTCATGTAGGTGTCACAACAAAAAACACCCAGCCCACACTGTAAAGTGGTCATGTAGGTGTCACAACAAAAAACACCCAGTACACACTGTAAAGTGGTCATGTAGGTGTCACAACAAAAAACACCCAGTCCACACTGTAAAGTGGTCATGTAGGTGTCACAACAAAAAACACCCAATCCACACTGTAAAGTGGTCATGTAGGTGTCACAACAAAAAACACCCAGTACACACTGTAAATGTGGTCATGTAGGTGTCACAACAAAAAACACCCAGTACACACTGTAAATGTGGTCATGTAGGTGTCACAACAAAAAACACCCAGTACACACTGTAAATGTGGTTGGCATTGGGAAGGGCATACAGCTGTAGAAACCAAGCCAGAAACAGTTTTGTGTGATCAAGTCATGGTCACCTGCCCCAACTGGCCTCAAACAGGACAACCTGTCTAACCCATGCTAGTGTGGAAAAATAGTCGTTAAATGGTAAAGATGATGATATATGTATGGACCAGTAAGTACTGAAGCAGTTGTGGGAGTGTTGTAGAGATACACATGTCTTTTTAAACATAGCAAAGACCATCCTGTCTGGTGGTAGTGGTGTGGTAGTATTGGTGGTGGTGGTGGTGGTGGTGGTGGTGTGTAGGTGTGTTAGTATTGGTGGTGGTGGTGGTGTAGGTGTGTTAGTATTGGTGGTGGTGGTCATCGTGGTCATGGTGATGGGGATATTGGCAATGATGATGGTAGTGGTGGTGGTGTAGGTGTGTTAGCATTGGTGGTGGCGGTCGGCATGGTGATGGGTATATTGGCAGTGATGATGATTGTAGTTGTGGTGGTGTGTTAGTATTGGGGGTGGTGGTGGTGGTATTGGTGGGGATGGTATTGGTGGTGGAGATCATAGTGGTGTTGGTGGGAGGGTGATCATAGTAGTGTTGGTGGTGTTGGTGGTGGTGGTGGTATTGGTGGGGATGGTATTTGAGTGGTGGTAGTGATGGTGGTGTTGGTGGGGGTGGAGTGATGGGGGGAGGGGGCGTTAGTATTGCTGGTGGTGCTGGTCATCTTGGAGATGTGGATATTGGCAGTGATGATGACGGTAGTGGTGGTGGTGGTGTTTGTGGAGGTGGTATTGGTGGTGGGGATGGTAATGGTGTTTGTGGTGGTTGTAGTGGTGGTGGTGGTGGTGGTAATTAGGAGGAAGAAGAGAAAATGTTGGTGGAGGGGGTGTAGTACTTCCACTGAGTGTAGTTAGAGAAGAAGAAGAAGAAGAAGAAGAAGAAGAAGAAGAAGAAGAAGAAAGCCAAAGCACTCCCGTGTCTAACATAATTGTTTCTACTTTTGGCACAAGGCCAGCAAATACCCAGTGTATTACTGGTACTTTTTATTTTATCGACCCCGTGAGGATGAAAGGCAAAGTTAACCCCGGCGGGATTTGAACTCAGAATGGCAAGGGCCGTAACTCTATGCGTCAAAGCGTGGCGTCCGACACTCTACCGATACTGTCAATCCACCACCCTAGCGTGGCGTCCGACCCTCTACCGATACTGTCAATCCACCACCCTAGCGTGGCGTCCGACCCTCTACCGATACTGCCAATCTACCACCCTAGCGTGGCGTCCGACCCTCTACCGATACTGCTAATCCACCACCCTAGCATGGTGTCCCACCCTCTACCAATACTGCCAATCTACCACCCTAGCGTGGCGTCCGACCCTCTACCGATACTGCTAATCCACCACCCTAGCATGGTGTCCCACCCTCTACCAATACTGCCAATCTACCACCCTAGCGTGGCGTCCGACCCTCTACCGATACTGCTAATCCACCACCCTAGCATGGTGTCCCACCCTCTACCAATACTGCCAATCCACCACCCTAGCATGGTGTCCCACCCTCTACCGATACTGCCAATCCACCACCCTAGCATGGTGTCCCACCCTCTAACGATACTGCCAATCCACCACCCTAGCATGGTGTCCCACCCTCTACCGGTACTGCCAATCCACCGCCCTAGCATGGTGTCCGACCCTCTACCGATACTGTCAATCCACCGCCCTAGCATGGTGTCCGACCCTCTACCGATACTGCCAATCCACCGCCCTAGCGTGGCGTCCGACCCTCTACCGATACTGTCAATCCACCGCCCTAGCATGGTGTCCGACCCTCTACTGATACTGTCAATCCACCGCCCTAGCATGGTGTCCGACCCTCTACCGATACTGTCAATCCACCGCCCTAGCGTGGCGTCCGACCCTCTACCGATACTGTCAATCCACCGCCCTAGCATGGCGTCCGACCCTCTACCGATACTGTCAATCCACCGCCCTAGTATGGTGTCCGACCCTCTACCGATACTGTCAATCCACCGCCCTAGCATGGTGTCCGACCCTCTACCGATACTGTCAATCCACCGCTCTAGCGTGGCGTCCGACCCTCTACCGATACTGTCAATCCACCGCCCTAGCATGGCGTCCGACCCTCTACCGATACTGGTTGAGTGGTTGAGTGGTTGGGTAGTTGGTTGGGTGGTTGAGTGGTTTGGTGGTTGGGTGGTTGGGTGGTTGAGTGGTTGGGTGGTTGGGTGGTTGGGTGTTTGGTTGGGTCGTTGGGTAGTTGGGTGGTTGAGTCGTTGGGTGGTTGCTTGGTTGGGTGATTGGTTGGATGGTTGGGTGGTTGGGTGATTGGTTGGGTGGTTGGGGTGTTGTGTGGTAGGGTGGAGGGTGGTATGGTGGTTGGGTGGTATGGTGGTTGGGTGGTTGGAAGGTTGGGTGGTTGAGTGGTTGAGTGGCTGGGTGTTTGGATACTGGATAGCTGATGGCTAGTTGTGTAGTTAGATGGTTGAGTGGCTGGTTGACTGTTTGGGTTTTTGGGTGGTTAAGTGTTTGGGTGGTTGGCTCCTTGGATAGTTGTCTGGCTGGTTGGGTGGTTGAGTGGTTGGGTGGTTGGGTGGTTGGGTGATTTGGTGTTTGGGTGGTTGAGTGGTTGGCTTATTGGGTGGTTTGGTTATTGGGTGGTTGTGTGGTTGGGTGGTTGAGTGGTTGAGTGATTGGGTGGTTGGGTGGTAGGGTGGTTGGGTGGTTGGTTGGGTGGTTGAGTGGTTGGGTGGTCGAGTGGGTGGGTGGTTGGTTGGTTGGTTAGTTGGGTGGTTGGGTGGTTGAGTGATTGGGTGGTTAGGTGGTTGGGTGGTTGGGTGGTTGGATGGTTGGGTTGTTGGGTGATTTGGTGGTTGAATGGTTGGTTGGTTGAGTGGTTTGGTGTTTGAGTGGTTTAGTGGTTGGGAGGTTGAGTGGTTGAGTGGTTGAGTTTGTTTGGTGGTTGGGTAGTTGGTTGGGTGGTTGGGTGGTATGGTGGTTGGTTGGTGGGTTGGGTGGTTGGGTGGTAGGGTGGGTGGGTGGTAAGGTGGTTGGGTGGTTGAGTGGCTGGGTGGTTGTGGTTGAGTGGTTGGGTGGTGGGTAGTTGGTTGAGTGGCTGGGTGGTTGTGGTTGAGTGGTTGGGTGGTGGGTAGTTGGTTGGGTGGTTGGTGGTAGGGTGGTTGGGTGGTATGGTGGTTGGGTTTGGTGTTTGGGTGGTTGAGTGGTTGAGTGGTTGAGTAGTTGGGTGAGTGGATATTTGGGTAGTTGGTTGTGTGCTTGGGTGGTTGGGTGGTAGGGTGTTTGGGTGGTTGGTGGTGGGGTGGTTGGATGGTTGAGTGGTTGTGTTGTTGGGTGTTTGGGTGGTTGGGTGTTTGGGTGGTTGAGTGGTTGGATGGTTGGGTGGTTGGGTGGTTGTGTGGTTGGGCGGTTGGGTGGTTGGGTGGTAGGGCGGTTGGGTGGTTGGTTGTGTCGTTGGGTTGTTGGGTCGTTGGGTGGTTGGGTGGTTGTGGGGTTGGGTGGTAGGGTGGTATGGTGGTTGGGTGGCTAGGTGTTTGGATAATGGATAACTGATGGCTAGTTGTGTAGTTAGATGGTTGAGTGGCTGGTTGGTTGGGTGGTTGAGTGGTTGGGTGGTTGAGTAGTTGGGTTATTGGGTGGTTGGGTGGTTGAGTGGTTGGGTGGTTGAGTAGTTGGGATATTGGGTGGTTGGGTGGTTGGCTGGTTGGATGTTTGGGTGGTTAGGTGGTTGGGTGGTTGGGTGGTTGAGTGGTTGGGTGGTTGAGTAGTTGGGTTATTGGGTGGTTGGGTGGTTGAGTGGTTGGGTGGTTGGGTGGTTGAGTGGTTGGGTGGTTGGGTGGTTGGTTGTGTGGTTGAGTGGTTGGGTGGTCGAATGGGTGGTTGGTTGGTTGGTTGGTTGGTTGGGTGGTTGGGTGGTTGGGTGGTTGGGTGGTTGGTTGTGTGGTTGGGTGGTCGAGTGGGTGGGTGGTTGGTTGGTTGGATGGTTTGTTGGTTGGGTGGTTGAGTGATTGAGTGGTTACATGGTCGGGAGGATGGATGGTTGGGTGGTTGGATGGTTGAGTGGTTGGTTGGTTGAGTGATTGGGTGTTTGAGTGGTTGAGTGTTTGGGAGGTTGGGTGGTTGGGTGGTTGAGTGGTTGGGTAGTTGATTGGGTGGTTGGTTGTGTGGTTGGCTGGTTGGGTGGTAGGGTGGTTGGGTGTTATGGTGGTTGGGTGGTTGTGTGGTTGGGTGGTTGAGTGGTTGAGTGGTTGGGTGGTTGAGTAGTTGGGTTATTGGGTGGTTGGGTGGTTGAGTGGTTGGGTGGTTGGGTGGTTGGTTGCGTGGTTGAGTGGTTGGGTGGTCGAATGGGTGGTTGGTTGGTTGGTTGGTTGGTTGGTTGGTTGGTTGGTTGGTTGGGTGGTTGGGTGGTTGGGTGGTTGGGTGGTTGGTTGTGTGGTTGGGTGGTCGAGTGGGTGGGTGGTTGGTTGGTTGGATGGTTTGTTGGTTGGGTGGTTGAGTGATTGAGTGGTTACGTGGTCGGGAGGATGGATGGTTGGGTGGTTGGGTGGTTGAGTGGTTGGTTGGTTGAGTGATTGGGTGTTTGAGTGGTTGAGTGTTTGGGAGGTTGGGTGGTTGGGTGGTTGAGTGGTTGGGTAGTTGATTGGGTGGTTGGTTGTGTGGTTGGGTGGTTGGGTGGTAGGGTGGTTGGGTGTTATGGTGGTTGGGTGGTTGTGTGGTTGGGTGGTTGAGTGGTTGAGTGGTTGGGTGTTTGGGTGGTTTGGTGGTTGGTTGGGTTGTTGGGTGGTTGGATGGTTGGGTGATAGGGTGGTTGTGTGGTATGGTGGTCATCTGTTGGATGGTTGTGTGGTTGAGTGGTTGGGTGGTTGGCTGGTTGAGGTGGTTGGGTGGTAGGGTGGTTGGGTGTTTGGTTGTGTGTTTGGGTGGATGGATGGTTGGGTGGTTGAGTGGTTGTGTGGTTGGTTGGTTGGGTAGTTGGATGGTTGGTTGGTTCGGTGGTTGGGAGTTTGGGTGGTTGGTTGGTTGGGTGGTTGGGTGGTTGGGTGGTTGGGTGGTTGAGTGGTTGGGTGGATGGGTGGTTGGTTGTTGGGTGTTTTGGTGGTAGGGTGGTTGGGTGGTTGGTTGGGTGGTTGGGTGGTCGAATGGGTGGGTGGTTGGTTGGTTTTTGGTTGGGTGTGTGAGTGATTGAGTGTTAGGTGGTTGGGTGGTAGAGTGGTTAGCTGGTTGGGTGGTTGAGTGGTTGAGTGGTTGGGTGGTTGGATAGTTCGTTGGGTGGTTGGGTGGTTGGGTGGTTGAGTGGTTGAGTGGTTGTGTGGGTGGGTATTTGTTTGGGTGGTTCGGTGGTTGGTTGGATGGTTGGGTGGTTGGGTGGTTGGATGGTTGTGTGTTTGAGTGGTTGGGTGGTTGAGTGGTTAGGCGTTTGGGTGGTTGAGTGGTTGGGTGGTTGAGTGGTTGGGTGGTTGAGTGGTTGGTTGTTTGGGTGATTGAGTGAGTGGTTGGGTGGTTGGGTGTTTGAGTGGTTAGGTGTTTGGGTGGTTGGGTGGTTTAGTGGTTGGGTGGTTGTGTGTTTGGGTGGTTGGGTGGTTGGAAGGTTGGATGGTTGAGTGGTAGGGTGGCTGGGTAGTTGGTTGGGTGGTTAGTTGGATGGTTTGTTGGTTGGGTGGTTGATTGATAGGTTAGGTGGTTGGGTGTTTGGGTGGCTGGGTGGTTGGGTGGTTGGATGGTTGGGTGATTGGGTGATTGGGTGGTTGTTTGGGTGGTTGGGTGGTTGGGTAGTTCGTTGGGTGTTTGGGTGGTTGGGTGGTTGGGTGGTTGAGTGGTTGAGTGGTTGGGTGGGTGGGTAGTTGGTTGGGTGGTTGGGTGTTTGGGTGGTTCGGTGGTTGGGTTGTTGAGGTGGTTGGGTTGTTGGGTGGTTGGGTGGTAGGGTTGTTGGGTGGTTGATTGGGTGGTTGGGTGGTTGGAGGGTTGGGTGGTTGGATGGTTGGAGGGTTGGATGGTTGTTTGGTTCGGTGGTAAGGTGGTTGGGTGGGTGGTTGGGTGTTTGGTGGTTGGTGTTTGGGTGGTAGTGTGGTTGGGTGGGTTTCTTGCTTGTTGGGTGGTTGGTTGGTTGGGTAGTTGGATGGTTGTTTGGGTGGTTGAGTGGTTGGGTGGTTGGGTGGTTGGGTGGTTGGGTTGTTCGGTGGTTGGGTGTTTGGGTAGTTGTTTCGTTGGGTGGTTGAGTGTTTGGATGGTTGAGTGGTTGGATGGTTGGATGGTTGAGTGGTTGGGTGGTTGAGTGGTTGTGTGATTGGGTGGTTGAGTAGTTGGGTGTTTGGGTGGTTGAGTGGTTGGGTGGTTGGGTGGTTGGCTGGTTGAGTGGTTTTGTAGCTGGGTGGCTGGGTGGTTGGATACTGGATGGCTGATGGCTAGTTGTGTGGTTGGCTGTTTGAGTGGTTGGGTGGTCGGCTGGTTAAGGTGGTTGGGTGTTAGTGTCGTTGAGTGGTTGGTTGCGTGTTTGGGTGATTGGATGGTCGGTTGGTTGGGTGGTTGGTTGGTAGTGTGTTTGTGGTGGTTGGTTGGGTGGTTGGATGATTGGGTGTTTGGTGGTTGGGTGTTTGGGTGGTTGGGTGGTTGAGTGGTTGGGTGGTTGGGTAGTTGAGTGGTTGTGTGGTTGGGTGGTTGAGTGGTTGGGTGGTCGAGTGGATGGGTGGTTGGTTGGTTGGGTAGTTGGATGATCTGTTGGTTGGATTGTTGTGTGATTGAGTGGTTGGGTCGTTTGGTGTTTGAGTGGTTGGGTGGTTGAGTTGTTGGGAGGTTGGGTGGTTGAGTGGTTGGGTAGTTGGGTGGTAGGGTGGTATGGTGGTTGGATGGTTGGGTGGTTGAGTTGTTGGGTGGTTGCGTGTTTGAGTGGTTGGGTGGTTGGGTGGTTGGGTGGCTAGGTGGTTGGGTGATTTGGTGGTTGAGTGGTTGGGTGGTTGTGTGTTTGAGTGGTTGGGTGGTTTCGTGGTTGGGTGGTTGAGTGGTATGGTGGTTTGGTGGTAGGGTGGTTGGGTCGTTGGGTCGTTGGGTCGTTGGGTGGTTGGGTGGTTGGGTCGTTGGTTGGTTGGGTGGTTGAGTCGTTGGGTCGTTGGTTGGTTGGATAGTAGGATGGTTGGTTGGTTGGTTGTTTGTGTGGTAGAGTGATTGGGTGGTTGGGTGGTTGGATGGTTGGGTCATTGGGTGGTTGGGTGTTTGGGTGATTGGGTGGTTGTTTGGGTGGTTGGGTGATTTAGTGGTTGAGTGGTTGGGTGTTTGGGTGTTTGAGTGTTTGGGTGGTTGAGTGGTGAGTGGTTGGGTGGTTGAGTGGTTGGGTAGTTGAGTGGTTGGGTGTTTGGGCGGTTGGGTGATTGGTTGGATGTTTGGGTGGTTGGGTGGTAGGGTAGTTGGGTGGTATGGTGGTTGGGTGGTTGGAAGTTTGGGTGGTTGAGTGGTTGGATGGCTGGCTGTTTGGATACTGGATGGCTGATGGTGCTAGTTGTGTAGTTAGATGGTTGAGTGGCTGGTTGGTTGATTGACTGGTTGGGTAGTTGGTTGGGTGGTTGAGTGGTTGGTTGGGTGTTGGTTGATTGACTGGTTGGGTAGTTGGTTGGGTGGTTGAGTGGTTGGTTGGGTGTTGGTTGATTGACTGGTTGGGTAGTTGGTTGGATGGTTGAGTGGTTGCCTGGATGTGTAGTTGGTTGGATTGTTGAGTGGTTGGGTAGTTGGTGGTTGGGTGGTTGAGTGTGTGGGTGTTTGGCTGGTTGGGTGGTTGAGTGGTTGGGTAGTTGGTGGTTGGTTGGGTGTTGGGTGTTTGGGTGGTTGGTTGGTTGGGTGGTTGGGTAGTTGGGTGGGTGTTGGGTGTTTGGGTGGTTGGTTGGTTGGGTGGTTGGGTAGTTGGTTGGTTGGGTGGTTGGATAGTTGGTGGTTGGTTGGGTGTTTGGGTGGTTGGTTGGTTGGGTGGTTGGGTAGTTGGTTGGGTGTTGGGTGTTTGGGTGGTTGGTTGGTTGGGTGGTTGGGTAGTTGGTTGGGTGATTTGGTGTTTGGGTGGTTGAGTGGTTGGCTTATTGGGTGGTTTGGTTATTGGGTGTTTGGGTGGTTGGTTGGTTGGGTGGTTGGTGGTTGGTTGGGTGTTGGGTGTTTGGGTGGTTGATTGGTTGGGTGGTTGGGTGGTTGGGTGGTTGGGTAGTTGGTTGGGTGTTGGTGGTTGGGTGGTTGGGTGGTTGGGTGGTTGGCTGGTTTTAAACTTCTCAGAAGACATAAGACAAGAAATTATTAGATGTCTTTGTTGATTTCCAATAACACATATAGCTGGACTAATGCTGCAAGAGTGTCAATCCTTGCAAACATCCTCTCGGGGCCATTATCTGGGAAGATCAGTAGTGGGGAGATATGGAGCATAGATGATGCTTTTACAAATTATCTCTGATTAATTAATTATTAATTATTTTCTTCTGGGAATGTGGAGGGATTGGATTTATTATAGAATGTCATAAATAAAATATGCTGAAAGATATCTAGATCACATGATGCCTGTGTGTTTTAAAGTGAAGTAAGGCCTAGCACTGGGCCAATCCTACTCTCCGAACAACAGTGACAGGCCCTCATCATTGGCTGCTATTGAGTCACAGGTTTTACATCAGAGTTTTCCTTCTCACTAGAATGATGTCTTAAACAAGAATTAGGGGTCTCTATCTCTCGGGGTATGCCTTAGTGTTTGACACCATCTGTCTGTCTCGCTGCCTAACTAACAAGAAGTCAATCTGGCTAATGTGCTCGCTTGATTTGTAGGTTATTATGTGGTTGGTTCTTGAAGTTAGTGTTACAAATGTTTAGTGCACTTGCATCACAAAATTCAAGAAGCCTCACTCCTTCTCATTTCTTGAGCTATAACCATGACCACCATGTACCCCCAGTGTATCCATCTTGGAGCTGTCCAACATGACCGTTGAAGACCCCTGCTAGCATAACGATGCCTACGTCTTCTGTCCTTGTGACTGTTTCTAAAAGTTGCTCATGAAAGCAGTCTTTCTCTTCTTTACTTAGGCCTGCCTGGGGAGCATAGGCAGAGATGATTGTCAACAGTCAGTCTCTTGCCTACAACTAATCTATGCTTAATTATTCTATTACTACCTCTATTGTCTTATCGATCCATCTCTCAGCCAGTACAGTGGGTGGGATGAGAAATGGCATTTTCCTAGCCTCTGTTATCCTAAACACGGCTATTCTATTCTATATGAACGATTTTCCGTTACAAATATACACACATACACAACACACATATATATATATTAACAGACATAAATACAAACAGACATTAGTACATATATCTATATATATATAAATAAACATCAAAAGAAGGAAATTGACAATTTTTCCACTTATCTTCTCTATGCCAAATATTGAGAGTAATGTAAAATTTTAAAAGATTTTGCATGTTTGTTTGCATTGCTAGAAAATGGCAATTTCCTAGCCTCTGTTATCCTAGATATATATATGTATATCTCGACCACTCAGTCTTGAACTTAAGTTGACAGATCTCTGTTTCATACTGTTGGTATCAGAGCTTAGCACTCGCCTTTGTCTGTTGAAAATTATAAATGTTGGATTCTTATAGAATTCCAGTAATAATCAGGATGATTATAAAAAAGCTCTGATGATTAGATCTGTCAGCCTATCTCCCTTTGTTTGTTGAAAAAGGAAGTAAGTGACATAGTCACTACTTTAAAACAATAGTGTAAGGTCTTCAAAATGTTTTTAATTAAGCATACAGTGTATTGCCAAATATACTATATATACATTTATATATATATATTATCATCATCATATATGTCAACATAGAACAGACATCAAATTAATGATGACCAAATTATATATGTATGATGATGATGATGATTATAATAATTGTTTTTACTTTTGGCACAAGGCCAGCAATTATCTCAGTGTATTACTGGTACTTTATTTTATCAGCCCCGTAAGGATGAAAGGCACAGTTAACCTTGGCGGGATTTTAACTGAGACCGTAAAGGGTGTAACTCTATGCTTCAAAGCATGGCGTCCGACCCTCTACCGATACTGCCATTCCACCACCCTATGATGATTATTATAATAATGATAATACACATTTGTGGATGTAGATAAGTCAGCTGAAAAGTTCAGAAGGTGTCTATGAAGGAATGATGCTAGAGCTGTGAAATCTTGCATTGATTTCAACTACATTGTTTTATAACAAAATACTGGTGTGTATGAATATAACAAGAGACGTGGTTTGTGTGTATAATATTTAATTAACAATTTGTGGATATATAGAACAGTATAGTTGACATGTCAATGAATAGATGAAAGAATGAAGCAAAGTTATTAGTTACTGTTTGGTTGCCAGGCGAACGCGCCTGGCCGCAGACGCTTGTTATTCCCTTTATAGGGTTGGAACGGAAGTGACAGAAAGGGTTCTACTTCCTATCTAGAGAGCGTTAATCTATTGGTGATGTGAGTGTCACAACAAGGGAGGCAACTCCTGCTACATTATCTCCCGCCAGATTTTTAAAATATAAAAATCGAATGGAATATGTATGTAGGAAGTTGGCGAGAATGTTGTAACAGGCATGAAAATTACGAAAAAACTAATGTTTGCAATAATAGGAAAACAGCAAAATATATGCATGCAAAAATCAATGATAGATATCAAGGTAGCCAACCGCTCTTGGCCAGAGAACGACTGGACATCTATCTATCCATCACCCAAAGATACAATGTAATCAAAGTAAGAGAAGAGCTCAAAGTTCAAAATACAGTTCACAGGTGTACAATCACATGACAGCAGGAAAGAAAGTGTGTTCCAGAGAATGAATGCAGGTGGTTTCTGTTCTGTGGTATAACATGAAATTTCCAACCTCCGAATGGATTTTCTCACAGGAAGAGTGCTGCAAAAATAAATTCTCTGGCTTGTTCTGCTGGTTTTGGTTGTTGATGAAACTGTGTTGCTGTTGATGTTGTCTCGCGGAGTGAGCGTATTCGATGTTTAAATTCACAGTAAAAAACTTTTTCAGAAAAAATGAGTTGCGCAAAGTGCTAGAAATAACAACTGAAGTTGATGGTCGATGTTGAGAATGCGTTGACCTGGAAGGGTCAAGAGGCCAGCGACCAAAGAAATAAGCATTCTGAATAAATGCGCAGTTTTCAACGGCAAATTTACGTGGTATATTTTTAAACCGGCAAATAGGCGAATATAGCTTAAGGCTGGAGAATCCTTGGCGAGAAACGTTATCTCTGGTTATCTCCGTGAGTCGAGAATTGTGTTGCCTACACGTGCCAAAACAAGGTTAAGTTGAAAAAAAAATATTTCTATTGCGCGAGAAAATGGCGCAAAAATGATAGTGCAACAGGTCGTTGGCAGCCATTTTGAAAAAATGTGTGTGTGAAAGTGACAATATGATGAAAAAGAAAGAAAGGCTTCACTT
>OZ024741.1:401589402-402099402 GCA_964016885.1 Eledone cirrhosa | reverse complement strand
CAGTAGGGAGGGTTGTGATATGAGGGAGAGTTAGCTGTTGTTTCTAGCAGGTTTAGTGACCTCATAGAGGATATGTGTTTTCTAAATTTAAGACAGTAGGGAGTGGTGTGATATGGGGGAGAGTTAGCTGCTGTTTCTAGCAGGTTTAGTGACCTCATAGAAGATATGTTTTCTAAATTTAAGACAGTAGGGAGGGATGTGATATGGGGGAGAGTTAGCTGCTGTTTCTAGCAGGTTTAGTAACCTCATAGAGGATATGTGTTTTCTAAATTTAAGACAGTAGGGAGTGGTGTGATATGGGGGAGAGTTAGCTGCTGTTTCTAGCAGGTTTAGTGACCTCATAGAAGATATGTTTTCTAAATTTAAGACATTAGGGAGGGGTGTGATATGGGGGAGAGTTAGCTGCTGTTTCTAGCAGGTTTAGTGACCTCATAGAGGATATTATTGTTTATCATTATCTATAAAAGGCAGATTGTTGTTGTTGTTGTTGTTGAAGTGAGTGTGTGTTTGTATACGTTTGGAAAAGAGGTTTTAAAAAAGATTTATCGCTTGTTGTTGAATAAATGTATCTGTTGCTTTTGAATAATTGTCGTTTCGTATGAAATGTAATAAGAAGCAGATGATATGAGAGAGTAAAACGGACAGTATCACCATCAAGCTTGGAAAGAGAAAGTAGCAGAAAGTATGAAGTTGTATAGATTTTGAATGGTAGTGGAAAGAGTTTAGCAATTTAAATGACAGAGAAAAATCGTAAAATATTGAGTTTTATCTATTTTTTGCGTAATTGTGGGTGAAATTGAAAAAATTATCTGTGCCAAGACGCAATCGAAGCTATTTCGAATACTGAATTGTAAATTTCAATTGAAGAAATTCTATATCATAAATTTCTATAAGAAAGGAGCATGACCATACACTGAGCTTTATAGATTATGATATATATATATACTCTTTTAGTCTTTTACCTGTTCCAGCCATTCGGCTGAGACCATGCTGGGGCATACACACACACACACACATATATATATATATATATATATATATATATATATATATATATATATATATATATATATATATACAGGGGTTGGACAAAATAAGGGAAACACCTAGCATCATAGCATCATAATTTGAAATATCTATAAAACCATCAAAAGCTTGTTTATTTTTATGTTTTTTTTATTTATTATTAGTGTTGCTTAATATGTTTTGTTAAAATTGTTGTTTCTTTTCAGATATCATCAGAAAAAGGTAATTAAAATTCATTAAAATGACAGATCAATCGGACTTTCAAAGAGGTCAAATTGTTGGTGATTGTATGGCAGGCGCTAGCGTAACGAAAACAGCCGAAATGTTTGGTGTATCAAGAAGTACTGTCTCAAAAGTAATGACAGCCTTTTAGAAAGATAGAAAAACCTCCTCATCGAAACAAAACTCCAGAAGAAAACTAAAACTTTCAGATAGGGACCGTCGGACTCTTACACGAATTGTTAGAAAGGATCACAAAAGTACTGCTCCCAAAATTACTGCAGAGCTTAATGACCACTTTGAGAAACCAGTTTCCACAAAAACTGTTTGCCGGGAGCTGCACAAAGCCGGATTTCACGGGAGAACTGCAATCAGAAAACCACTACTTTCAAAAACAAACGTTGCAAAGCATTTAAAGTGGAGTAAAAACCTACAGAATTTGTCCCTAGAGCAGTGGAAGAATGTTATTTTCTCGAACGAGTCATCCTTTACCTTATTTCCGACCACCAGCCGAGTATACATGTGGAGACAGCCAAAAGAAGCATTTGACCCAGACGGCCTTCTTCCAACTGTTAAACATGGAGGAGGATCTGTGATGATCTGGGCAGCTATATCTTGGAAATCTGGCGGCCCAATGGTTTCTCTTCGTGGCAGAATTAATAGTCAAGATTATTTAAGCATTTTATCTGATCAAATTCATCCTATGGTTGTGGAACTGTTTCCGGAGGGAAACGCAATATTTCAGGATGATAATGCACCAATTCACACAGCTAAAGTTGTTACTGAATGGCACGAGGAACATTCTAGTGAAGTTGAACATCTTATCTGGCCACCACAGTCCCCAGATCTCAATATTATTGAACATTTATGAGGTTGGTGTTAGGAAGGGCATCCAGCTGTAGAAATCAAGCCAGAATCAGTTCCCGTCCCACCCTTGCAAGCTGGGAAAAAGCAGACGTAAAATGAAATGAAATGAAAAGTAACGAATCGATATCCTCCACCATCATCACTACAAGAACTGGAGACTATTTTAGCTGAAGAATGGACAAAAATTCCTTTGGAAACAATTCAAACTTTGTACGAGTCCATACCTCGTAGAATTCAAGTTGTAATTACTGCCAAAGACAGTAATTACAACTTGAATTTGTTTGAAATTTGTTTGAAATTTTAAGGTGTTTCCATTATTTTGTCCAACCCCAAACAATTTCCTGTTTTCATACTAAAGTGAAACTAATATACATACATATATATATATATATATATATATATATATATATATATATATATATATATATATATGTGTGTGTGTGTGTGTGTAATTATAATGTAGTTATATATATATATATAATATATGTAATTATAATGTAGTTATATATATATGTAAAAGGTAACAGAAATAACAACACAATCGGTACAGTATATGGAAGGTATATATTAGGTTAATGCTTGATATAGCAGGAGGAGGGACTTAACGTTTCGGACGCTAGTCCTTCATCAGAAGAAAGAATGAGAAATAAGATATATTGAGGGGACGGGTGGGTTGGAATTGTAAAAAATGTCTTTAGATAAAAATAACAGGTCCATTCATGTTGACATCTCTTGCAAAACTGTTGGTGCTGGCGTTTTGCGTATGATTTGTTTTTTAGAAAAGTGGATGATGGCGCGTGTCTACCTGAAATGGAAAAATAAACGTTTTGTAAAAAGAGCTATACTTGAGCACGTGTGTAAGCATGTGTGTGTGTTATTATATGTCCGTATGAAGCTAAGAGGAAATGTGTGTGTATATGTAAGTAAAAGAGTGTGTGTGCATGTAAGTACGAAGGTATGAGCAAAAGTATGTGTATGTGTGTATACAGAGCTGTGAAGGGAAAAGTGGAGTGAGCATATATAGTCAGTCTGTGTTAGTTTGAAGAGAAGACGTTAATAATCATGAGAAAGCGATAGGGATCTAGGGGTGAATGTACAAGTGCGTGTTATAATGGACAAGGTATTAAAGAAATTGAGGGGGGGGGGGGTGAGTTGAGTCCATGAGGGAAATAGGACCCAATCAGTGAATCAGACTTTGTTCAGTCCTGGTGTTCGAGGCCTGTGATCCATGATGTAAAAGGACACCCAGGACTGAAACATGTTGGGAAGAATGACCAGGAGAACAGAAATGATGGGCAACAGGAGTATCCAAACCGAGTCGTATGTCCCTCAAATGCTCAGCAAAACGGTAATATCTGTGATTATAATGTAGTTATATATATATATAATATATGTGATTATAATGTAGTTATATATATAATATATGTGATTATAATGTAGTTATATATATATAATATATGTGTTTATAATGTAATTACTCTTTTACTCTTTTACCTGTTCCAGCCATCCAGCTGAGGCCATAATGGGGCACCGCCCTTGTTGCTACACATTTCATCTCCAGCCTGTATTGGTTGGCCACTGGTGCAAGAGGGAGTTCGTTGCTGCTGCTCTTAGGTTTCCCTCGTTCCTTGCTGTGGGCTCATCCGGGATCCTGGATAGCAAGGTGTCGAGATGTTTCTTGAAGACATCCACGTCCACACCATGCAGATCTCTCAGATCCCTCGGCAGCTTGTTGAAGAGTTGAGGGCCCTTGAACCCCAGGCTATTACAGTATCTGCTCCTTATTCTAGATGTAAAAGACGAGACCTTTGGCACCACACAGTGACGTCCAGCTCCCAATGCCAAAGTTTGGTGCTACTCCCTCCAGGATTTTCCACATGTAGATCACTGCGTATCTCTCTTCGTTCCAAGGAGTAGAGGTTCAGTTCTTTTAGCCTCTCCCAGTAGTTTATCTCCTTCATCGTCGCAATCCTCTTGGTGTAGCTTCGCTGGATTGCCTCAAGCTCCGTGGTTAGTTTGACACTATGGGGTGACCACAACTGGGAGCAATAGTCCAGGCGGCTTAGGAAAAAGTCGTCCATAGTGTCAACATGGTGTCTCGGTCTCTTGTCCAGAAAGTCCTCAAGATTCAGCCAGCGAGTCGTCTTCACATTGTCGCCACTTTCATGATGTGTGAGGAAAAAGATGCATTGTCGCTCTTGTCTATACCCAGGTCTCGTATCGATTTCAACACGGGGATATCGGTCCCTCCTGGTCCAGCGTAACTGTATTGTACTGTATTTGTGTTTGCAGGTTTGTGTTGTAAGGCTTGGAATTTGCTAGTATTAAATTGCATGTTGTTGTCTTCTGCCCATTTGTATATGGCATCCAGATCTTGTTGTAAAAGGGCAGCGTCAGCCAGGTTTTTGATTGCTTGTGCTATCTTAGTGTCATCAGCATAGCTAGTGAGGGATGTTGTATGTAATACAGAGGGCATGTCTGAGAGAGCCAAAAACAGTAGTGGTCCCAGGACTGTGCCTTGGGGCACCCAACTTGTTATTGATGTTTCCTTTGAGAGGGCCCCGTTTGCTGCGACTGTCTGGCTTCTGTCCTTTAAGAAGTCATGCAGCCACTCACCTACTTTTCCAGTTATGCCAAGTCCATGTAGTTTGTGACATATCATTCCGTGGTCGACCTTGTCAAAGGCCTTCGCCAAGTCAAGTTATATCATGTTCACATGTCTTACTGATATGTGACGTCAGGGAGACTGGCCTATAGTTTTTGGCCTCCGCTCTGCTAACTTATTTATGGATAGGGCATATTGTGCCTTCTTTCAGCTCCCTGGGTAGTATACCGCTAGCCAAGGAGCTTCTGAAGAGCATCTTCAGTGGAGTTATATATATATATATATATATATATATATATATATATATATATATATATATATATATATATATATAATATATGTGATTATAATATAGTTATATAAAATATATGTGATTATAATGTAGTTATATATAATATATGTGATTATAATATAGTTATATATAATATATGTGATTATAATGTAGTTATATATAATATATGTGATTATAATGTAGTTATATATATATAATATATGTGATTATAATATAATTATATATAATATATGTGATTATAATGTAGTTATATATAATATATGTGATTATAATGTAGTTATATATATATAATATATGTGATTATAATATAGTTATATATAATAAATGTGATTATAATGTAGTTATATAATATATGTGATTATAATATAGTTATATATAATATATGTGATTATAATGTAGTTATATATATATAATATATGTGATTATAATGTAGTTATATATAATATATGTGATTATAATATAGTTATATATAATATATGTGATTATAATGTAGTTATATATATATAATATATGTGATTATAATATAGTTATATATAATATATGTGATTATAATATAGTTATATATATATATGTGATTATAATGTAGTTATATATAATATATGTGATTATATTTTAGTTATATATATATAATATATGTGATTATAATATAGTTATATATAATATATGTGATTATAATGTAGTTATATATAATATATGTGATTATAATATAGTTATATATAATATATGTGATTATAATGTAGTTATATATAATATATGTGATTATAATGTAGTTATATATATATAATATATGTGATTATAATATAATTATATATAATATATGTGATTATAATGTAGTTATATATAATATATGTGATTATAATGTAGTTATATATATATAATATATGTGATTATAATATAGTTATATATAATAAATGTGATTATAATGTAGTTATATAATATATGTGATTATAATATAGTTATATATAATATATGTGATTATAATGTAGTTATCTATATATAATATATGTGATTATAATGTAGTTATATATAATATATGTGATTATAATATAGTTATATATATATATGTGATTATAATGTAGTTATATATAATATATGTGATTATATTTTAGTTATATATATATAATATATGTGATTATAATATAGTTATATATAATATATGTGATTATAATGTAGTTATATATAATATATGTGATTATAATATAGTTATATATAATATATGTGATTATAATGTAGTTATATATATTATATGTGATTATAATGTAGTTATATATAATATATGTGATTATAATATAGTTATATATAATATATCTGATTATAATATAGTTATATATATAAAATATATGTGATTATAATATAGTTATATACAATATATGTGATTATAATATAGTTATATATATATAATATATGTGATTATAATGTAGTTATATATATATATGTGATTATAATGTAGTTATATATAATATATGTGATTATAATGTAGTTATATATATATAATATATGTGATTATAATATAGCTATATATAATATATGTGATTATAATATAGTTATATATATATAATATATGTGATTATAATATAGTTATATATAATATATGTGATTATAATATAGTTATATATATATAATATATGTGATTATAATATAGTTATATATAATATATGTGATTATAATGTAGTTATATATAATATATATGATTATAATATAGTTATATATAATATATGTGATTATAATGTAGTTATATATAATATATGTGATTATAATATAGTTATATATAATATATGTGATTATAATGTAGTTATATATATATAATATATGTGATTATAATGTAGTTATATATAATATATGTGATTATAATATAGTTATATATAATATATGTGATTATAATGTAGTTATATATATATAATATATGTGATTATAATGTAGTTATATATATATAATATATGTGAATATAATATAGTTATATATAATATATGTGATTATAATATAGTTATATATAATATATGTGATTATAATATAGTTATATATATATAATATATGTGATTATAATATAGTTATATATAATATATGTGATTATAATATAGTTATATATAATATATGTGATTATAATATAGTTATATATATATAATATATGTGATTATAATATAGTTATATATAATATATGTGATTATGATGTAGTTATATATAATATATGTGATTATAATATAGTTATATATAATATATGTGATTATAATGTAGTTATATATAATATGTGATTATAATATAGTTATATATAATATATGTGATTATAATATAGTTATATATAATATATATGATTATAATGTAGTTATATATAATATATGTGATTATAATGTAGTTATATCTAATATATGTGATTATAATGTAGTTATATATAATATGTGATTATAATATAGTTATATATATTATATGTGATTATAATATAGTTATATATAATATATGTGATTATAATGTAGTTATATATAATATATGTGATTATAATATAGTTATATATATTATATGTGATTATAATATAGTTATATATAATATATGTGATTTTAATGTAGTTATATATAATATATGTGATTATAATGTAGTTATATATAATATATATGATTATAATATAGTTATATATAATATATGTGATTATAATGTAGTTATATATAATATATGTGATTATAATGTAGTTATATATAATATATGTGATTATAATGTAGTTATTTATATATAATATATGTGATTATAATATAGTTATATATAATATATATGATTATAATATAGTTATATATAATATATGTGATTATAATGTAGTTATATATATATATATGTGATTATAATGTAGTTATATATATATAATATATGTGATTATAATATAGTTATATATAATATATGTGATTATAATATAGTTATATATAATATATCTGATTATAATATAGTTATATATATAAAATATATGTGATTATAATATAGTTATATACAATATATGTGATTATAATATAGTTATATATATATAATATATGTGATTATAATGTAGTTATATATATATATGTGATTATAATGTAGTTATATATAATATATGTGATTATAATGTAGTTATATATATATAATATATGTGATTATAATATAGCTATATATAATATATGTGATTATAATATAGTTATATATATATAATATATGTGATTATAATATAGTTATATATAATATATGTGATTATAATATAGTTATATATATATAATATATGTGATTATAATGTAGTTATATATAATATATGTGATTATAATGTAGTTATATATAATATATGTGATTATAATGTAGTTATATATATATAATATATGGGATTATAATATAGTTATATATATATAATATATGTGATTATAATGTAGTTATATATAATATATGTGATTATAATATAGTTATATATAATATATGTGATTATAATATAGTTATATATAATATATGTGATTATAATGTAGTTATATAAAATATATGTGATTATAATATAGTTATATATAATATATGTGATTATAATGTAGTTATATATAATATATGTGATTATAATATAGTTATATATAATATATGTGATTATAATGTAGTTCATCATCATCATCATCATCAACGTTTAACGTCCCTGTTCCACGCTTTCATGGGTTTGGACGGGGGTTTCCCAGTTGAGGTAAGAGTGATTGTCTTGCTCGCATAGGACTATCTGGCGGGTTTTCTACAGCTGGATGCCCTTCCTAACACCAACCACATTTACAGTGTGGGGCTGGGAGGTTTTTACCGAGTTGCCTACACGGCCCCATTACAGCGTGGACTTTCTGGCAGGTTTTCTACAGCTGGATGCCCTTCCTAACACCAACCACATTTACAGTGTGGGGCTGGGAGGTTGTTACCGTGTTGCCTACACGGCCACATTACAGCATGGACTGTGTATACACAATCTCATTTGTTTCGGCCAGGATGTTGTGGCACCAACATAACATTACATTGAAAGGGGCGGTGTGGATGGGGTGGGGGGGTGGGACGGGTTGTGTTTTATTAGAGATGCCTACTGGTTGTAGTAGGTTTTACTTTGTATTTAGGTAAGGCGGGTCTTCTCTATTACTGAGTACCGCCAAAGGTCTCAGTCCAGTGACATTGTCTTGGAGATGTGTAAGTGTATATATATATAATATATGTGATTATAATGTAGTTATATATAATATATATGATTATAATATAGTTATATATAATATATGTGATTATAATGTAGTTATATATAATATATGTGATTATAATATAGTTATATATAATATATGTGATTATAATGTAGTTATATATATATAATATATGTGATTATAATGTAGTTATATATAATATATGTGATTATAATATAGTTATATATAATATATGTGATTATAATGTAGTTATATATAATATATGTGATTATAATATAGTTATATATAATATATGTGATTATAATGTAGTTATATATATATAATATATGTGATTATAATGTAGTTATATATATATAATATATGTGAATATAATATAGTTATATATAATATATGTGATTATAATATAGTTATATATAATATATGTGATTATAATGTAGTTATATATATATAATATATGTGATTATAATATAGTTATATATAATATATGTGATTATAATATAGTTATATATAATATATGTGATTATAATATAGTTATATATATATAATATATGTGATTATAATATAGTTATATATAATATATGTGATTATGATGTAGTTATATATAATATATGTGATTATAATATAGTTATATATAATATATGTGATTATAATGTAGTTATATATAATATGTGATTATAATATAGTTATATATAATATATGTGATTATAATATAGTTATATATAATATATATGATTATAATGTAGTTATATATAATATATGTGATTATAATGTAGTTATATCTAATATATGTGATTATAATGTAGTTATATATAATATGTGATTATAATATAGTTATATATATTATATGTGATTATAATATAGTTATATATAATATATGTGATTATAATGTAGTTATATATAATATATGTGATTATAATATAGTTATATATATTATATGTGATTATAATATAGTTATATATAATATATGTGATTTTAATGTAGTTATATATAATATATGTGATTATAATATAGTTATATATAATATATGTGATTATAATGTAGTTATATATAATATATGTGATTATAATGTAGTTATTTATATATAATATATGTGATTATAATATAGTTATATATAATATATATGATTATAATATAGTTATATATAATATATGTGATTATAATGTAGTTATATATATATATATGTGATTATAATGTAGTTATATATATATAATATATGTGATTATAATATAGTTATATATAATATATGTGATTATAATATAGTTATATATAATATATCTGATTATAATATAGTTATATATATAAAATATATGTGATTATAATATAGTTATATACAATATATGTGATTATAATATAGTTATATATATATAATATATGTGATTATAATGTAGTTATATATATATATGTGATTATAATGTAGTTATATATAATATATGTGATTATAATGTAGTTATATATATATAATATATGTGATTATAATATAGCTATATATAATATATGTGATTATAATATAGTTATATATATATAATATATGTGATTATAATATAGTTATATATAATATATGTGATTATAATATAGTTATATATATATAATATATGTGATTATAATGTAGTTATATATAATATATGTGATTATAATGTAGTTATATATAATATATGTGATTATAATGTAGTTATATATATATAATATATATATACATTTACTAAGGCGGGTCTTCTCTATTACTGAGTACCGCCAAAGGTCTCAGTCCAGTGACATTGTCTTGGAGATGTGTAAGTGTATATATATATAATATATGTGATTATAATGTAGTTATATATAATATATATGATTATAATATAGTTATATATAATATATGTGATTATAATATAGTTATATATATAATATATGTGATTATAATGTAGTTATATATAATATATGTGATTATAATATAGTTATATATAATATATGTGATTATAATATAGTTATATATAATATATGTGATTATAATGTAGTTATATATATATAATATATGTGATTATAATGTAGTTATATATAATATATGTGATTATAATATAGTTATATATAATATATGTGATTATAATGTAGTTATATATATATAATATATGTGATTATAATGTAGTTATATATATATAATATATGTGAATATAATATAGTTATATATAATATATGTGATTATAATATAGTTATATATAATATATGTGATTATAATATAGTTATATATATATAATATATGTGATTATAATATAGTTATATATAATATATGTGATTATAATATAGTTATATATAATATATGTGATTATAATATAGTTATATATATATAATATATGTGATTATAATATAGTTATATATAATATATGTGATTATGATGTAGTTATATACAATATATGTGATTATAATATAGTTATATATAATATATGTGATTATAATGTAGTTATATATAATATATGTGATTATAATGTAGTTATTATATATAATATATGTGATTATAATGTAGTTATATATAATATATGTAATTATAATGTAGTTATATATAATATATGTGATTATAATATAGTTATATATAATATATGTGATTATAATATAGTTATATATAATATATATGATTATAATGTAGTTATATATAATATATGTGATTATAATGTAGTTATATCTAATATATGTGATTATAATGTAGTTATATATAATATGTGATTATAATATAGTTATATATATTATATGTGATTATAATATAGTTATATATAATATATGTGATTATAATGTAGTTATATATAATATATGTGATTATAATATAGTTATATATAATATATATGATTATAATGTAGTTATATATAATATATGTGATTATAATGTAGTTATATCTAATATATGTGATTATAATGTAGTTATATATAATATGTGATTATAATAGAGTTATATATATTATATGTGATTATAATATAGTTATATATAATATATGTGATTATAATGTAGTTATATATAATATATGTGATTATAATATAGTTATATATATTATATGTGATTATAATATAGTTATATATAATATATGTGATTTTAATGTAGTTATATATAATATATGTGATTATAATATAGTTATATATAATATATGTGATTATAATGTAGTTATATATAATATATGTGATTATAATGTAGTTATTTATATATAATATATGTGATTATAATATAGTTATATATAATATATGTGATTATAATGTAGTTATATATAATATATGTGATTATAATGTAGTTATATATATATAATATATGTGATTATAATATAGTTATATATAATATATGTGATTATAATGTAGTTATATATAATATATGTGATTATAATGTAGTTATATATAATATATGTGATTATAATGCAGTTATTTATATATAATATATGTGATTATAATATAGTTATATATAATATATGTGATTATAATGTAGTTATATATAATATATGTGATTATAATATAGTTATATATATAATATATGTGATTATTATGTAGTTATATATAATATATGTGATTATAATATATTTATATACAATATATGTGATTATTATGTAGTTATATATAATATATGTGATTATAATGTAGTTATATATATATAATATATGTGATTATAATATAGTTATATATAATATATGTGATTATAATGTAGTTATATATAATATATGTGTTTATAATATAGTTATATATAATATATGTGATTATAATGTAGTTATATATAATATATGTGTTTATAATATAGTTATATATAATATATGGGATTATAATGTAGTTATATATAATATATGTGTTTATAATATAGTTATATATAATATATGTGATTATAATGTAGTTCATCATCATCATCATCATCAACGTTTAACGTCCCTGTTCCACGCTTTCATGGGTTTGGACGGGGGTTTTCCCACTTGAGGCAAGAGTGATTGTCTTGCTCGCATAGGACTATCTGGCGGGTTTTCTACAGCTGGATGCCCTTCCTAACACCAACCACATTTACAGTGTGGGGCTGGGAGGTTTTTACCGTGTTGCCTACACGGCCACATTACAGTGTGGACTGTGTCTACACGATCTCATTTGTTTCGGCCTGGATGTTGTGGCACCAACATAACTTTACATTGAAAGGGGCGGTGTGGATGGGGTGGGGGTGGGACGGGGGTGTGTTTTGTTAGAGATGCCTACTGGTTGTAGTAGGTTTTACTTTGTATTTAGGTAAGGCGGGTCTTCTCTATTACTGAGTACCGCCAAAGGTCTCAGTCCAGTGACATTGTCTTGGAGATGTGTAAGTGTATATATATATAATATATGTGATTATAATATAGTTATATATAATATATGTGATTATAATGTAGTTATATATAATATATGGGATTATAATGTAGTTATATATATAAAATATATGTGATTATAATGTAGTTATATATAATATATATGATTATAATATAGTTATATATAATATATGTGATTATAATGTAGTTATATATAATATATGTGATTATAATATAGTTATATATAATATATGTGATTATAATGTAGTTATATATAATATATGTGATTATAATATAGTTATATATAATATATGTGATTATAATATAGTTATATATAATATATGTGATTATAATATAGTTATATATAATATATGTGATTATAATATAGTTATATATATATAATATATGTGATTATAATATAGTTATATATAATATATATGATTATAATATAGTTATATATAATATATGTGATTATAATATAGTTATATATATATAATATATGTGATTATAATATAGTTATATATAATATATGTGATTATAATGTAGTTATATATAATATATGTGATTATAATATAGTTATATAGAATATATGTGATTATAATGTAGTTATATATAATATATGTGATTATAATGTAGTTATTTATATATAATATATGTGATTATAATGTAGTTATATATAATATATGTGATTATAATGTAGTTATATATAATATGTGATTATAATATAGTTATATATAATATATGTGATTATAATATAGTTATATATAATATATGTGATTATAATATAGTTATATATAATATATGTGATTATAATGTACTTATATATAATATATGCGATTATAATGTAGTTATATCTAATATATGTGATTATAATGTAGTTATATATAATATGTGATTATAATATAGTTATATATATTATATATGATTATAATATAGTTATATATAATATATGTGATTATAATGTAGTTATATATAATATATGTGGTTATAATGTAGTTATATATATATAATATATGTGATTATAATATAGTTATATATAATATATGTGATTATGATGTAGTTATATATAATATATGTGATTATAATATAGTTATATATAATATATGTGATTATAATGTAGTTATATATAATATATGTGATTATAATGTAGTTATTTATATATAATATATCTGATTATAATGTAGTTATATATAATATATGTGATTATAATGTAGTTATATATAATATGTGATTATAATATAGTTATATATAATATATGTGATTATAATATAGTTATATATAATATAGTTATATATAATATATATGATTATAATGTAGTTATATATAATATATGTGATTATAATGTAGTTATATCTAATATATGTGATTATAATGTAGTTATATATAATATGTGATCATAATATAGTTATATATATTATATGTGATTATAATATAGTTATATATAATATATGTGATTATAATGTAGTTATATATAATATATGTGATTATAATATAGTTATATATATTATATGTGATTATAATATAGTTATATATAATATATGTGATTTTAATGTAGTTATATATAATATATGTGATTATAATATTTTTATATATAATATATTTGATTATAATGTAGTTATATATAATATATGTGATTATAATGTAGTTATATATATATAATATATGTGATTATAATATAGTTATATATAATATATGTGATTATAATGTAGTTATATATAATATATGTGATTATAATGTAGTTATATATAATATATGTGATTATAATGCAGTTATTTATATATAATATATGTGATTATAATATAGTTATATATAATATATGTGATTATAATGTAGTTATATATAATATATGTGATTATAATGTAGTTATATATAATATATGTGTTTATAATATAGTTATATATAATATATGTGATTATAATGTAGTTATATATAATATATGTGTTTATAATGTAGTTATATATAATATATGTGATTATAATGTAGTTATATATAATATATGTGTTTATAATGTAGTTATATATAATATATGTGATTATAATGTAGTTATATATAATATATGTGATTATAATGTAGTTATATATAATATATGTGATTATAATGTAGTTATATATAATATATGTGATTATAATATAGTTATATATAATATATGTGATTATAATGTAGTTATATATAATATATGTGATTATAATGTAGTTATATATAATATATGTGTTTATAATGTAGTTATATATAATATATGTGATTATAATGTAGTTCATCATCATCATCATCATCAACGTTTAACGTCCCTGTTCCACGCTTTCATGGGTTTGGACGGGGGTCTTCCCACTTGAGGCAAGAGTGATTGTCTTGCTCGCATAGGACTATCTGGCGGGTTTTCTACAGCTGGATGCCCTTCCTAACACCAACCACATTTACAGTGTGGGGCTGGGAGGTTTTTACCGTGTTGCCTACACGGCCACATTACAGCGTGGACTGTGTCTACACGATCTCATTTGTTTCGGCCTGGATGTTGTGGCACCAACATAACTTTACATTGAAAAGGGCGGTGTGGATGGGGTGGGGGGTGGGACGGGGGTGTGTTTTGTTAGAGATGCCTACTGGTTGTAGTAGGTTATACTTTGTATTTAGGTAAGGCGGGTCTTCTCTATTACTGAGTACCGCCAAAGGTCTCAGTCCAGTGACATTGTCTTGGAGATGTGTAAGTGTATATATATATAATATATGTGATTATAATATAGTTATATATAATATATGTGATTATAATGTAGTTATATATAATATATGTGATTATAATGTAGTTATATATATAAAATATATGTGATTATAATGTAGTTATATATAATATATATGATTATAATATAGTTATATATAATATATGTGATTATAATGTAGTTATATATATATAATATATGTGATTATAATGTAGTTATATATAATATATGTGATTATAATATAGTTATATATAATATATGTGATTATAATGTAGTTATATATAATATATGTGATTATAATATAGTTATATATAATATATGTGATTATAATGTAGTTATATATAATATATGTGATTATAATATAGTTATATATAATATATGTGATTATAATATAGTTATATATAATATATGTGATTCTAATATAGTTATATATAATATATGTGATTATAATATAGTTATATATATATAATATATGTGATTATAATATAGTTATATATAATATATATGATTATAATATCGTTATATATAATATATGTGATTATAATATAGTTATATATATATAATATATGTGATTATAATATAGTTATATATAATATATGTGATTATAATGTAGTTATATATAATATATGTGATTATAATATAGTTATATAGAATATATGTGATTATAATGTAGTTATATAAAATATATGTGATTATAATGTAGTTATTTATATAAAATATATGTGATTATAATGTAGTTATATATAATATATGTGATTATAATGTAGTTATATATAATATGTGATTATAATATAGTTATATATAATATATGTGATTATAATATAGTTATATATAATATATGTGATTATAATATAGTTATATATAATATATGTGATTATAATGTACTTATATATAATATATGCGATTATAATGTAGTTATATCTAATATATGTGATTATAATGTAGTTATATATAATATGTGATTATAATATAGTTATATATATTATAAATGATCATAATATAGTTATATATAATATATGTGATTATAATGTAGTTATATATAATATATGTGGTTATAATGTAGTTATATATATATAATATATGTGATTATAATATAGTTATATATAATATATGTGATTATGATGTAGTTATATATAATATATGTGATTATAATATAGTTATATATAATATATGTGATTATAATGTAGTTATATATAATATATGTGATTATAATGTAGTTATATATATATAATATATGTGATTATAATATATTTATATATAATATATGTGAATATAATATAGTTATATATAATATATGTGATTATAATATAGTTATATATAATATATATGATTATAATGTAGTTATATATAATATATGTGATTATAATGTAGTTATATCTAATATATGTGATTATAATGTAGTTATATATAATATGTGATTATAATATAGTTATATATATTATATGTGATTATAATATAGTTATATATAATATATGTGATTATAATGTAGTTATATATAATATATGTGATTATAATATAGTTATATATATTATATGTGATTATAATATTGTTATATATAATATATGTGATTTTAATGTAGTTATATATAATATATGTGATTATAATATAGTTATATATAATATATGTGATTATAATGTAGTTATATATAATATATGTGATTATAATGTAGTTATTTATATATAATATATGTGATTATAATATAGTTATATATAATATATGTGATTATAATGTAGTTATATATAATATATGTGATTATAATGTAGTTATATATATATAATATATGTGATTATAATATAGTTATATATAATATATGTGATTATAATGTAGTTATATATAATATATGTGATTATAATGTAGTTATATATAATATATGTGATTATAATGCAGTTATTTATATATAATATATGTGATTATAATATAGTTATATATAATATATGTGATTATAATGTAGTTATATATAATATATGGGATTTTAATGTAGTTATATATAATATATGTGATTATAATATAGTTATATATATAATATATGTGATTATTATGTAGTTATATATAATATATGTGATTATAATATATTTATATACAATATATGTGATTATTATGTAGTTATATATAATATATGTGATTATAATATAGTTATATATAATATATGTGATTATAATGTAGTTATATATAATATATGTGATTATAATATAGTTAGATATAATATATGTGATTATAATGTAGTTATATATAATATATATGATTATAATATAGTTATATATAATATATGTGATTATAATGTAGTTATATATAATATATGTGATTATAATATAGTTAGATATAATATATGTGATTATAATGTAGTTATATATAATATATGTGATTATAATATAGTTATATATAATATATGTGATTATAATGTAGTTATATATAATATATGTGATTATAATATAGTTATATAGAATATATGTGATTATAATGTAGTTATATATAATATATGTGATTATAATGTAGTTATTTATATATAATATATGTGATTATAATGTAGTTATATATAATATATGTGATTATAATGTAGTTATATATAATATGTGATTATAATATAGTTATATATAATATATGTGATTATAATATAGTTATATATAATATATGTGATTATAATATAGTTATATATAATATATGTGATTATAATGTACTTATATATAATATATGCGATTATAATGTAGTTATATCTAATATATGTGATTATAATGTAGTTATATATAATATGTGATTATAATATAGTTATATATATTGTATATGATTATAATATAGTTATATATAATATATGTGATTATAATGTAGTTATATATAATATATGTGATTATAATGTAGTTATATATATATAATATATGTGATTATAATATAGTTATATATAATATATGTGATTATAATATAGTTATATATAATATATGTGATTATAATATAGTTATATATATTATATGTGATTATAATATAGTTATATATAATATATGTGATTTTAATGTAGTTATATATAATATATGTGATTATAATATAGCTATATATAATATATGTAATTATAATGTAGTTATATATAATATATGTGATTATAATGTAGTTATTTATATGTAATATATGTGATTATAATATAGTTATATATAATATATGTGATTATAATGTAGTTATATATAATATATGTGATTATAATGTAGTTATATATATATAATATATGTGATTATAATATAGTTATATATAATATATGTGATTATAAAGTAGTTATATATAATATATGTGATTATAATGTAGTCATATATAATATATGTGATTATAATGCAGTTATTTATATATAATATATGTGATTATAATATAGTTATATATAATATATGTGATTATAATGTAGTTATATATAATATATGTGATTATAATGTAGTTATATATAATATATGTGATTATAATATAGTTATATATATAATATATGTGATTATAATGTAGTTATATATAATATATGTGATTATAATATATTTATATACAATATATGTGATTATAATGTAGTTATATATAATATATGTGATTATAATGTAGTTATATATATATAATATATGTGATTATATTATAGTTATATATAATATATGTGATTATAATGTAGTTATATATAATATATGTGTTTATAATATAGTTATATATAATATATGGGATTATAATGTAGTTCATCATCATCATCATCATCAACGTTTAATGTCCCTGTTCCACGCTTTCATGGGTTTGGACGGGGGTTTTCCCACTTGAGGCAAGAGTGATTGTCTTGCTCGCATAGGACTATCTGGCGGGTTTTCTACAGCTGGATGCCCTTCCTAACACCAACCACATTTACAGTGTGGGGCTGGGAGGTTTTTACCGTGTTGCCTACATGGCCAAATTACAGCGTGGACTGTGTCTACACGACCTCATTTGTTTCGGCCTGGATGTTGTAGCACCAACATAACTTTACATTGAAAAGGGCGGTGTGGATGGGGTGGGGGTGCTGGGACGGGGGGGTCTTTTGTTAGAGATGCCTACTGGCTGTAGTAGGTTATACTTTGTATTTAGGTAAGGCGGGTCTTCTCTATAACTGAGTACCGCCAAAGGTCTCAGTCCAGTGACATTGTCTTGGAGAGGTGTAAGTGTATATATATATATAATATATGTGATTATAATATAGTTATATATAATATATGTGATTATAATGTAGTTATATATAATATATGTGATTATAATATAGTTATATATATATAATATATGTGATTATAATATAGTTATATATAATATATGTGATTATAATGTAGTTATATATAATATATGTGATTATAATGTAGTTATATATAATATATGGGATTATAATATAGTTATATATAATATATGTGATTATAATATAGTTATATATAATATATGTGATTATAATATAGTTATATATATATATAATATATGTGATTATAATGAAGTTATATATAATATATGTGATTATAATGTAGTTATATATAATATATGTGATTATAATATAGTTATATATAATATATGTGATTATAATGTACTTATATATAATATATGTGATTATAATAAAGTTATATATAATATATGTGATTATAATGTAGTTATATATATATAATATATGTGATTATAATATAGTTATATATAATATATTTGATTATAATATAGTTATATATAATATATGTGATTATAATATAGTTATATATATATAATATATGTGATTATAATATAGTTATATATAATATATGTGATTATAATGTACTTATATATAATATATGTGATTATAATATAGTTATATATAATATATGTGATTATAATGTAGTAATATATATATAATATATGTGATTATAATATAGTTATATATAATATATGTGATTATAACGTTGTTATACATTTATAATATATGGGATTATAATGTAGTTATATATAATATATGTGTTTATAATGTAGTTATATATATATAAAATATCTGATTATAATGTAGTTATATATAATATATGTGATTATAATGTAGTTATATATAATAAATGTGATTATAATATAGTTATATATAATATATGTGATTATAATGTAGTTATATATAATATATGTGATTATAATTTAGTTATATATATATAATATATGTGATTATAATATAGTTATATATAATATATGTGATTATAATGTAGTTATATATAATATATGTGATTATAATATAGTTATATATAATATATGTGATTATAATGTAGTTATATATAATATTTGTGATTATAATGTAGTTATATATAATATATGTGATTATAATATAGTTATAGATAATATATGTGATTATAATATAGTTATATATAATATATGTGATTATAACGTAGTTATATATAATATATGTGATTATAATATAGTTATATATGTATAATATATGTGATTATAATATAGTTATATATAATATATGTGATTAGAATATAGTTATATGTAATATATGTGATTATAATATAGTTATATATAATATATGCGATAATAATGTAGTTATATATAATATATATGATTATAATATAGTTATATATAATATATGTGATTATAATATAGTTATATATAATATATGTGATTATAATATAGTTATATATATAAAATATATGTGATTATAATATAGTTATATACAATATATGTGATTATAATATAGTTATATATATATCATATATGTGATTATAATGTAGTTATATATATATATGTGATTATAATGTAGTTATATATAATATATGTGATTATAATGTAGTTATATATATATAATATATGTGATTATAATATAGCTATATATAATATATGTGATTATAATATAGTTATATATATATAATATATGTGATTATAATATAGTTATATATAATATATGTGATTATAATATAGTTATATATATATAATATATGGGATTATAATATAGTTATATATATATAATATATGTGATTATAATGTAGTTATATATAATATATGTGATTATAATATAGTTATATATAATATATGTGATTATAATATAGTTATATATAATATATGTGATTATAATGTAGTTCATCATCATCATCATCATCAACGTTTAACGTCCGTGTTCCACGCTTGCATGGGTTTGGACGGGGGTTTCCCACTTGAGGCAAGAGTGATTGTCTTGCTCGCATAGGACTATCTGGCGGGTTTTCTACAGCTGGATGCCCTTCCTAACACCAACCACATTTACAGTGTGGGGCTGGGAGGTTTTTACCGTGTTGCCTACATGACCCCATTACAGCGTGGACTGCGTCTACACGACCTCATTTGTTTCGGCCTGGATGTTGTGGCACCAACATAACTTTACATTGAAAGGGGCGGTGTGGATGGGGTGGGGGTGCTGGGACGGGGGGGGGGTGTTTTGTTAGAGATGCCTACTGGCTGTAGTAGGTTTGACTTTGTATTTAGGTAAGGCGGGTCTTCTCTATAACTGAGTACCGCCAAAGGTCTCAGTCCAGTGACATTGTCTTGGAGAGGTGTAAGTGTATATATATATATAATATATGTGATTATAATATAGTTATATATAATATATGTGATTATAATGTAGTTATATATAATATATGTGATTATAATATAGTTATATATATATAATATATGTGATTATAATATAGTTATATATAATATATGTGATTATAATGTAGTTATATGTAATATATGTGATTATAATGTAGTTATATATAATATATGGGATTATAATATATTTATATATAATATATGTGATTATAATATAGTTATATATAATATATGTGATTATAATATAGTTATATATATATATAATATATGTGATTATAATGAAGTTATATATAATATATGTGATTATAATGTAGTTATATATAATATATGTGATTATAATATAGTTATATATAATATATGTGATTATAATATAGTTATATATATATAATATATGTGATTATAATATAGTTATATATAATATATGTGATTATAATGTAGTTATATATATATAATATATGTGATTATAATGTAGTTATATATATATAATATATGTGATTATAATATAGTTATATATAATATATGTAATTATAATGTAGTTATATATAATATATGTGATTATAATGTAGTTATTTATATGTAATATATGTGATTATAATATAGTTATATATAATATATGTGATTATAATGTAGTTATATATAATATATGTGATTATAATGTAGTTATATATATATAATATATGTGATTATAATATAGTTATATATAATATATGTGATTATAAAGTTGTTATATATAATATATGTGATTATAATGTAGTCATATATAATATATGTGATTATAATGCAGTTATTTATATATAATATATGTGATTATAATGTAGTTATATATAATATATGTGATTATAATGTAGTTATATATAATATATGTGATTATAATATAGTTATATATATAATATATGTGATTATAATGTAGTTATATATAATATATGTGATTATAATATAGTTATATATACAATATATGTGATTATAATGTAGTTATATATAATATATGTGATTATAATATATTTATATACAATATATGTGATTATAACGTAGTTATATATAATATATGTGATTATAATGTAGTTATATATATATAATATATGTGATTATATTATAGTTATATATAATATATGTGATTATAATGTAGTTATATATAATATATGTGTTTATAATATAGTTATATATAATATATGGGATTATAATGTAGTTATATATAATATATGTGATTATAATATAGTTATATATAATATATGTGATTATAATGTAGTTATATATAATATATGTGATTATAATGTAGTTATATATAATATATGTGATTATAATATAGTTATATATAATATATGTGATTATAATGTAGTTCATCATCATCATCATCAACGTTTAACGTCCCTGTTCCACGCTTTCATGGGTTTGGACGGGGGTTTTCCCACTTGAGGCAAGAGTGATTGTCTTGCTCGCATAGGACTGTCTGGCGGGTTTTCTACAGCTGGATGCCCTTCCTAACACCAACCACATTTACAGTGTGGGGCTGGGAGGTTTTTACCGTGTTGCCTACACGACCCCATTACAGCGTGGACTGTCTGGCAGGTTTTCTACAGCTGGATGCCCTTCCTAACACCAACCACATTTACAGTGTGGGGCTGGGAGGTTTTTACCGTGTTGCCTACATGGCCAAATTACAGCGTGGACTGTGTCTACACGACCTCATTTGTTTCGGCCTGGATGTTGTAGCACCAACATAACTTTACATTGAAAGGGGCGGTGTGGATGGGGTGGGGGGTGGGACGGGGGTGTGTTTTGTTAGGGATACCTACTGGTTGTAGTAGGTTTTACTTTGTATTTAGGTAAGGCGGGTCTTCTCTATTACTGAGTACCGCCAAAGGTCTCAGTCCAGTGACATTGTCTTGGAGATGTGTAAGTGTATATATATATAATATATGTGATTATAATATAGTTATATATAATATATGTGATTATAATGTAGTTATATATAATATATGTGATTATAATATAGTTATATAGAATATATGTGATTATAATATAGTTATATAGAATATATGTGAATATAATGTAGTTATATATATATAATATATGTGATTATAATATATTTATATACAATATATGTGATTATAACGTAGTTATATATAATATATGTGATTATAATGTAGTTATATATATATAATATATGTGATTATAATATAGTTATATATAATATGTGATTATAATATAGTTATATATAATATATGTGATTATAATATAGTTATATAGAATATATGTGATTATAATATAGTTATATATAATATATGTGATTATAATGTACTTATATATAATATATGCGATTATAATGTAGTTATATCTAATATATGTGATTATAATGTAGTTATATATAATATGTGATTATAATATAGTTATATATATTATAAATGATCATAATATAGTTATATATAATATATGTGATTATAATGTAGTTATATATAATATATGTGGTTATAATGTAGTTATATATATATAATATATGTGATTATAATATAGTTATATATAATATATGTGATTATGATGTAGTTATATATAATATATGTGATTATAATATAGTTATATATAATATATGTGATTATAATGTAGTTATATATAATATATGTGATTATAATGTAGTTATATATATATAATATATGTGATTATAATATATTTATATATAATATATGTGAATATAATATAGTTATATATAATATATGTGATTATAATATAGTTATATATAATATATATGATTATAATGTAGTTATATATAATATATGTGATTATAATGTAGTTATATCTAATATATGTGATTATAATGTAGTTATATATAATATGTGATTATAATATAGTTATATATATTATATGTGATTATAATATAGTTATATATAATATATGTGATTATAATGTAGTTATATATAATATATGTGATTATAATATAGTTATATATATTATATGTGATTATAATATTGTTATATATAATATATGTGATTTTAATGTAGTTATATATAATATATGTGATTATAATATAGTTATATATAATATATGTGATTATAATGTAGTTATATATAATATATGTGATTATAATGTAGTTATTTATATATAATATATGTGATTATAATATAGTTATATATAATATATGTGATTATAATGTAGTTATATATAATATATGTGATTATAATGTAGTTATATATATATAATATATGTGATTATAATATAGTTATATATAATATATGTGATTATAATGTAGTTATATATAATATATGTGATTATAATGTAGTTATATATAATATATGTGATTATAATGCAGTTATTTATATATAATATATGTGATTATAATATAGTTATATATAATATATGTGATTATAATGTAGTTATATATAATATATGGGATTTTAATGTAGTTATATATAATATATGTGATTATAATATAGTTATATATATAATATATGTGATTATTATGTAGTTATATATAATATATGTGATTATAATATATTTATATACAATATATGTGATTATTATGTAGTTATATATAATATATGTGATTATAATATAGTTATATATAATATATGTGATTATAATGTAGTTATATATAATATATGTGATTATAATATAGTTAGATATAATATATGTGATTATAATGTAGTTATATATAATATATATGATTATAATATAGTTATATATAATATATGTGATTATAATGTAGTTATATATAATATATGTGATTATAATATAGTTAGATATAATATATGTGATTATAATGTAGTTATATATAATATATGTGATTATAATATAGTTATATATAATATATGTGATTATAATGTAGTTATATATAATATATGTGATTATAATATAGTTATATAGAATATATGTGATTATAATGTAGTTATATATAATATATGTGATTATAATGTAGTTATTTATATATAATATATGTGATTATAATGTAGTTATATATAATATATGTGATTATAATGTAGTTATATATAATATGTGATTATAATATAGTTATATATAATATATGTGATTATAATATAGTTATATATAATATATGTGATTATAATATAGTTATATATAATATATGTGATTATAATGTACTTATATATAATATATGCGATTATAATGTAGTTATATCTAATATATGTGATTATAATGTAGTTATATATAATATGTGATTATAATATAGTTATATATATTGTATATGATTATAATATAGTTATATATAATATATGTGATTATAATGTAGTTATATATAATATATGTGATTATAATGTAGTTATATATATATAATATATGTGATTATAATATAGTTATATATAATATATGTGATTATAATATAGTTATATATAATATATGTGATTATAATATAGTTATATATATTATATGTGATTATAATATAGTTATATATAATATATGTGATTTTAATGTAGTTATATATAATATATGTGATTATAATATAGTTATATATAATATATGTAATTATAATGTAGTTATATATAATATATGTGATTATAATGTAGTTATTTATATGTAATATATGTGATTATAATATAGTTATATATAATATATGTGATTATAATGTAGTTATATATAATATATGTGATTATAATGTAGTTATATATATATAATATATGTGATTATAATATAGTTATATATAATATATGTGATTATAAAGTAGTTATATATAATATATGTGATTATAATGTAGTCATATATAATATATGTGATTATAATGCAGTTATTTATATATAATATATGTGATTATAATATAGTTATATATAATATATGTGATTATAATGTAGTTATATATAATATATGTGATTATAATGTAGTTATATATAATATATGTGATTATAATATAGTTATATATATAATATATGTGATTATAATGTAGTTATATATAATATATGTGATTATAATATATTTATATACAATATATGTGATTATAATGTAGTTATATATAATATATGTGATTATAATGTAGTTATATATATATAATATATGTGATTATATTATAGTTATATATAATATATGTGATTATAATGTAGTTATATATAATATATGTGTTTATAATATAGTTATATATAATATATGGGATTATAATGTAGTTCATCATCATCATCATCATCAACGTTTAATGTCCCTGTTCCACGCTTTCATGGGTTTGGACGGGGGTTTTCCCACTTGAGGCAAGAGTGATTGTCTTGCTCGCATAGGACTATCTGGCGGGTTTTCTACAGCTGGATGCCCTTCCTAACACCAACCACATTTACAGTGTGGGGCTGGGAGGTTTTTACCGTGTTGCCTACATGGCCAAATTACAGCGTGGACTGTGTCTACACGACCTCATTTGTTTCGGCCTGGATGTTGTAGCACCAACATAACTTTACATTGAAAAGGGCGGTGTGGATGGGGTGGGGGTGCTGGGACGGGGGGGTCTTTTGTTAGAGATGCCTACTGGCTGTAGTAGGTTATACTTTGTATTTAGGTAAGGCGGGTCTTCTCTATAACTGAGTACCGCCAAAGGTCTCAGTCCAGTGACATTGTCTTGGAGAGGTGTAAGTGTATATATATATATAATATATGTGATTATAATATAGTTATATATAATATATGTGATTATAATGTAGTTATATATAATATATGTGATTATAATATAGTTATATATATATAATATATGTGATTATAATATAGTTATATATAATATATGTGATTATAATGTAGTTATATATAATATATGTGATTATAATGTAGTTATATATAATATATGGGATTATAATATAGTTATATATAATATATGTGATTATAATATAGTTATATATAATATATGTGATTATAATATAGTTATATATATATATAATATATGTGATTATAATGAAGTTATATATAATATATGTGATTATAATGTAGTTATATATAATATATGTGATTATAATATAGTTATATATAATATATGTGATTATAATGTACTTATATATAATATATGTGATTATAATAAAGTTATATATAATATATGTGATTATAATGTAGTTATATATATATAATATATGTGATTATAATATAGTTATATATAATATATTTGATTATAATATAGTTATATATAATATATGTGATTATAATATAGTTATATATATATAATATATGTGATTATAATATAGTTATATATAATATATGTGATTATAATGTACTTATATATAATATATGTGATTATAATATAGTTATATATAATATATGTGATTATAATGTAGTAATATATATATAATATATGTGATTATAATATAGTTATATATAATATATGTGATTATAACGTTGTTATACATTTATAATATATGGGATTATAATGTAGTTATATATAATATATGTGTTTATAATGTAGTTATATATATATAAAATATCTGATTATAATGTAGTTATATATAATATATGTGATTATAATGTAGTTATATATAATATATGTGATTATAATATAGTTATATATAATATATGTGATTATAATGTAGTTATATATAATATATGTGATTATAATTTAGTTATATATATATAATATATGTGATTATAATATAGTTATATATAATATATGTGATTATAATGTAGTTATATATAATATATGTGATTATAATATAGTTATATATAATATATGTGATTATAATGTAGTTATATATAATATTTGTGATTATAATGTAGTTATATATAATATATGTGATTATAATATAGTTATATATAATATATGTGATTATAATATAGTTATATATAATATATGTGATTATAACGTAGTTATATATAATATATGTGATTATAATATAGTTATATATGTATAATATATGTGATTATAATATAGTTATATATAATATATGTGATTAGAATATAGTTATATGTAATATATGTGATTATAATATAGTTATATATAATATATGCGATAATAATGTAGTTATATATAATATATATGATTATAATATAGTTATATATAATATATGTGATTATAATATAGTTATATATAATATATGTGATTATAATATAGTTATATATATAAAATATATGTGATTATAATATAGTTATATACAATATATGTGATTATAATATAGTTATATATATATCATATATGTGATTATAATGTAGTTATATATATATATGTGATTATAATGTAGTTATATATAATATATGTGATTATAATGTAGTTATATATATATAATATATGTGATTATAATATAGCTATATATAATATATGTGATTATAATATAGTTATATATATATAATATATGTGATTATAATATAGTTATATATAATATATGTGATTATAATATAGTTATATATATATAATATATGGGATTATAATATAGTTATATATATATAATATATGTGATTATAATGTAGTTATATATAATATATGTGATTATAATATAGTTATATATAATATATGTGATTATAATATAGTTATATATAATATATGTGATTATAATGTAGTTCATCATCATCATCATCATCAACGTTTAACGTCCGTGTTCCACGCTTGCATGGGTTTGGACGGGGGTTTCCCACTTGAGGCAAGAGTGATTGTCTTGCTCGCATAGGACTATCTGGCGGGTTTTCTACAGCTGGATGCCCTTCCTAACACCAACCACATTTACAGTGTGGGGCTGGGAGGTTTTTACCGTGTTGCCTACATGACCCCATTACAGCGTGGACTGCGTCTACACGACCTCATTTGTTTCGGCCTGGATGTTGTGGCACCAACATAACTTTACATTGAAAGGGGCGGTGTGGATGGGGTGGGGGTGCTGGGACGGGGGGGGTGTTTTGTTAGAGATGCCTACTGGCTGTAGTAGGTTTGACTTTGTATTTAGGTAAGGCGGGTCTTCTCTATAACTGAGTACCGCCAAAGGTCTCAGTCCAGTGACATTGTCTTGGAGAGGTGTAAGTGTATATATATATATAATATATGTGATTATAATATAGTTATATATAATATATGTGATTATAATGTAGTTATATATAATATATGTGATTATAATATAGTTATATATATATAATATATGTGATTATAATATAGTTATATATAATATATGTGATTATAATGTAGTTATATGTAATATATGTGATTATAATGTAGTTATATATAATATATGGGATTATAATATATTTATATATAATATATGTGATTATAATATAGTTATATATAATATATGTGATTATAATATAGTTATATATATATATAATATATGTGATTATAATGAAGTTATATATAATATATGTGATTATAATGTAGTTATATATAATATATGTGATTATAATATAGTTATATATAATATATGTGATTATAATATAGTTATATATATATAATATATGTGATTATAATATAGTTATATATAATATATGTGATTATAATGTAGTTATATATATATAATATATGTGATTATAATGTAGTTATATATATATAATATATGTGATTATAATATAGTTATATATAATATATGTAATTATAATGTAGTTATATATAATATATGTGATTATAATGTAGTTATTTATATGTAATATATGTGATTATAATATAGTTATATATAATATATGTGATTATAATGTAGTTATATATAATATATGTGATTATAATGTAGTTATATATATATAATATATGTGATTATAATATAGTTATATATAATATATGTGATTATAAAGTTGTTATATATAATATATGTGATTATAATGTAGTCATATATAATATATGTGATTATAATGCAGTTATTTATATATAATATATGTGATTATAATGTAGTTATATATAATATATGTGATTATAATGTAGTTATATATAATATATGTGATTATAATATAGTTATATATATAATATATGTGATTATAATGTAGTTATATATAATATATGTGATTATAATATAGTTATATATACAATATATGTGATTATAATGTAGTTATATATAATATATGTGATTATAATATATTTATATACAATATATGTGATTATAACGTAGTTATATATAATATATGTGATTATAATGTAGTTATATATATATAATATATGTGATTATATTATAGTTATATATAATATATGTGATTATAATGTAGTTATATATAATATATGTGTTTATAATATAGTTATATATAATATATGGGATTATAATGTAGTTATATATAATATATGTGATTATAATATAGTTATATATAATATATGTGATTATAATGTAGTTATATATAATATATGTGATTATAATGTAGTTATATATAATATATGTGATTATAATATAGTTATATATAATATATGTGATTATAATGTAGTTCATCATCATCATCATCAACGTTTAACGTCCCTGTTCCACGCTTTCATGGGTTTGGACGGGGGTTTTCCCACTTGAGGCAAGAGTGATTGTCTTGCTCGCATAGGACTGTCTGGCGGGTTTTCTACAGCTGGATGCCCTTCCTAACACCAACCACATTTACAGTGTGGGGCTGGGAGGTTTTTACCGTGTTGCCTACACGACCCCATTACAGCGTGGACTGTCTGGCAGGTTTTCTACAGCTGGATGCCCTTCCTAACACCAACCACATTTACAGTGTGGGGCTGGGAGGTTTTTACCGTGTTGCCTACATGGCCAAATTACAGCGTGGACTGTGTCTACACGACCTCATTTGTTTCGGCCTGGATGTTGTAGCACCAACATAACTTTACATTGAAAGGGGCGGTGTGGATGGGGTGGGGGGTGGGACGGGGGTGTGTTTTGTTAGGGATACCTACTGGTTGTAGTAGGTTTTACTTTGTATTTAGGTAAGGCGGGTCTTCTCTATTACTGAGTACCGCCAAAGGTCTCAGTCCAGTGACATTGTCTTGGAGATGTGTAAGTGTATATATATATAATATATGTGATTATAATATAGTTATATATAATATATGTGATTATAATGTAGTTATATATAATATATGTGATTATAATATAGTTATATAGAATATATGTGATTATAATATAGTTATATAGAATATATGTGAATATAATGTAGTTATATATATATAATATATGTGATTATAATATATTTATATACAATATATGTGATTATAACGTAGTTATATATAATATATGTGATTATAATGTAGTTATATATATATAATATATGTGATTATAATATAGTTATATATAATATATGTGATTATAATGTAGTTATATATAATATATGTGATTATAATATAGTTATATAGAATATATGTGATTATAATATAGTTATATAGAATATATGTGAATATAATGTAGTTATATATATATAATATATGTGATTATAATATATTTATATACAATATATGTGATTATAACGTAGTTATATATAATATATGTGATTATAATGTAGTTATATATATATAATATATGTGTTTATAATATAGTTATATATAATATATGTGATTATAATGTAGTTCATCATCATCATCATCATCAACGTTTAACGTCCGTGTTCCACGCTTGCATGGGTTTGGACGGGGGTCTTCCCACTTGAGGCAAGAGTGATTGTCTTGCTCGCATAGGACTATCTGGCGGGTTTTCTACAGCTGGATGCCCTTCCTAACACCAACCACATTTACAGTGTGGGGCTGGGAGGTTTTTACGGTGTTGCCTACACGGCCCCATTACAACGTGGACTGTCTGGCAGGTTTTCTACAGTTGGATGCCCTTCCTAACACCAACCACATTTACAGTGTGGGGCTGGGAGGTTTTTACCGTGTTGCCTACACGGCCACATTACAGCGTGGACTGTGTCTACACGATCACATTTGTTTCGGCCTGGATGTTGTGGCACCAACATAACCTTACATTGAAAGGGGTGGCGTGGATGAGGTGGGGGTGGTGGGACGGGGGGGGGGGGGTATTTTGTTAGAGATGCCTACTGGCTGTAGTAGGTTTTACTTTGTATTTAGGTAAGGCGGGTCTTCTCTATAACTGAGTACCGCCAAAGGTCTCAGTCCAGTGACATTGTCTTGGAGAGGTGTAAGTGTATATATATATATAATATATGTGATTATAATATAGTTATATATAATATATGTGATTATAATGTAGTTATATATAATATATGTGATTATAATATAGTTATATATATATAATATATGTGATTATAATGTAGTTATATATAATATATGTGATTATAATGTAGTTATATATAATATATGGGATTATAATATAGTTATATATAATATATGTGATTATAATATAGTTATATATAATATATGTGATTATAATATAGTTATATATATATATAATATATGTGATTATAATGAAGTTATATATAATATATGTGATTATAATGTAGTTATATATAATACTAGCAGTAAAGCCCGGCGTTGCTCGGGGTCGCTCAGTAGCTGTGTTAAAGTTACAATGTTAAGTTTCTTTTTTGGCTTAAAAACTGTAGTGTCTACTGTGCAGACTTGCATGTGGTGTTTTTGATTAATATTCCCTCAACCAACAATATGCCTTATGAAGTTAAGAAAACATGACGATAACCCGAATGTTATAACAAAAGAGGATGCTGGGGATAAAAACTGCACTGGTTATTTATTAACAAAGATCGAAAATGTAAACACTGCAACGCAGAGAAAAACATTAGCGTAACCAAATTATCAGTTATGTCTGTCTGCACGCCTATATCACCTCTCTGCACGACTGTCTGTCTGCACGCCTATATCACCTCTCTGCACGACTGTCTGTCTGCACGCCTATATCACTTCTCTGCACGACTGTCTGTCTGCACGACTGTCTGTCTGCACGACTGTCTGTCTGCACGCCTAACGACGAAATATTTGCTTGTTTTACGTAGTCTTTAAATAGACTTGTTTTCAAGTAAAAATATTGTTTTAAAATGCTTTTAAATGGAAATGAAGCAAAACGGAAGCTTAGTGTTCGAACTGTTCGTGTATTGTGTTAATGTCATTTTAAACGCTGAGAAAGCCAGCGTAATTTTTTACGTAAGACGCTCAATGTAAACAGAACAAAGGGAAATAACTGATCACTTACGCTCAAAAATCGATACATTATATTCGATTTCGTCACATAGGGTGGGTCAATTTGAAATTTTTTTTTTCCGATGTCTTCGCTAGGTCTCAATGTACAAGTATAGCAATTTCGGCGCAATTCCGTGAGAGATTCTAAGAGGAGATGTGTGCCAAAAATCGATAGACAGACAGACAACCACAGTTTTATATATATAGATAGATATGTGATTATAATATAGTTATATATAATATATGTGATTATAATATAGTTATATATATATAATATATGTGATTATAATATAGTTATATATAATATATGTGATTATAATGTAGTTATATATATATAATATATGTGATTATAATGTAGTTATATATATATAATATATGTGATTATAATATAGTTATATATAATATATGTGATTATAATATAGTTATATATAATATATGTGATTGTAATGTACTTATATATAATATATGTGATTATAATATAGTTATATATGATATATGTGATTATAATGTAGTTATATATATATAATATATGTGATTATAATATAGTTATATATAATATATTTGATTATAATATAGTTATATATAATATATGTGATTATAATATAGTTATATATATATAATAAATGTGATTATAATATAGTTATATATAATATATGTGATTATAATGTACTTATATATAATATATGTGATTATGATATAGTTATATATAATATATGTGATTATAATGTAGTTATATATATATAATATATGTGATTATAATATAGTTATATATAATATATGTGATTATAACGTAGTTATACATTTATAATATATGGGATTATAATGTAGTTATATATAATATATGTGTTTATAATGTAGTTATATATATATAAAATATGTGATTATAATGTAGTTATATATAATATATGTGATTATAATGTAGTTATATATAATATATGTGATTATAATATAGTTATATATAATATATGTGATTATAATGTAGTTATATATAATATATGTGATTATAATGTAGTTATATATAATATGTGATTATAATATAGTTATATATAATATATGTGATTATAATATAGTTATATATAATATATGTGATTATAATATAGTTATATATAATATATGTGATTATAATATAGTTATATATAATATATGTGATTATAATATAGTTATATATAATATATGTGATTATAATGTAGTTATATATAATATATGTGATTATAATATAGTTATATATATATAATATATGTGATTATAATGTAGTTATATATATATAATATATGTGATTATAATATAGTTATATATAATATATTTGATTATAATATAGTTATATATAATATATGTGATTATAATGTAGTTATATATATATAATTGTTTCTACTATTGGCACAAGGCCAGAAAATTACCCAGTACATTACTGGTACTTTATTTTATCGACCCCGTAAGGATGAAAGGCAAAGTTAACCTCGGCGGGATTTGAACTCAGAATGGCAAGGGCCGTAACTCTATGCGTCAAAGCATGGCATCCGAACCTCTACCGATACTGCCAATCCACCGCCATTATATATATATATATATGATTATAATGTAGTTATATATATATAATATATGTGATTATAATATAGTTATATATAATATATGTGTTTATAATGTAGTTATATATAATATATGTGATTATAATGTAGTTATATATAATATATGTGATTACAATGCAGTTATTTATATATAATATATGTGATTATAATATAGTTATATATAATATATGTGATTATAATGTAGTTATATATAATATATGTGATTATAATGTAGTTATATATAATATATGTGATTATAATATAGTTATATATATAATATATGTGATTATAATGTAGTTATATATAATATATGTGATTATAATATATTTATATACGATATATGTGATTATAATGTAGTTATATGTAATATATGTGATTATAATGTATTTATATATATATATAATATATGTGATTATAATATAGTTATATTTAATATATGTGATTATATTGTAGTTATATATAATATATGTGATTATAATGTAGTTATATATAATGTATGTGATTATAATATAGTTATATATAATATATGTGATTATAATATAGTTATATATAATATATGTGATTATAATATAGTTATATATATATATAATATATGTGATTATAATGTAGTTATATATAATATATGTGATTATAACGTAGATATATATAATATATGTGATTATAATATAGTTATATATAATATATGTGATTATAATGTAGTTATATATATATAATATATGTGATTATAATGTAGTTATATATATATAATATAAGTGATTATAATATAGTTATATATAATATATGTGATTATAATATAGTTATATATAATATATGTGATTATAATATAGTTATATATAATATATGTGATTATAATGTGCTTATATATAATATATGTGATTATAATATAGTTATATATAATATATGTGACTATAATGTAGTTATATATATATAATATATGTGATTATAATAGAGTTATATATAATATATTTGATTATAATATAGTTATATATAATATATGTGATTATAATGTAGTTATATATATATAATATATGTGATTATAATATAGTTATATATAATATATGTGATTATAATGTAGTTATACATTTATAATATATGTGATTATAATGTAGTTATATATTATATATGTGTTTATAATGTAGTTATATATATATAATATATGTGATTATAATGTAGTTATATATAATATATGTGATTATAATGTAGTTATATATAATATATGTGATTATAATGTAGTTATATATAATATATGTGATTATAAGGTAGTTATATATATATAATATATGTGATTATAATGTAGTTATATATAATATATGTGATTATAATATAGTTATATATAATATATGTGATTATAATGTAGTTATATATAATATGTGATTATAATATAGTTATATATAATATATGTGATTATAATATAGTTATATATAATATGTGATTATAATATAGTTATATATAATATATGTGATTATAATATAGTTATATATAATATATGTGATTATAATATAGTTATATATAATATATGTGATTATAATGTAGTTATATATAATATATGTGATTATAATATAGTTATATATATATAATATATGTGATTATAATGTACTTATATATAATATATGTGATTATAATGTAGTTATATATAATATATGTGATTATAATATAGTTATATATAATATATGTGATTATAATGTAGTTATATATAATATATGTGATTATAATATAGTTATATATAAAAAATATATGTGATTATAATATAGTTATATATATATAATATATGTGATTATAATGTAGTTATATATAATATATGTGATTATAATGTAGTTATATAAAATATATGTGATTATAATATAGTTATATATAATATATGTGATTATAATGTAGTTATATATAATATATGTGATTATAAGGTAGTTATATATATATAATATATGTGATTATAATGTAGTTATATATAATATATGTGATTATAATATAGTTATATATAATATATGTAATTATAATGTAGTTATATATAATATATGATTATAATATAGTTATATATAATATATGTGATTATAATATAGTTATATATAATATATGTGATTATAATAAAGTTATATATAATATATGTGATTATAATATAGTTATATATAATATATGTGATTATAATATAGTTATATATATATAATATATTTGATTATAATATAGTTATGTATAATATATGTGATTATAATGTAGTTATATATATATAATATATGTGATTATAATATAGTTATATATAATATATGTGATTATAATGTAGTTATACATTTATAATATATGTGATTATAATGTAGTTATATATAATATATGTGTTTATAATGTAGTTATATATATATAATATATGTGATTATAATGTAGTTATATATAATATATGTGATTATAATGTAGTTATATATAATATATGTGATTATAATGTAGTTATATATAATATATGTGATTATAAGGTAGTTATATATATATAATATATGTGATTATAATGTAGTTATATATAATATATGTGATTATAATATAGTTATATATAATATATGTGATTATAATGTAGTTATATATAATATGTGATTATAATATAGTTATATATAATATATGTGATTATAATATAGTTATATATAATATATGTGATTATAATATAGTTATATATAATATATGTGATTATAATATAGTTATATATAATATATGTGATTATAATATAGTTATATATATATAATATATGTGATTATAATATAGTTATATATAATATATGTGATTATAATATAGTTATATATATATAATATATGTGATTATAATGTAGTTATATATAATATATGTGATTATAATGTAGCTATATATAATATATGTGATTATAATATAGTTATTTATAATATATGTGATTATAATGTAGTTATATATAATATATGTGATTATAATATAGTTATATATATAAAATATATGTGATTATAATATAGTTATATATATATAATATATGTGATTATAATGGAGTTATATATAATATATGTGATTATAATGTAGTTATATAAAATATATGTGATTATAATATAGTTATATATAATATATGTGATTATAATGTAGTTATATATAATATGTGATTATAATATAGTTATATATATAAAATATATGTGATTATAATATAGTTATATATATATAATATATGTGATTATAATATAGTTATATATAATATATGTGATTATAATATAGTTATATATAATATATGTGATTATAATATAGTTATATATAATATATGTGATTATAATATAGTTATATATATATAATATATGTGATTATAATGTAGTTATATATAATATATGTGATTATAATATAGTTATATATAATATATGTGAGTATAATGTTGTTATATATATATAATATATGTGATTATAATGTAGTTATATATAATATATGTGATTATAATGTAGTTATATATAATATATGTGATTATAATATAGTTATATATAATATATGTGATTATATTGTAGTTATATATAATATATGTGATTATAATATAGTTATATATATATAATATATGTGATTATAATGTAGTTATATATAATATATGTGATTATAATGTAGTTATATATAATATATGTGATTATAATATAGTTATATATAATATATGTGATTATATTGTAGTTATATATAATATATGTGATTATAATATAGTTATATATATAAAATATATGTGATTATAATATAGTTATATATATATAATATATGTGATTATAATGTAGTTATATATAATATATGTGATTATAATGTAGTTATATAAAATATATGTGATTATAATATAGTTATATATAATATATGTGATTATAATGTAGTTATATATAATATATGTGATTATGAGGTAGTTATATATATATAATATATGTGATTATAATGTAGTTATATATAATATATGTGATTATAATATAGTTATATATAATATATGTGAGTATAATGTTGTTATATATAATATGTGATTATAATATAGTTATATATAATATATGTGATTATAAAATAGTTATATATAATATATGTGATTATAATATAGATATATATAATATATGTGATTATAATATAGTTATATATAATATATGTGATTATAATATAGTTGTATATATATAATATATGTGATTATAATATAGTTATATATAATATATGTGATTATAATATACTTATATATAATATATGTGATTATAATGTAGTTATATATAATATATGTGATTATAATATAGTTATATATAATACATGTGATTATAATGTAGTTATATATAATATATGTGATTATAATGTAGTTATATATATATAATATATGTGATTATAATATAGTTATATATAATACATGTGATTATAATGTAGTTATATATAATATATGTGATTATAATATAGTTATATATATATAATATATGTGATTATAATGGAGTTATATATAATATATGTGATTATAATGTAGTTATATAAAATATATCTGATTATAATATAGTTATATATAATATATGTGATTATAATGTAGTTATATATAATATGTGATTATAATATAATTATATATAATATATGTGATTATAATATAGTTATATATAATATATGTGATTATAATATAGTTATATATAATATATGTGATTATAATATAGTTATATATAATATATGTGATTATAATATAGTTATATATATATAATATATGTGATTATAATATAGTTATATATAATATATGTGATTATAATATAGTTATATATAATATATGTGATTATAATGTAGTTATATATAATATATGTGATTATAATATAGTTATATATATATAATATATGTGATTATAATGTAGTTATATATAATATATGTGATTATAATGTAGTTATATATAATATATGTGATTATAATATAGTTATATATAATATATGTGATTATAATGTAGTTAATTATAATATATGTGATTATAATATAGTTATATATATAAAATATATGTGATTATAATATAGTTATATATATATAATATATGTGATTATAATGTAGTTATATATAATATATGTGATTATAATGTAGTTATATAAAATATATGTGATTATAATATAGTTATATATAATATATGTGATTATAATGTAGTTATATATAATATATGTTATTATAAGGTAGTTATATATATATAATATATGTGATTATAATGTAGTTATATATAATATATGTGATTATAATATAGTTATATATAATATATGTGATTATAATGTAGTTATATATAATATGTGATTATAATATAGTTATATATAATATATGTGATTATAATATAGTTATATATAATATATGTGATTATAATATAGTTATATATAATATATGTGATTATAATATAGTTATATATAATATATGTGATTATAATATAGTTATATATATATAATATATTTGATTATAATATAGTTATATATAATATATGTGATTATAATGTAGTTAAATATATATAATATATGTGATTATAATATAGTTATATATAATATATGTGATTATAATGTAGTTATACATTTATAATATATGTGATTATAATGTAGTTATATATAATATATGTGTTTATAATGTAGTTATATATATATAATATATGTGATTATAATGTAGTTATATATAATATATGTGATTATAATGTAGTTATATATAATATATGTGATTATAATGTAGTTATATATAATATATGTGATTATAAGGTAGTTATATATATATAATATATGTGATTATAATGTAGTTATATATAATATATGTGATTATAATATAGTTATATATAATATATGTGATTATAATATAGTTATATATATATAATATATGTGATTATAATGTAGTTATATATAATATATGTGATTATAATGTAGTTATATATAATATATGTGATTATAATATAGTTATATATATAAAATATAAGTGATTATAATATAGTTATATATATAATATATGTGATTATAATGGAGTTATATATAATATATGTGATTATAATGTAGTTATATAAAATATATGTGATTATAATATAGTTATATATAATATATGTGATTATAATGTAGTTATATATAATATGTGATTATAATATAGTTATATATAATATATGTGATTATAATATAGTTAGATATAATATATGTGATTATAATATAGTTATATATAATATATGTGATTATAATATAGTTATATATAATATATGTGATTATAATATAGTTATATATATATAATATATGTGATTATAATATAGTTATATATAATATATGTGATTATGATATAGTTATATATAATATATGTGATTATAATGTAGTTATATATAATATATGTGATTATAATATAGTTATATATATATAATATATGTGATTATAATGTAGTTATATAAAATATATGTGATTATAATATAGTTATATATAATATATGTTATTATAATGTAGTTATATATAATATATGTGATTATAAGGTAGTTATATATATATAATATATGTGATTATAATGTAGTTATATATAATATATGTGATTATAATATAGTTATATATAATATATGTGATTATAATGTAGTTATATATAATATGTGATTATAATATAGTTATATATAATATATGTGATTATAATATAGTTATATATAATATATGTGATTATAATATAGTTATATATAATATATGTGATTATAATATAGTTATATATAATATATGTGATTATAATATAGTTATATATATATAATATATTTGATTATAATATAGTTATATATAATATATGTGATTATAATGTACTTAAATATATATAATATATGTGATTATAATATAGTTATATATAATATGTGTGATTATAATGTAGTTATACATTTATAATATATGTGATTATAATGTAGTTATATATAATATATGTGTTTATAATGTAGTTATATATATATAATATATGTGATTATAATGTAGTTATATATAATATATGTGATTATAATGTAGTTATATATAATATATGTGATTATAATGTAGTTATATATAATATATGTGATTATAAGGTAGTTATATATATATAATATATGTGATTATAATGTAGTTATATATAATATATGTGATTATAATATAGTTATATATAATATATGTGATTATAATATAGTTATATATATATAATATATGGGATTATAATGTAGTTATATATAATATATGTGATTATAATGTAGTTATATATAATATATGTGATTATAATATAGTTATATATATAAAATATATGTGATTATAATATAGTTATATATATATAATATATGTGATTATAATGGAGTTATACATAATATATGTGATTATAATGTAGTTATATAAAATATATGTGATTATAATATAGTTATATATAATATATGTGATTATAATGTAGTTATATATAATATGTGATTATAATATAGTTATATATAATATATGTGATTATAATATAGTTATATATAATATATGTGATTATAATATAGTTATATATAATATATGTGATTATAATATAGTTATATATAATATATGTGATTATAATATAGTTATATATATATAATATATGTGATTATAATATAGTTATATATAATATATGTGATTATGATATAGTTATATATAATATATGTGATGATAATGTAGTTATATATAATATATGTGATTATAATATAGTTATATATATATAATATATGTGATTATAATGTAGTTATATAAAATATATGTGATTATAATATAGTTATATATAATATATGTGATTATAATGTAGTTATATATAATATATGTGATTATAAGGTAGTTATATATATATAATATATGTGATTATAATGTAGTTATATATAATATATGTGATTATAATATAGTTATATATAATATATGTGATTATAATGTAGTTATATATAATATATGATTATAATATAGTTATATATAATATATGTGATTATAATATAGTTATATATAATATATGTGATTATAATAAAGTTATATATAATATATGTGATTATAATATAGTTATATATAATATATGTGATTATAATATAGTTATATATATATAATATATTTGATTATAATATAGTTATGTATAATATATGTGATTATAATGTAGTTATATATATATAATATATGTGATTATAATATAGTTATATATAATATATGTGATTATAATGTAGTTATACATTTATAATATATGTGATTATAATGTAGTTATATATAATATATGTGTTTATAATGTAGTTATATATATATAAAATATATGTGATTATAATGTAGTTATATATAATATATGTGATTATAATGTAGTTATATATAATATATGTGATTATAATGTAGTTATATATAATATATGTGATTATAAGGTAGTTATATATATATAATATATGTGATTATAATGTAGTTATATATAATATATGTGATTATAATATAGTTATATATAATATATGTGATTATAATGTAGTTATATATAATATGTGATTATAATATAGTTATATATAATATATGTGATTATAATATAGTTATATATAATATATGTGATTATAATATAGTTATATATAATATATGTGATTATAATATAGTTATATATAATATATGTGATTATAATATAGTTATATATATATAATATATGTGATTATAATATAGTTTATATATAATATATGTGATTATATATAGTTATATATATATAATATATGTGATTAATGTAGTTATATATAATATATGTGATTATAATGTAGCTATATATAATATATGTGATTATAATATAGTTATTTATAATATATGTGATTATAATGTAGTTATATATAATATATGTGATTATAATATAGTTATATATATAAAATATATGTGATTATAATATAGTTATATATATATAATATATGTGATTATAATGGAGTTATATATAATATATGTGATTATAATGTAGTTATATAAAATATATGTGATTATAATATAGTTATATATAATATATGTGATTATAATGTAGTTATATATAATATGTGATTATAATATAGTTATATATATAAAATATATGTGATTATAATATAGTTATATATATATAATATATGTGATTATAATATAGTTATATATAATATATGTGATTATAATATAGTTATATATAATATATGTGATTATAATATAGTTATATATAATATATGTGATTATAATATAGTTATATATATATAATATATGTGATTATAATGTAGTTATATATAATATATGTGATTATAATATAGTTATATATAATATATGTGAGTATAATGTTGTTATATATATATAATATATGTGATTATAATGTAGTTATATATAATATATGTGATTATAATGTAGTTATATATAATATATGTGATTATAATATAGTTATATATAATATATGTGATTATATTGTAGTTATATATAATATATGTGATTATAATATAGTTATATATATATAATATATGTGATTATAATGTAGTTATATATAATATATGTGATTATAATGTAGTTATATATAATATATGTGATTATAATATAGTTATATATAATATATGTGATTATATTGTAGTTATATATAATATATGTGATTATAATATAGTTATATATATAAAATATATGTGATTATAATATAGTTATATATATATAATATATGTGATTATAATGTAGTTATATATAATATATGTGATTATAATGTAGTTATATAAAATATATTTGATTATAATATAGTTATATATAATATATGTGATTATAATGTAGTTATATATAATATATGTGATTATGAGGTAGTTATATATATATAATATATGTGATTATAATGTAGTTATATATAATATATGTGATTATAATATAGTTATATATAATATATGTGAGTATAATGTTGTTATATATAATATGTGATTATAATATAGTTATATATAATATATGTGATTATAAAATAGTTATATATAATATATGTGATTATAATATAGATATATATAATATATGTGATTATAATATAGTTATATATAATATATGTGATTATAATATAGTTGTATATATATAATATATGTGATTATAATATAGTTATATATAATATATGTGATTATAATATACTTATATATAATATATGTGATTATAATGTAGTTATATATAATATATGTGATTATAATATAGTTATATATAATACATGTGATTATAATGTAGTTATATATAATATATGTGATTATAATGTAGTTATATATATATAATATATGTGATTATAATATAGTTATATATAATACATGTGATTATAATGTAGTTATATATAATATATGTGATTATAATATAGTTATATATATATAATATATGCGATTATAATGGAGTTATATATAATATATGTGATTATAATGTAGTTATATAAAATATATCTGATTATAATATAGTTATATATAATATATGTGATTATAATGTAGTTATATATAATATGTGATTATAATATAGTTATATATAATATATGTGATTATAATATAGTTATATATAATATATGTGATTATAATATAGTTATATATAATATATGTGATTATAATATAGTTATATATAATATATGTGATTATAATATAGTTATATATATATAATATATGTGATTATAATATAGTTATATATAATATATGTGATTATAATATAGTTATATATAATATATGTGATTATAATGTAGTTATATATAATATATGTGATTATAATATAGTTATATATATATAATATATGTGATTATAATGTAGTTATATATAATATATGTGATTATAATGTAGTTATATATAATATATGTGATTATAATATAGTTATATATAATATATGTGATTATAATGTAGTTAATTATAATATATGTGATTATAATATAGTTATATATATAAAATATATGTGATTATAATATAGTTATATATATATAATATATGTGATTATAATGTAGTTATATATAATATATGTGATTATAATGTAGTTATATAAAATATATGTGATTATAATATAGTTATATATAATATATGTGATTATAATGTAGTTATATATAATATATGTTATTATAAGGTAGTTATATATATATAATATATGTGATTATAATGTAGTTATATATAATATATGTGATTATAATATAGTTATATATAATATATGTGATTATAATGTAGTTATATATAATATGTGATTATAATATAGTTATATATAATATATGTGATTATAATATAGTTATATATAATATATGTGATTATAATATAGTTATATATAATATATGTGATTATAATATAGTTATATATAATATATGTGATTATAATATAGTTATATATATATAATATATTTGATTATAATATAGTTATATATAATATATGTGATTATAATGTAGTTAAATATATATAATATATGTGATTATAATATAGTTATATATAATATATGTGATTATAATGTAGTTATACATTTATAATATATGTGATTATAATGTAGTTATATATAATATATGTGTTTATAATGTAGTTATATATATATAATATATGTGATTATAATGTAGTTATATATAATATATGTGATTATAATGTAGTTATATATAATATATGTGATTATAATGTAGTTATATATAATATATGTGATTATAAGGTAGTTATATATATATAATATATGTGATTATAATGTAGTTATATATAATATATGTGATTATAATATAGTTATATATAATATATGTGATTATAATATAGTTATATATATATAATATATGTGATTATAATGTAGTTATATATAATATATGTGATTATAATGTAGTTATATATAATATATGTGATTATAATATAGTTATATATATAAAATATAAGTGATTATAATATAGTTATATATATAATATATGTGATTATAATGGAGTTATATATAATATATGTGATTATAATGTAGTTATATAAAATATATGTGATTATAATATAGTTATATATAATATATGTGATTATAATGTAGTTATATATAATATGTGATTATAATATAGTTATATATAATATATGTGATTATAATATAGTTAGATATAATATATGTGATTATAATATAGTTATATATAATATATGTGATTATAATATAGTTATATATAATATATGTGATTATAATATAGTTATATATATATAATATATGTGATTATAATATAGTTATATATAATATATGTGATTATGATATAGTTATATATAATATATGTGATTATAATGTAGTTATATATAATATATGTGATTATAATATAGTTATATATATATAATATATGTGATTATAATGTAGTTATATAAAATATATGTGATTATAATATAGTTATATATAATATATGTTATTATAATGTAGTTATATATAATATATGTGATTATAAGGTAGTTATATATATATAATATATGTGATTATAATGTAGTTATATATAATATATGTGATTATAATATAGTTATATATAATATATGTGATTATAATGTAGTTATATATAATATGTGATTATAATATAGTTATATATAATATATGTGATTATAATATAGTTATATATAATATATGTGATTATAATATAGTTATATATAATATATGTGATTATAATATAGTTATATATAATATAGGTGATTATAATATAGTTATATATATATAATATATTTGATTATAATATAGTTATATATAATATATGTGATTATAATGTACTTAAATATATATAATATATGTGATTATAATATAGTTATATATAATATGTGTGATTATAATGTAGTTATACATTTATAATATATGTGATTATAATGTAGTTATATATAATATATGTGTTTATAATGTAGTTATATATATATAATATATGTGATTATAATGTAGTTATATATAATATATGTGATTATAATGTAGTTATATATAATATATGTGATTATAATGTAGTTATATATAATATATGTGATTATAAGGTAGTTATATATATATAATATATGTGATTATAATGTAGTTATATATAATATATGTGATTATAATATAGTTATATATAATATATGTGATTATAATATAGTTATATATATATAATATATGGGATTATAATGTAGTTATATATAATATATGTGATTATAATGTAGTTATATATAATATATGTGATTATAATATAGTTATATATATAAAATATATGTGATTATAATATAGTTATATATATATAATATATGTGATTATAATGGAGTTATACATAATATATGTGATTATAATGTAGTTATATAAAATATATGTGATTATAATATAGTTATATATAATATATGTGATTATAATGTAGTTATATATAATATGTGATTATAATATAGTTATATATAATATATGTGATTATAATATAGTTATATATAATATATGTGATTATAATATAGTTATATATAATATATGTGATTATAATATAGTTATATATAATATATGTGATTATAATATAGTTATATATATATAATATATGTGATTATAATATAGTTATATATAATATATGTGATTATGATATAGTTATATATAATATATGTGATGATAATGTAGTTATATATAATATATGTGATTATAATATAGTTATATATATATAATATATGTGATTATAATGTAGTTATATAAAATATATGTGATTATAATATAGTTATATATAATATATGTGATTATAATGTAGTTATATATAATATATGTGATTATAAGGTAGTTATATATATATAATATATGTGATTATAATGTAGTTATATATAATATATGTGATTATAATATAGTTATATATAATATATGTGATTATAATGTAGTTATATATAATATGTGATTATAATATAGTTATATATAATATATGTGATTATAATATAGTTATATATAATATATGTGATTATAATATAGTTATATATAATATATGTGATTATAATATAGTTATATATAATATATGTGATTATAATATAGTTATATATAATATATGTGATTATAATATAGTTATATATATATAATATATTTGATTATAATATAGTTATATATAATATATGTGATTATAATGTAGTTATACATTTATAATATATGTGATTATAATGTAGTTATATATAATATATGTGTTTATAATGTAGTTATATATATATAATATATGTGATTATAATGTAGTTATATATAATATATGTGATTATAATGTAGTTATATATAATATATGTGATTATAGTGTAGTTATACATAATATATGTGATTATAAGGTAGTTATATATATATAATATATGTGATTATAATGTAGTTATATATAATATATGTGATTGTAATATAGTTATATATAATATATGTGATTATAATATAGTTATATATATATAATATATGTGATTATAATGTAGTTATATATAATATATGTGATTATAATGTAGTTATATATAATATATGTGATTATAATATAGTTATATATATAAAATATATGTGATTATAATATAGTTATATATAATATATGTGATTATAATGTAGTTATATATAATATGTGATTATAATATAGTTATATATAATATATGTGATTATAATATAGTTATATATAATATATGTGATTATAATATAGTTATATATAATATATGTGATTGTAATATAGTTATATATAATATATGTGATTATAATATAGTTATATATATATAATATATGTGATTATAATATAGTTATATATAATATATGTGATTATGATATAGTTATATATAATATATGTGATTATAATGTAGTTATATATAATATATGTGATTATAATATAGTTATATATATATAATATATGTGATTATAATGTAGTTATATATAATATATGTGATTATAATGTAGTTATATATAATATGTGATTATAATATAATTATATATAATATATGTGATTATAATATAGTTATATATAATATATGTGATTATAATATAGTTATATATAATATATGTGATTATAATATAGTTATATATAATATATGTGATTATAATATAGTTATATATATATAATATATGTGATTATAATATAGTTATATATAATATATGTGATTATAATATAGTTATATATATATAATATATGTGATTATAATGTAGTTATATATAATATATGTGATTATAATGTAGCTATATATAATATATGTGATTATAATATAGTTATATATAATATATGTGATTATAATGTAGTTATATATAATATATGTGATTATAATATAGTTATATATATAAAATATATGTGATTATAATATAGTTATATATATATAATATATGTGATTATAATGGAGTTATATATAATATATGTGATTATAATGTAGTTATATAAAATATATGTGATTATAATATAGTTATATATAATATATGTGATTATAATGTAGTTATATATAATATGTGATTATAATATAGTTATATATATAAAATATATGTGATTATAATATAGTTATATATATATAATATATGTGATTATAATATAGTTATATATAATATATGTGATTATAATATAGTTATATATAATATATGTGATTATAATATAGTTATATATAATATATGTGATTATAATATAGTTATATATATATAATATATGTGATTATAATATAGTTATATATAATATATGTGATTATAATATAGTTATATATAATATATGTGATTATAATGTAGTTATATATAATATATGTGATTATAATATAGTTATATATATATAATATATGTGATTATAATGTAGTTATATATAATATATGTGATTATAATGTAGTTATATATAATATATGTGATTATAATATAGTTATATATAATATATGTGATTATAATGTAGTTATATATAATATATGTGATTATAATATAGTTATATATATAAAATATATGTGATTATAATATAGTTATATATATATAATATATGTGATTATAATGTAGTTATATATAATATATGTGATTATAATGTAGTTATATAAAATATATGTGATTATAATATAGTTATATATAATATATGTGATTATAATGTAGTTATATATAATATATGTGATTATAAGGTAGTTATATATATATAATATATGTGATTATAATGTAGTTATATATAATATATGTGATTATAATATAGTTATATATAATATATGTGAGTATAATGTTGTTATATATAATATGTGATTATAATATAGTTATATATAATATATGTGATTATAAAATAGTTATATATAATATATGTGATTATAATATAGTTATATATAATATATGTGATTATAATATAGTTATATATAATATATGTGATTATAATATAGTTGTATATATATAATATATGTGATTATAATATAGTTATATATAATATATGTGATTATAATATACTTATATATAATATATGTGATTATAATGTAGTTATATATAATATATGTGATTATAATATAGTTATATATAATACATGTGATTATAATGTAGTTATATATAATATATGTGATTATAATGTAGTTATATATATATAATATATGTGATTATAATATAGTTATATATAATACATGTGATTATAATGTAGTTATATATAATATATGTGATTATAATATAGTTATATATATATAATATATGTGATTATAATGGAGTTATATATAATATATGTGATTATAATGTAGTTATATAAAATATATGTGATTATAATATAGTTATATATAATATATGTGATTATAATGTAGTTATATATAATATGTGATTATAATATAGTTATATATAATATATGTGATTATAATATAGTTATATATAATATATGTGATTATAATATAGTTATATATAATATATGTGATTATAATATAGTTATATATAATATATGTGATTATAATATAGTTATATATATATAATATATGTGATTATAATATAGTTATATATAATATATGTGATTATAATATAGTTATATATAATATATGTGATTATAATGTAGTTATATATAATATATGTGATTATAATATAGTTATATATATATAATATATGTGATTATAATGTAGTTATATATAATATATGTGATTATAATGTAGTTATATATAATATATGTGATTATAATATAGTTATATATAATATATGTGAGTATAATGTAGTTAATTATAATATATGTGATTATAATATAGTTATATATATAAAATATATGTGATTATAATATAGTTATATATATATAATATATTTGATTATAATATAGTTATATATAATATATGTGATTATAATGTAGTTAAATATATATAATATATGTGATTATAATATAGTTATATATAATATATGTGATTATAATGTAGTTATACATTTATAATATATGTGATTATAATGTAGTTATATATAATATATGTGTTTATAATGTAGTTATATATATATAATATATGTGATTATAATGTAGTTATATATAATATATGTGATTATAATGTAGTTATATATAATATATGTGATTATAATGTAGTTATATATAATATATGTGATTATAAGGTAGTTATATATATATAATATATGTGATTATAATGTAGTTATATATAATATATGTGATTATAATATAGTTATATATAATATATGTGATTATAATATAGTTATATATATATAATATATGTGATTATAATGTAGTTATATATAATATATGTGATTATAATGTAGTTATATATAATATATGTGATTATAATATAGTTATATATATAAAATATAAGTGATTATAATATAGTTATATATATATAATATATGTGATTATAATGGAGTTATATATAATATATGTGATTATAATGTAGTTATATAAAATATATGTGATTATAATATAGTTATATATAATATATGTGATTATAATGTAGTTATATATAATATGTGATTATAATATAGTTATATATAATATATGTGATTATAATATAGTTATATATAATATGTGATTATAATATAGTTATATATAATATATGTGATTATAATATAGTTATATATAATATATGTGATTATAATATAGTTATATATATATAATATATGTGATTATAATATAGTTATATATAATATATGTGATTATGATATAGTTATATATAATATATGTGATTATAATGTAGTTATATATAATATATGTGATTATAATATAGTTATATATATATAATATATGTGATTATAATGTAGTTATATAAAATATATGTGATTATAATATAGTTATATATATAATATATGTGATTATAATGTAGTTATATATAATATATGTGATTATAAGGTAGTTATATATATATAATATATGTGATTATAATGTAGTTATATATAATATATGTGATTATAATATAGTTATATATAATATATGTGATTATAATGTAGTTATATATAATATGTGATTATAATATAGTTATATATAATATATGTGATTATAATATAGTTATATATAATATATGTGATTATAATATAGTTATATATAATATAATATATTTGATTATAATATAGTTATATATAATATATGTGATTATAATGTAGTTAAATATATATAATATATGTGATTATAATATAGTTATATATAATGTATGTGATTATAATGTAGTTATACATTTATAATATATGTGATTATAATGTAGTTATATATAATATATGTGTTTATAATGTAGTTATATATATATAATATATGTGATTATAATGTAGTTATATATAATATATGTGATTATAATGTAGTTATATATAATATATGTGATTATAATGTAGTTATATATAATATATGTGATTATAAGGTAGTTATATATAATATATGTGATTATAATGTAGTTATATATAATATATGTGATTATAATATAGTTATATATAATATATGTGATTATAATATAGTTATATATATATAATATATGTGATTATAATGTAGTTATATATAATATATGTGATTATAATGTAGTTATATATAATATATGTGATTATAATATAGTTATATATATAAAATATATGTGATTATAATATAGTTATATATATATAATATATGTGATTATAATGGAGTTATATATAATATATGTGATTATAATGTAGTTATATAAAATATATGTGATTATAATATAGTTATATATAATATATGTGATTATAATGTAGTTATATATAATATGTGATTATAATATAGTTATATATAATATATGTGATTATAATATAGTTATATATAATATATGTGATTATAATATAGTTATATATAATATATGTGATTATAATATAGTTATATATAATATATGTGATTATAATATAGTTATATATATATAATATATGTGATTATAAGGTAGTTATATATATATAATATATGTGATTATAATGTAGTTATATATAATATATGTGATTATAATATAGTTATATATAATATATGTGAGTATAATGTTGTTATATATAATATGTGATTATAATATAGTTATATATAATATATGTGATTATAAAATAGTTATATATAATATATGTGATTATAATATAGTTATATATAATATATGTGATTATAATATAGTTATATATAATATATGTGATTATAATATAGTTGTATATATATAATATATGTGATTATAATATAGTTATATATAATATATGTGATTATAATATACTTATATATAATATATGTGATTATAATGTAGTTATATATAATATATGTGATTATAATATAGTTATATATAATACATGTGATTATAATGTAGTTATATATAATATATGTGATTATAATGTAGTTATATATATATAATATATGTGATTATAATATAGTTATATATAATACATGTGATTATAATGTAGTTATATATAATATATGTGATTATAATATAGTTATATATATATAATATATGTGATTATAATGGAGTTATATATAATATATGTGATTATAATGTAGTTATATAAAATATATGTGATTATAATATAGTTATATATAATATATGTGATTATAATGTAGTTATATATAATATGTGATTATAATATAGTTATATATAATATATGTGATTATAATATAGTTATATATAATATATGTGATTATAATATAGTTATATATAATATATGTGATTATAATATAGTTATATATAATATATGTGATTATAATATAGTTATATATATATAATATATGTGATTATAATATAGTTATATATAATATATGTGATTATAATATAGTTATATATAATATATGTGATTATAATGTAGTTATATATAATATATGTGATTATAATATAGTTATATATATATAATATATGTGATTATAATGTAGTTATATATAATATATGTGATTATAATGTAGTTATATATAATATATGTGATTATAATATAGTTATATATAATATATGTGATTATAATGTAGTTAATTATAATATATGTGATTATAATATAGTTATATATATAAAATATATGTGATTATAATATAGTTATATATATATAATATATGTGATTATAATGTAGTTATATATAATATATGTGATTATAATGTAGTTATATAAAATATATGTGATTATAATATAGTTATATATAATATATGTGATTATAATGTAGTTATATATAATATATGTTATTATAAGGTAGTTATATATATATAATATATGTGATTATAATGTAGTTATATATAATATATGTGATTATAATATAGTTATATATAATATATGTGATTATAATGTAGATATATATAATATGTGATTATAATATAGTTATATATAATATATGTGATTATAATATAGTTATATATAATATATGTGATTATAATATAGTTATATATAATATATGTGATTATAATATAGTTATATATAATATATGTGATTATAATATAGTTATATATATATAATATATTTGATTATAATATAGTTATATATAATATATGTGATTATAATGTAGTTAAATATATATAATATATGTGATTATAATATAGTTATATATAATATATGTGATTATGATATAGTTATATATAATATATGTGATTATAATGTAGTTATATATAATATATGTGATTATAATATAGTTATATATATATAATATATGTGATTATAATGTAGTTATATAAAATATATGTGATTATAATATAGTTATATATAATATATGTGATTATAATGTAGTTATATATAATATATGTGATTATAAGGTAGTTATATATATATAATATATGTGATTATAATGTAGTTATATATAATATATGTGATTATAATATAGTTATATATAATATATGTGATTATAATGTAGTTATATATAATATGTGATTATAATATAGTTATATATAATATATGTGATTATAATATAGTTATATATAATATATGTGATTATAATATAGTTATATATAATATAATATATTTGATTATAATATAGTTATATATAATATATGTGATTATAATGTAGTTAAATATATATAATATATGTGATTATAATATAGTTATATATAATATATGTGATTATAATGTAGTTATACATTTATAATATATGTGATTATAATGTAGTTATATATAATATATGTGTTTATAATGTAGTTATATATATATAATATATGTGATTATAATGTGGTTATATATAATATATGTGATTATAATGTAGTTATATATAATATATGTGATTATAATGTAGTTATATATAATATATGTGATTATAAGGTAGTTATATATAATATATGTGATTATAATGTAGTTATATATAATATATGTGATTATAATATAGTTATATATAATATATGTGATTATAATATAGTTATATATATATAATATATGTGATTATAATGTAGTTATATATAATATATGTGATTATAATGTAGTTATATATAATATATGTGATTATAATATAGTTATATATATAAAATATATGTGATTATAATATAGTTATATATATATAATATATGTGATTATAATGGAGTTATATATAATATATGTGATTATAATGTAGTTATATAAAATATATGTGATTATAATATAGTTATATATAATATATGTGATTATAATGTAGTTATATATAATATGTGATTATAATATAGTTATATATAATATATGTGATTATAATATAGTTATATATAATATATGTGATTATAATATAGTTATATATAATATATGTGATTATAATATAGTTATATATAATATATGTGATTATAATATAGTTATATATATATAATATATGTGATTATAATATAGTTATATATAATATATGTGATTATGATATAGTTATATATAATATATGTGATGATAATGTAGTTATATATAATATATGTGATTATAATATAGTTATATATATATAATATATGTGATTATAATGTAGTTATATAAAATATATGTGATTATAATATAGTTATATATAATATATGTGATTATAATGTAGTTATATATAATATATGTGATTATAAGGTAGTTATATATATATAATATATGTGATTATAATGTAGTTATATATAATATATGTGATTATAATATAGTTATATATAATATATGTGATTATAATGTAGTTATATATAATATGTGATTATAATATAGTTATATATAATATATGTGATTATAATATAGTTATATATAATATATGTGATTATAATATAGTTATATATAATATATGTGATTATAATATAGTTATATATAATATATGTGATTATAATATAGTTATATATAATATATGTGATTATAATATAGTTATATATATATAATATATTTGATTATAATATAGTTATATATAATATATGTGATTATAATGTAGTTATATATATATAATATATGTGATTATAATATAGTTATATATAATATATGTGATTATAATGTAGTTATACATTTATAATATATGTGATTATAATGTAGTTATATATAATATATGTGTTTATAATGTAGTTATATATATATAATATATGTGATTATAATGTAGTTATATATAATATATGTGATTATAATGTAGTTATATATAATATATGTGATTATAGTGTAGTTATACATAATATATGTGATTATAAGGTAGTTATATATATATAATATATGTGATTATAATGTAGTTATATATAATATATGTGATTGTAATATAGTTATATATAATATATGTGATTATAATATAGTTATATATATATAATATATGTGATTATAATGTAGTTATATATAATATATGTGATTATAATGTAGTTATATATAATATATGTGATTATAATATAGTTATATATATAAAATATATGTGATTATAATATAGTTATATATATATAATATATGTGATTATAATGGAGTTATATATAATATATGTGATTATAATGTAGTTATATAAAATATATGTGATTATAATATAGTTATATATAATATATGTGATTATAATGTAGTTATATATAATATGTGATTATAATATAGTTATATATAATATATGTGATTATAATATAGTTATATATAATATATGTGATTATAATATAGTTATATATAATATACGTGATTGTAATATAGTTATATATAATATATGTGATTATAATATAGTTATATATATATAATATATGTGATTATAATATAGTTATATATAATATATGTGATTATGATATAGTTATATATAATATATGTGATTATAATGTAGTTATATATAATATATGTGATTATAATATAGTTATATATATATAATATATGTGATTATAATGTAGTTATATATAATATATGTGATTATAATGTAGTTATATATAATATATGTGATTATAATATAGTTATATATAATATATGTGATTATAATGTAGTTATATATAATATATGTGATTATAATATGGTTATATATATAAAATATATGTGATTATAATATAGTTATATATATATAATATATGTGATTATAATGTAGTTATATATAATATATGTGATTATAATATAGTTATATATAATATATGTGAGTATAATGTAGTTATATATAATATGTGATTATAATATAGTTATATATAATATATGTGATTATAAAATAGTTATATATAATATATGTGATTATAATATAGTTATATATAATATATGTGATTATAATATAGTTATATATAATATATGTGATTATAATATAGTTGTATATATATAATATATGTGATTATAATATAGTTATATATAATATATGTGATTATAATATAGTTATATATAATATATGTGATTATAATGTAGTTATATATAATATATGTGATTATAATATAGTTATATATAATACATGTGATTATAATGTAGTTATATATAATATATGTGATTATAATGTAGTTATATATATATAATATATGTGATTATAATATAGTTATATATAATACATGTGATTATAATGTAGTTATATATAATATATGTGATTACAATGTAGTTATATATATATAATATATGTGATTATAATATAGTTATATATAATATATGTGATTATAATATAGTTATATATATATAATATATGTGATTATAATGTAGTTATATATAATATATATGATTATAATGTAGTTATATATAATATATGTGATTATAATATAGTTATATATAATATATGTGATTATAATATAGGTATATATAATATATGTGATTATAATGTAGTTATATATATTATATGTGATTATAATATAGTTATATATAATATATGTGATTATAATGTAGTTATATATATATAATATATGTGATTATAATGTAGTTATATATGTATAATATATGTGATTATAATATAGTTATATATAACATATGTGATTATAATATAGTTATATATAATATATGTGATTATAATATAGTTATATATAATATATGTGATTATATTATAGTTATATATATATAATATATGTGATTATAATATAGTTATATATAATACATGTCATTATAGTGTAGTTATATATAATATATGTGATTATAATATAGTTATATATAATATATGTGATTATAATGTAGTTATATATATTATATGTGATTATAATGTAGTTATTTATATATAATATATGTGATTATAATGTAGTTATATATAATATATGTGATTATAAAATAGTTATATATAATATATGTGATTATAATATAGTTATATATAATATATGTGATTATAATATAGTTATATATAATATATGTGATTATAATATAGTTGTATATATATAATATATGTGATTATAATATAGTTATATATAATATATGTGATTATAATATACTTATATATAATATATGTGAGTATAATGTTGTTATATATAATATGTGATTATAATATAGTTATATATAATATATGTGATTATAAAATAGTTATATATAATATATGTGATTATAATATAGTTATATATAATATATGTGATTATAATATAGTTATATATAATATATGTGATTATAATATAGTTGTATATATATAATATATGTGATTATAATATAGTTATATATAATATATGTGATTATAATATACTTATATATAATATATGTGATTATAATGTAGTTATATATAATATATGTGATTATAATATAGTTATATATAATACATGTGATTATAATGTAGTTATATATAATATATGTGATTATAATGTAGTTATATATATATAATATATGTGATTATAATATAGTTATATATAATACATGTGATTATAATGTAGTTATATATAATATATGTGATTATAATATAGTTATATATATATAATATATGTGATTATAATGGAGTTATATATAATATATGTGATTATAATGTAGTTATATAAAATATATGTGATTATAATATAGTTATATATAATATATGTGATTATAATGTAGTTATATATAATATGTGATTATAATATAGTTATATATAATATATGTGATTATAATATAGTTATATATAATATATGTGATTATAATATAGTTATATATAATATATGTGATTATAATATAGTTATATATAATATATGTGATTATAATATAGTTATATATATATAATATATGTGATTATAATATAGTTATATATAATATATGTGATTATAATATAGTTATATATAATATATGTGATTATAATGTAGTTATATATAATATATGTGATTATAATATAGTTATATATATATAATATATGTGATTATAATGTAGTTATATATAATATATGTGATTATAATGTAGTTATATATAATATATGTGATTATAATATAGTTATATATAATATATGTGATTATAATGTAGTTAATTATAATATATGTGATTATAATATAGTTATATATATAAATATATGTGATTATAATATAGTTATATATATATAATATATGTGATTATAATGTAGTTATATATAATATATGTGATTATAATGTAGTTATATAAAATATATGTGATTATAATATAGTTATATATAATATATGTGATTATAATGTAGTTATATATAATATATGTTATTATAAGGTTGTTATATATATATAATATATGTGATTATAATGTAGTTATATATAATATATGTGATTATAATATAGTTATATATAATATATGTGATTATAATGTAGTTATATATAATATGTGATTATAATATAGTTATATATAATATATGTGATTATAATATAGTTATATATAATATATGTGATTATAATATAGTTATATATAATATATGTGATTATAATATAGTTATATATAATATATGTGATTATAATATAGTTATATATATATAATATATTTGATTATAATATAGTTATATATAATATATGTGATTATAATGTAGTTAAATATATATAATATATGTGATTATAATATAGTTATATATAATATATGTGATTATAATGTAGTTATACATTTATAATATATGTGATTATAATGTAGTTATATATAATATATGTGTTTATAATGTAGTTATATATATATAATATATGTGATTATAATGTAGTTATATATAATATATGTGATTATAATGTAGTTATATATAATATATGTGATTATAATGTAGTTATATATAATATATGTGATTATAAGGTAGTTATATATATATAATATATGTGATTATAATGTAGTTATATATAATATATGTGATTATAATATAGTTATATATAATATATGTGATTATAATATAGTTATATATATATAATATATGTGATTATAATGTAGTTATATATAATATATGTGATTATAATGTAGTTATATATAATATATGTGATTATAATATAGTTATATATATAAAATATAAGTGATTATAATATAGTTATATATATATAATATATGTGATTATAATGGAGTTATATATAATATATGTGATTATAATGTAGTTATATAAAATATATGTGATTATAATATAGTTATATATAATATATGTGATTATAATGTAGTTATATATATATAATATATGTGATTATAATGTAGTTATATATGTATAATATATGTGATTATAATATAGTTATATATAACATATGTTATTATAATATAGTTATATATAATATATGTGATTATAATATAGTTATATATAATATATGTGATTATATTATAGTTATATATATATAATATATGTGATTATAATATAGTTATATATAATACATGTCATTATAGTGTAGTTATATATAATATATGTGATTATAATATAGTTATATATAATATATGTGATTATAATGTAGTTATATAAAATATATGTGATTATAATATAGTTATATATAATATATGTGATTATAATGTAGTTATATATAATATATGTGATTATAAGGTAGTTATATATATATAATATATGTGATTATAATGTAGTTATATATAATATATGTGATTATAATATAGTTATATATAATATATGTGATTATAATGTAGTTATATATAATATGTGATTATAATATAGTTATATATAATATATGTGATTATAATATAGTTATATATAATATATGTGATTATAATATAGTTATATATAATATAATATATTTGATTATAATATAGTTATATATAATATATGTGATTATAATGTAGTTAAATATATATAATATCTGTGATTATAATATAGTTATATATAATATATGTGATTATAATGTAGTTATACATTTATAATATATGTGATTATAATGTAGTTATATATAATATATGTGTTTATAATGTAGTTATATATATATAATATATGTGATTATAATGTGGTTATATATAATATATGTGATTATAATGTAGTTATATATAATATATGTGATTATAATGTAGTTATATATAATATATGTGATTATAAGGTAGTTATATATAATATATGTGATTATAATGTAGTTATATATAATATATGTGATTATAATATAGTTATATATAATATATGTGATTATAATATAGTTATATATATATAATATATGTGATTATAATGTAGTTATATATAATATATGTGATTATAATGTAGTTATATATAATATATGTGATTATAATATAGTTATATATATAAAAATATATGTGATTATAATATAGTTATATATATATAATATATGTGATTATAATGGAGTTATATATAATATATGTGATTATAATGTAGTTATATAAAATATATGTGATTATAATATAGTTATATATAATATATGTGATTATAATGTAGTTATATATAATATGTGATTATAATATAGTTATTTATAATATATGTGATTATAATATAGTTATATATAATATATGTGATTATAATATAGTTATATATAATATATGTGATTATAATATAGTTATATATAATATATGTGATTATAATATAGTTATATATATATAATATATGTGATTATAATATAGTTATATATAATATATGTGATTATGATATAGTTATATATAATATATGTGATGATAATGTAGTTATATATAATATATGTGATTATAATATAGTTATATATATATAATATATGTGATTATAATGTAGTTATATAAAATATATGTGATTATAATATAGTTATATATAATATATGTGATTATAATGTAGTTATATATAATATATGTGATTATAAGGTAGTTATATATATATAATATATGTGATTATAATATAGTTATATATAATATATGTGATTATAATATAGTTATATATAATATATGTGATTATAATGTAGTTATATATAATATGTGATTATAATATAGTTATATATAATATATGTGATTATAATATAGTTATATATAATATATGTGATTATAATATAGTTATATATAATATATGTGATTATAATATAGTTATATATAATATATGTGATTATAATATAGTTATATATAATATATGTGATTATAATATAGTTATATATATATAATATATTTGATTATAATATAGTTATATATAATATATGTGATTATAATGTAGTTATATATATATAATATATGTGATTATAATATAGTTATATATAATATATGTGATTATAATGTAGTTATACATTTATAATATATGTGATTATAATGTAGTTATATATAATATATGTGTTTATAATGTAGTTATATATATATAATATATGTGATTATAATGTAGTTATATATAATATATGTGATTATAATGTAGTTATATATAATATATGTGATTATAGTGTAGTTATACATAATATATGTGATTATAAGGTAGTTATATATATATAATATATGTGATTATAATGTAGTTATATATAATATATGTGATTGTAATATAGTTATATATATAATATATGTGATTATAATATAGTTATATATATATAATATATGTGATTATAATGTAGTTATATATAATATATGTGATTATAATGTAGTTATATATAATATATGTGATTATAATATAGTTATATATATAAAATATATGTGATTATAATATAGTTATATATATATAATATATGTGATTATAATGGAGTTATATATAATATATGTGATTATAATGTAGTTATATAAAATATATGTGATTATAATATAGTTATATATAATATATGTGATTATAATGTAGTTATATATAATATGTGATTATAATATAGTTATATATAATATATGTGATTATAATATAGTTATATATAATATATGTGATTATAATATAGTTATATATAATATACGTGATTGTAATATAGTTATATATAATATATGTGATTATAATATAGTTATATATATATAATATATGTGATTATAATATAGTTATATATAATATATGTGATTATGATATAGTTATATATAATATATGTGATTATAATGTAGTTATATATAATATATGTGATTATAATATAGTTATATATATATAATATAAGTGATTATAATGTAGTTATATATAATATATGTGATTATAATGTAGTTATATATAATATATGTGATTATAATATAGTTATATATAATATATGTGATTATAATGTAGTTATATATAATATATGTGATTATAATATGGTTATATATATAAAATATATGTGATTATAATATAGTTATATATATATAATATATGTGATTATAATGTAGTTATATATAATATATGTGATTATAATATAGTTATATATAATATATGTGAGTATAATGTAGTTATATATAATATGTGATTATAATATAGTTATATATAATATATGTGATTATAAAATAGTTATATATAATATATGTGATTATAATATAGTTATATATAATATATGTGATTATAATATAGTTATATATAATATATGTGATTATAATATAGTTGTATATATATAATATATGTGATTATAATATAGTTATATATAATATATGTGATTATAATATAGTTATATATAATATATGTGATTATAATGTAGTTATATATAATATATGTGATTATAATATAGTTATATATAATACATGTGATTATAATGTAGTTATATATAATATATGTGATTATAATGTAGTTATATATATATAATATATGTGATTATAATATAGTTATATATAATACATGTGATTATAATGTAGTTATATATAATATATGTGATTACAATGTAGTTATATATATATAATATATGTGATTATAATATAGTTATATATAATATATGTGATTATAATATAGTTATATATATATAATATATGTGATTATAATGTAGTTATATATAATATATATGATTATAATGTAGTTATATATAATATATGTGATTATAATATAGTTATATATAATATATGTGATTATAATATAGTTATATATAATATATGTGATTATAATGTAGTTATATATATTATATGTGATTATAATATAGTTATATATAATATATGTGATTATAATGTAGTTATATATATATAATATATGTGATTATAATGTAGTTATATATGTATAATATATGTGATTATAATATAGTTATATATAACATATGTGATTATAATATAGTTATATATAATATATGTGATTATAATATAGTTATATATAATATATGTGATTATATTATAGTTATATATATATAATATATGTGATTATAATATAGTTATATATAATACATGTCATTATAGTGTAGTTATATATAATATATGTGATTATAATATAGTTATATATAATATATGTGATTATAATGTAGTTATATATAATATATGTGATTATAATGTAGTTATTTATATATAATATATGTGATTATAATGCAGTTATTTATATATAATATATGTGATTATAATATAGTTATATATAATATATGTGATTATAATGTAGTTATATATAATATATGTGATTATAATGTAGTTATATATAATATATGTGATTATAATATAGTTATATATATAATATATGTGATTATAATGTAGTTATATATAATATATGTGATTATAATATAGTTATATATAATATAAGTGATTATAATATAGTTATATATAATATACGTGATTATATATAGTTATATATAATATATGTGATTATAATATAGTTATATATATATATAATATATGTGATTATAATGTAGTTATATATAATATATGTGATTATAATGTAGTTATATATAATATATGTTATTACAATATAGTTATATATATAATATATGTGATTATAATGTAGTTATATATAATATATGTGATTATAATATAGTTATATATAATATAAGGGATTATAATATAGTTATATATAATATACGTGATTATATATAGTTATATATAATATATGTGATTATAATATAGTTATATATATATATAATATATGTGATTATAATGTAGTTATATATAATATATGTGATTATAATGTAGTTATATATAATATATGTGATTATAATATAGTTATATATAATATATGTTATTTTAATATAGTTATATATATATAATATATGTGATTATAATATAGTTATATATAATATATGTGATTATAATGTAGTTATATATATATAATATATGTGATTATAATGTAGTTATATATATATAATATATGTGATTATAATATAGTTATATATAATATATGTGATTATAATATAGTTATATATATATAATATATGTGATTATAATGTAGTTATATATAATATATGTGATTATAATGTAGTTATATATAATATATGTGATTATAATATAGTTATATATATAAAATATATGTGATTATAATATAGTTATATATATATAATATATGTGATTATAATGGAGTTATATATAATATATGTGATTATAATGTAGTTATATAAAATATATGTGATTATAATATAGTTATATATAATATATGTGATTATAATGTAGTTATATATAATATGTGATTATAATATAGTTATATATAATATATGTGATTATAATATAGTTATATATAATATATGTGATTATAATATAGTTATATATAATATATGTGATTATAATATAGTTATATATAATATATGTGATTATAATATAGTTATATATATATAATATATGTGATTATAATATAGTTATATATAATATATGTGATTATGATATAGTTATATATAATATATGTGATTATAATGTAGTTATATATAATATATGTGATTATAATATAGTTATATATATATAATATATGTGATTATAATGTAGTTATATAAAATATATGTGATTATAATATAGTTATATATAATATATGTGATTATAATGTAGTTATATATAATATATGTGATTATAAGGTAGTTATATATATATAATATATGTGATTATAATGTAGTTATATATAATATATGTGATTATAATATAGTTATATATAATATATGTGATTATAATGTAGTTATATATAATATGTGATTATAATATAGTTATATATAATATATGTGATTATAATATAGTTATATATAATATATGTGATTATAATATAGTTATATATAATATATGTGATTATAATATAGTTATATATAATATATGTGATTATAATATAGTTATATATAATATATGTGAGTATAATATAGTTATATATATATAATATATTTGATTATAATATAGTTATATATAATATATGTGATTATAATGTAGTTATATATATATAATATATGTGATTATAATATAGTTATATATAATATATGTGATTATAATGTAGTTATACATTTATAATATATGTGATTATAATGTAGTTATATATAATATATGTGTTTGTAATGTAGTTATATATATATAATATATGTGATTATAATGTAGTTATATATAATATATGTGATTATAATGTAGTTATATATAATATATGTGATTATAATGTAGTTATATATAATATTTGTGATTATACGGTAGTTATATATATATAATATATGTGATTATAATGTAGTTATATATAATATATGTGATTATAATATAGTTATATATAATATATGTGATTATAATATAGTTATATATATATATAATATATGTGATTATAATGTAGTTATATATAATATATGTGATTATAATGTAGTTATATATAATATATGTGATTATAATATAGTTATATATATAAAATATATGTGATTATAATATAGTTATATATATATAATATATGTGATTATAATGGAGTTATATATAATATATGTGATTATAATGTAGTTATATAAAATATATGTGATTATAATATAGTTATATATAATATATGTGATTATAATGTAGTTATATATAATATGTGATTATAATATAGTTATATATAATATATGTGATTATAATATAGTTATATATAATATATGTGATTATAATATAGTTATATATAATATATGTGATTATAATATAGTTATATATAATATATGTGATTATAATATAGTTATATATATATAATATATGTGATTATAATATAGTTATATATAATATATGTGATTATGATATAGTTATATATAATATATGTGATTATCATGTAGTTATATATATAATATATGTGATTATAATATAGTTATATATATATAATATATGTGATTATAATGTAGTTATATATAATATATGTGATTATAATGTAGTTATATATAATATATGTGATTATAATATAGTTATATATAATATATGTGATTATAATGTAGTTATATATAATATATGTGATTATAATATAGTTATATATATAAAATAATTGTGATTATAATATAGTTATATATATATAATATATGTGATTATAATGTAGTTATATATAATATATGTGATTATATTGTAGTTATATAATATATATGTGATTATAATATAGTTATATAAAATATATGTGATTATAATGTAGTTATATATAATATATGTGATTATAAGGTAGTTATATATATATAATATATGTGATTATAATGTAGTTATATATAATATATGTGATTATAATATAGTTATATATAATATATGTGAGTATAATGTAGTTATATATAATATGTGATTATAATATAGTTATATATAATATATGTGATTATAAAATAGTTATATATAATATATGTGATTATAATATAGTTATATATAATATATGTGATTATAATATAGTTATATATAATATATGTGATTATAATATAGTTGTATATATATAATATATGTGATTATAATATAGTTATATATAATATATGTGATTATAATATAGTTATATATAATATATGTGATTATAATGTAGTTATATATAATATATGTGATTATAATATAGTTATATATAATACATGTGATTATAATGTAGTTATATATAATATATGTGATTATAATGTAGTTATATATATATAATATATGTGATTATAATATAGTTATATATAATACATGTGATTATAATGTAGTTATATATAATATATGTGATTACAATGTAGTTATATATATATAATATATGTAATTATAATATAGTTATATATAATATATGTGATTATAATGTAGTTATATATAATATATGTGATTATAATGTAGTTATATATAATATATGTGATTATAATGTAGTTATATATAATATATGTGATTATAATATAGTTATATATAATATATGTGATTATAATGTAGTTATATATATATAATATATGTGATTATAATGTAGTTATATATAATATATGTGATTATAATATAGTTATATATATATAATATATGTGATTATAATATAGTTATATATAATATATGTGATTATAATATAGTTATATATATATAATATATGTGATTATAATGTAGTTATATATAATATATATGATTATAATGTAGTTATATATAATATATGTGATTATAATATAGTTATATATAATATATGTGATTATAATATAGTTATATATAATATATGTGATTATAATGTAGTTATATATATAATATATGTGATTATAATGTAGTTATATATATTATATGTGATTATAATATAGTTATATATAATATATGTGATTATAATGTAGTTATATATATATAATATATGTGATTATAATGTAGTTATATATGTATAATATATGTGATTATAATATAGTTATATATAACATATGTGATTATAATATAGTTATATATAATATATGTTATTATAATATAGTTATATATATATAATATATGTGATTATAATATAGTTATATATAATATATGTGATTATAATATAGTTATATATAATATATGTGATTATAATATAGTTATATATATATAATATATGTGATTATAATATAGTTATATATAATACATGTGATTATAGTGTAGTTATATATAATATATGTGATTATAATGTAGTTATATATAATATATGTGATTATAATGTAGTTATATATAATATATGTGATTATAATGTAGTTATATATAATATATGTGATTATAATGTAGTTATATATATAATATATGTGATTATAATGTCGTTATATATAATATATGTGATTATAATATAGTTATATATAATATAAGTGATTATAATATAGTTATATATAATATACGTGATTATATATAGTTATATATAATATATGTGATTATAATATAGTTATATATATATATAATATATGTGATTATAATGTAGTTATATATAATATATGTGATTATAATGTAGTTATATATAATATATGTGATTATAATATAGTTATATATATAATATATGTGATTATAATGTAGTTATATATAATATATGTGATTATAATATAGTTATATATAATATAAGTGATTATAATATAGTTATATATAATATACGTGATTATATATAGTTATATATAATATATGTGATTATAATATAGTTATATATATATATAATATATGTGATTATAATGTAGTTATATATAATATATGTGATTATAATGTAGTTATATATAATATATGTGATTATAATATAGTTATATATAATATATGTGATTTTAATATAGTTATATATATATAATATATGTGATTATAATATAGTTATATATAATATATGTGATTATAATGTAGTTATATATATATAATATATGTGATTATAATGTAGTTATATATATATAATATATGTGATTATAATATAGTTATATATAATATATGTGATTATAATGTAGTTATATATATATAATATATGTGATTATAATGTAGTTATATATATATAATATATGTGATTATAATATAGTTATATATAATATATGTGATTATAATGTACTTATATATAATATATGTGATTATAATATAGTTATATATAATATATGTGATTATAATGTAGTTATATATATATAATATATGTGATTATAATATAGTTATATATAATATATTTGATTATAATATAGTTATATATAATATATGTGATTATGATGTAGTTATATATATATAATATATGTGATTATAATATAGTTATATATAATATATGTGATTATAATGTAGTTATACATTTATAATATATGTGATTATAATGTAGTTATATATAATATATGTGTCTATAAAGTAGTTATATATATATAATATATGTGATTATAATATAGTTATATATAATATATGTGATTATAATGTAGTTATATATAATATATGTGATTATAATGTAGTTATATATAGTATATGTGATTATAAGGTAGTTATATATATATAATATATGTGATTATAATGTAGGTGTATATAATATATGTGATTATAATATAGTTATATATAATATATGTGATTATAATGTAGTTATATATAATATGTGATTATAATATAGTTATATATAATATATGTGATTATAATATAGTTATATATAATATATGTGATTATAATATAGTTATATATAATATATCTGATTATAATATAGTTATATATAATATATGTGATTATAATATAGTTATATATATATAATATATGTGATTATAATATAGTTATATATAATATATGTGATTATAATATAGTTATATATATATAATATATGTGATTATAATGTAGTTATATATAATATATGTGATTATAATATAGTTATATATAATATATGTGATTATAATGTAGTTAATTATAATATATGTGATTATAATATAGTTATATATATAAAATATATGTGATTATAATATAGTTATATATATATAATATATGTGATTATAATGTAGTTATATATAATATATTAGATTATAATGTAGTTATATAAAATATATGTGATTATAATATAGTTATATATAATATATGTGATTATAATGTAGTTATATATAATATATGTTATTATAAGGTAGTTATATATATATAATAAATGTGATTATAATGTAGTTATATATAATATATGTGATTATAATATAGTTATATATAATATATGTGATTATAATGTAGTTATATATAATATGTGATTATAATATAGTTATATATAATATATGTGATTATAATATAGTTATATATAATATATGTGATTATAATATAGTTATATATAATATATGTGATTATAATATAGTTATATATAATATATGTGATTATAATATAGTTATATATATATAATATATTTGATTATAATATAGTTATATATAATATATGTGATTATAATGTAGTTATATATATATAATATATGTGATTATAATATAGTTATATATAATATATGTGATTATAATGTAGTTATACATTTATAATATATGTGATTATAATGTAGTTATATATAATATATGTGTTTATAATGTAGTTATATATATATAATATATGTGATTATAATGTAGTTATATATAATATATGTGATTATAATGTAGTTATATATAATATATGTGATTATAATGTAGTTATATATAATATATGTGATTATAAGGTAGTTATATATATATAATATATGTGATTATAATGTAGTTATATATAATATATGTGATTATAATGTAGTTATACATTTATAATATATGTGATTATAATGTAGTTATATATAATATATGTGTTTATAATGTAGTTATATATATATAATATATGTGATTATAATGTAGTTATATATAATATATGTGATTATAATATAGTTATATATATAAAATATATGTGATTATAATATAGTTATATATATATAATATATGTGATTATAATGGAGTTATATATAATACATGTGATTATAATGTAGTTATATAAAATATATGTGATTATAATATAGTTATATATAATATATGTGATTATAATGTAGTTATATATAATATGTGATTATAATATAGTTATATATAATATATGTGATTATAATATAGTTATATATAATATATGTGATTATAATATAGTTATATATAATATATGTGATTATAATATAGTTATATATAATATATGTGATTATAATATAATTATATATATATAATATATGTGATTATAATATAGTTATATATAATATATGTGATTATGATATAGTTATATATAATATATGTGATTATAATGTAGTTATATATAATATATGTGATTATAATATAGTTATATATATATAATATATGTGATTATAATGTAGTTATATAAAATATATGTGATTATAATATAGTTATATATAATATATGTGATTATAATGTAGTTATATATAATATATGTGATTATAAGGTAGTTATATATATATAATATATGTGATTATAATGTAGTTATATATAATATATGTGATTATAATATAGTTATATATAATATATGTGATTATAATGTAGTTATATATAATATGTGATTATAATATAGTTATATATAATATATGTGATTATAATATAGTTATATATAATATATGTGATTATAATATAGTTATATATCATATATGTGATTATAATATAGTTATATATAATATATGTGATTATAATATAGTTATATATAATATATGTGATTATAATATAGTTATATATCATATATGTGATTATAATATAGTTATATATAATATATGTGATTATAATATAGTTATATATAATATATGTGATTATAATATAGTTATATATATATAATATATTTGATTATAATATAGTTATATATAATATATGTGATTATAATGTAGTTATATATATATAATATATGTGATTATAATATAGTTATATATAATATATGTGATTATAATGTAGTTATACATTTATAATATATGTGATTATAATGTAGTTATATATAATATATGTGTTTATAATGTAGTTATATATATATAATATATGTGATTATAATGTAGTTATATATAATATATGTGATTATAATGTAGTTATATATAATATATGTGATTATATTGTAGTTATATATAATATATGTGATTATAAGGTAGTTATATATATATAATATATGTGATTATAATGTAGTTATATATAATATATGTGATTATAATATAGTTATATATAATATATGTGATTATAATATAGTTATATATATATATAATATATGTGATTATAATATAGTTATATATAATATATGTGATTATAATGTAGTTATATATAATATATGTGATTATAATATAGTTATATATATAAAATATATGTGATTATAATATAGTTATATATATATAATATATGTGATTATAATGGAGTTATATATAATATATCTGATTATAATGTAGTTATATAAAATATATGTGATTATAATATAGTTATATATAATATATGTGATTATAATGTAGTTATATATAATATGTGATTATAATATAGTTATATATAATATATGTGATTATAATATAGTTATATATAATATATGTGATTATAATATAGTTATATATAATATATGTGATTATAATATAGTTATATATATATAATATATGTGATTATAATATAGTTATATATAATATATGTGATTATGATATAGTTATATATAATATATGTGATTATAATGTAGTTATATATAATATATGTGATTATAATATAGTTATATATATATAATATATGTGATTATAATGTAGTTATATATAATATATGTGATTATAATGTAGTTATATATAATATAATTGATTATAATATAGTTATATATAATATATGTGATTATAATGTAGTTATATATAATATATGTGATTATAATATAGTTATATATATAAAATATATGTGATTATAATATAGTTATATATATATAATATATGTGATTATAATGTAGTTATATATAATATTTGTGATTATAATGTAGTTATATAAAATATTTGTGATTATAATATAGTTATATATAATATATGTGATTATAATGTAGTTATATATAATATATGTGATTATAAGGTAGTTATATATATATAATATATGTGATTATAATGTAGTTATATATAATATATGTGATTATAATATAGTTATATATAATATATGTGAGTATAATGTAGTTATATATAATATGTGATTATAATATAGTTATATATAATATATGTGGTTATAAAATAGTTATATATAATATATGTGATTATAATATAGTTATATATAATATATGTGATAATAATATAGTTATATATAATATATGTGATTATAATATAGTTGTATATATATAATATATGTGATTATAATATAGTTATATATAATATATGTGATTATAATATAGTTATATATAATATATGTGATTATAATGTAGTTATATATAATATATGTGATTATAATATAGTTATATATAATACATGTGATTATAATGTAGTTATATATAATATATGTGATTATAATGTAGTTATATATATATAATATATGTGATTATAATATAGTTATATATAATACATGTGATTATAATGTAGTTATATATAATATATGTGATTACAATGTAGTTATATATATATAATATATGTAATTATAATATAGTTATATATAATATATGTGATTATAATGTAGTTATATATAATATATGTGATTATAATGTAGTTATATATAATATATGTGATTATAATGTAGTTATATATAATATATGTGATTATAATATAGTTATATATAATATATGTGATTATAATGTAGTTATATATATATAATATATGTGATTATAATGTAGTTATATATAATATATGTGATTATAATATAGTTATATATATATAATATATGTGATTATAATATAGTTATATATAATATATGTGATTATAATATAGTTATATATATATAATATATGATTATAATGTAGTTATATATAATATATATGATTATAATGTAGTTATATATAATATATGTGATTATAATATAGTTATATATAATATATGTGATTATAATATAGTTATATATAATATATGTGATTATAATGTAGTTATATATATATAATATATGTGATTATAATGTAGTTATATATATATTATATGTGATTATAATATAGTTATATATAATATATGTGATTATAATGTAGTTATATATATATAATATATGTGATTATAATGTAGTTATATATGTATAATATATGTTATTATAATATAGTTATATATAACATATGTGATTATAATATAGTTATATATAATATATGTGATTATAATATAGTTATATATATATAATATATGTGATTATAATATAGTTATATATAATATATGTGATTATAATATAGTTATATATAATATATGTGATTATAATATAGTTATATATATATAATATATGTGATTATAATATAGTTATATATAATACATGTGATTATAGTGTAGTTATATATAATATATGTGATTATAATATAGTTATATATAATATATGTGATTATAATGTAGTTATATATAATATATGTGATTATAATGTAGTTATTTATATATAATATATGTGATTATAATGCAGTTATTTATATATAATATATGTGATTATAATATAGTTATATATAATATATGTGATTATAATGTAGTTATATATAATATATGTGATTATAATGTAGTTATATATAATATATGTGATTATAATATAGTTATATATATAATATATGTGATTATAATGTATTTATATATAATATATGTGATTATAATATAGTTATATATAATATAAGTGATTATAATATAGTTATATATAATATACGTGATTATATATAGTTATATATAATATATGTGATTATAATATAGTTATATATATATATAATATATGTGATTATAATGTAGTTATATAAAATATATGTGATTATAATGTAGTTATATATAATATATGTGATTATAATATAGTTATATATAATATATGTGATTTTAATATAGTTATATATATATAATATATGTCATTATAATATAGTTATATATAATATATGTGATTATAATGTAGTCATATATATATAATATATGTGATTATAATGTAGTTATATATATATAATATATGTGATTATAATATAGTTATATATAATATATGTGATTATAATGTAGTTATATATATATAATATATGTGATTATAATGTAGTTATATATATATAATATATGTGATTATAATATAGTTATATATAATATATGTGATTATAATGTACTTATATATAATATATGTGATTATAATATAGTTATATATAATATATGTGATTATAATGTAGTTATATATATATAATATATGTGATTATAATATAGTTATATATAATATATTTTATTATAATATAGTTATATATAATATATGTGATTATAATGTAGTTATATATATATAATATATGGGATTATAATATAGTTATATATAATATATGTGATTATAATGTAGTTATACATTTATAATATATGTGATTATAATGTAGTTATATATAATATATGTGTCTATAAAGTAGTTATATATATATAATATATGTGATTATAATATAGTTATATATAATATATGTGATTATAATGTAGTTATATATAATATATGTGATTATAATGTAGTTATATATAATATATGTGATTATAATGTAGTTATATATAATATATGTGATTATAATGTAGTTATATATAATATATGTGATTATAATATAGTTATATATATAATATATGTGATTATAATGTAGTTATATATAATATATGTGATTATAATATAGTTATATATAATATAAGTGATTATAATATAGTTATATATAATATACGTGATTATATATAGTTATATATAATATATGTGATTATAATATAGTTATATATATATATAATATATGTGATTATAATGTAGTTATATATAATATATGTGATTATAATGTAGTTATATATAATATATGTGATTATAATATAGTTATATATAATATATGTGATTTTAATATAGTTATATATATATAATATATGTGATTATAATATAGTTATATATAATATATGTGATTATAATGTAGTTATATATATATAATATATGTGATTATAATGTAGTTATATATATATAATATATGTGATTATAATATAGTTATATATAATATATGTGATTATAATGTAGTTATATATATATAATATATGTGATTATAATGTAGTTATATATATATAATATATGTGATTATAATATAGTTATATATAATATATGTGATTATAATGTACTTATATATAATATATGTGATTATAATATAGTTATATATAATATATGTGATTATAATGTAGTTATATATATATAATATATGTGATTATAATATAGTTATATATAATATATGTGATTATAATGTAGTTATACATTTATAATATATGTGATTATAATGTAGTTATATATAATATATGTGTCTATAAAGTAGTTATATATATATAATATATGTGATTATAATATAGTTATATATAATATATGTGATTATAATGTAGTTATATATAATATATGTGATTATAATGTAGTTATATATAATATATGTGATTATAAGGTAGTTATATATATAATATATGTGATTATAATGTAGTTATATATAATATATGTGATTATAATATAGTTATATATAATATATGTGATTATAATGTAGTTATATATAATATGTGATTATAATATAGTTATATATAATATATGTGATTATAATATAGTTATATATAATATATGTGATTATAATATAGTTATATATAATATATCTGATTATAATATAGTTATATATAATATATGTGATTATAATATAGTTATATATATATAATATATGTGATTATAATATAGTTATATATAATATATGTGATTATAATATAGTTATATATAATATATTTGATTATAATGTAGTTATATATAATATATATGATTATAATATAGTTATATATATAAAATATATGTGATTATAATATAGTTATATATAATATATGTGATTATAATGTAGTTATATATAATATATGTGATTATAATATAGTTATATATGATATATGTGATTATAATGTAGTTATTTATATATAATATATGTGATTATAATATAGTTATATATAATATATGTGATTATAATGTAGTTATATATAATATATGTGATTATAATGTAGTTATATATAATATATGTGATTATAATATAGTTATATATAATATATGTGATTTTAATATCGTTATATATATATAATATATGTGATTATAATATAGTTATATATAATATATGTGATTATAATGTAGTTATATATATATAATATATGTGATTATAATGTAGTTATATATATATAATATATGTGATTATAATATAGTTATATATAATATATGTGATTATAATGTAGTTATATATATATAATATATGTGATTATAATGTAGTTATACATATATAATATATGTGATTATAATATATTTATATATAATATATGTGATTATAATGTACTTATATATAATATATGTGATTATAATATAGTTATATATAATATATGTGATTATAATGTAGTTATATATATATAATATATGTGATTAAAATATAGTTATATATAATATATTTGATTATAATATAGTTATATATAATATATGTGATTATAATGTAGTTATATATATATAATATATGTGATTATAATATAGTTATATATAATATATGTGATTATAATGTAGTTATACATTTATAATATATGTGATTATAATGTAGTTATATATAATATATGTGATTATAATGTAGTTATATATAATATATGTGATTATAAGGTAGTTATATATATATAATATATGTGATTATAATGTAGTTATATATAATATATGTGATTATAATATAGTTATATATAATATATGTGATTATAATGTAGTTATATATAATATGTGATTACAATATAGTTATATATAATATATGTGATTATAATATCGTTATATATAATATATGTGATTATAATATAGTTATATATAATATATTTGATTATAATGTAGTTATATATAATATATATGATTATAATATAGTTATATATATAAAATATATGTGATTATAATATAGTTATATATAATATATGTGATTATAATGTAGTTATATATAATATATGTGATTATAATATAGTTATATATGATATATGTGATTATAATGTAGTTATTTATATATAATATATGTGATTATAATATAGTTATATATAATATATGTGATTATAATGTAGTTATATATAATATATGTGATTATAATGTAGTTATATATAATATATGTGATTATAATGTAGTTCATCATCATCAACGTTTAACGACCGTGTTCCACGCTTGCATGGCTTTGGACGGCGGTTTTCCCACTTGAGGCAAGAGTGATTGTCTTGCTTGCATAGGACTATCTGGCGGGTTTTCTACAGCTGGATGCCCTTCCTAACACCAACCACATTTACAGTGTGGGGCTGGGAGGTTTTTACCGTGTTGCCTACACGGCCACATTACAGCGTGGACTGTGTCTACACGATCTCATTTGTTTCGGCCTGGATGTTGTGGCACCAACATAACTTTACATTGAAAGGGGCGGTGTGGATGGGGGGGGTTGTTAGAGTTGCCTACTGGCTGTAGTAGGTTCTACTTTGTATTTAGGTAAGGCGGGTCTTCTCTATTACTGAGTACCGCCAAAGGTCTCAGTCCAGTGACATTGTCTTGGAGAGGTGTAAGTGGATATATATATAATATATGTGATTATAATATAGTTATATATAATACATGTGATTATAATGTAGTTATATATAATATATGTGATTATAATGTAGTTATATATATATAATATATGTGATTATAATGTAGTTATATATATATAATATATGTGATTATAATATAGTTATATATAACAGATGTGATTATAATATAGTTATATATAATATATGTGATTATAATATAGTTATATATATATAATATATGTGATTATAACATAGTTATATATAATATATGTGATTATAATATAGTTATATATAATATATGTGATTATAATATAGTTATATATATATAATATATGTGATTATAAAATAGTTATATATAATACATGTGATTATAATGTAGTTATATATAATATATGTGATTATAATATAGTTATATATAATATATGTGATTATAATGTAGTTATATATAATATATGTGATTATAAGGTAGTTATATATATATAATATATGTGATTATAATGTAGTTATATATAATATAAGTGATTATAATATAGTTATATATAATATATGTGAGTATAATGTAGTTATATATAATATGTGATTATAATATAGTTATATATAATATATGTGATTATAAAATAGTTATATATAATATATGTGATTATAATATAGTTATATATAATATATGTGATTATAATATAGTTATATATAATATATGTGATTATAATATAGTTGTATATATATAATATATGTGATTATAATATAGTTATATATAATATATGTGATTATAATATAGTTATATATAATATATGTGATTATAATGTAGTTATATATAATATATGTGATTATAATATAGTTATATATAATACATGTGATTATAATGTAGTTATATATAATATATGTGATTATAATGTAGTTATATATATATAATATATGTGATTATAATATAGTTATATATAATACATGTGATTATAATGTAGTTATATATAATATATGTGATTATAATGTAGTTATATATATATAATATATGTGATTATAATATAGTTATATATAATATATGTGATTATAATGTAGTTATATATAATATATGTGATTATAATGTAGTTATATATAATATATGTGATTATAATGTAGTTATATATAATATATGTGATTATAATATAGTTATATATAATATATGTGATTATAATGTAGTTATATATATATAATATATGTGATTATAATGTAGTTATATATAATATATGTGATTATAATATAGTTATATATATATAATATATGGGATTATAATGTAGTTATATATAATATATGTGATTATAATATAGTTATATATATATAATATATGTGATTATAATGTAGTTATATATAATAAATATGATTATAATGTAGTTATATAAAATATATGTGATTATAATATAGTTATATAAAATATATGTGATTATAATATAGTTATATGTAATATATGTGATTATAATGTAGTTATATATATATAATATATGTGATTATAATGTAGTTATATATAATATATGTGATTATAATATAGTTATATATAATATATGTGATTATAATGTAGTTATATTTAGATAATATATGTGATTATAATGTAGTTATATATATATAATATATGTGATTATAATATAGTTATATATAACATATGTGATTATAATATAATTATATATAATATATGTGATTATAATATAGTTATATATGTATAATATATGTGATTATAATATAGTTATATATAATACATGTGATTATAATGTAGTTATATATAATATATGTGATTATAATATAGTTATATATAATATATGTGATTATAATGTAGTTATATATAATATATGTGATTATAATGTAGTTATTTATATATAATATATGTGATTATAATGCAGTTATTTCTATATAATATATGCGATTATAATATAGTTATATATAATATATGTGATTATAATGTAGTTATATATAATATATGTGATTATAATGTAGTTATATATAATATATGTGATTATAATATAGTTGTATATATAATATATGTGATTATAATGTAGTTATATATAATATATGTGATTATAATATAGTTATATATAATATAAGTGATTATAATATAGTTATATATAATATACGTGATTCTATATAGTTATATATAATATATGTGATAATAATATAGTTATATATAATATATGTGATAATAATATAGTTATATATATATATAATATATGTGATTATAATGTAGTTATATATAATATATGTGATTATAATGTAGTTATATATAATATATGTGATTATAATATAGTTATATATAATATATGTGATTATAATATAGTTATATATAATATATGTGATTATAATGTACTTATATATAATATATGTGATTATAATATAGTTATATATAATATATGTGATTATAATGTAGTTATATATATATAATATATGTGATTATAATATAGTTATATATAATATATTTGATTATAATATAGTTATATATAATATATGTGATTATAATGTAGTTATATATATATAATATATGTGATTATAATATAGTTATATATAATATATGTGATAATAATGTAGTTATACATTTATAATATATGTGATTATAATATAGTTATATATAATATATGTGTCTATAAAGTAGTTATATATATATAATATATGTGATTATAATATAGTTATATATAATATATGTGATTATAATGTAGTTATATATAATATATGTGATTATAATGTAGTTATATATAATATATGTGATTATAAGGTAGTTATATATATATAATATATGTGATTATAATGTAGTTATATATAATATATGTGATTATAATATAGTTATATATAATATATGTGATTATAATGTAGTTATATATAATATGTGATTATAATATAGTTATATATAATATATGTGATTATAATATCGTTATATATAATATATGTGATTATAATATAGTTATATATAATATATCTGATTATAATATAGTTATATATAATATATGTGATTATAATATAGTTATATATATATAATATATGTGATTATAATATAGTTATATATAATATATGTGATTATAATATAGTTATATATAATATATTTGATTATAATGTAGTTATATATAATATATATGATTATAATATAGTTATATATATAAAATATATGTGATTATAATATAGTTATATATAATATATGTGATTATAATGTAGTTATATATAGTATATGTGATTATAATATAGTTATATATGATATATGTGATTATAATGTAGTTATTTATATATAATATATGTGATTATAATATAGTTATATATAATATATGTGATTATAATGTAGTTATATATAATATATGTGATTATAATGTAGTTATATATAATATATGTGATTATAATATAGTTATATATAATATATGTGATTATAATGTAGTTATATATAATATATGTGATTATAAGGTAGTTATATATATATAATATATGTGATTATAATGTAGTTATATATAATATAAGTGATTATAATATAGTTATATATAATATATGTGAGTATAATGTAGTTATATATAATATGTGATTATAATATAGTTATATATAATATATGTGATTATAATGTAGTTATATATAATATATGTGATTATAATATAGTTATATATAATACATGTGATTATAATGTAGTTATATATAATATATGTGATTATAATGTAGTTATATATATATAATATATGTGATTATAATATAGTTATATATAATACATGTGATTATAATGTAGTTATATATAATATATGTGATTATAATGTAGTTATATATATATAATATATGTGATTATAATATAGTTATATATAATATATGTGATTATAATGTAGTTATATATAATATATGTGATTATAATGTAGTTATATATAATATATGTGATTATAATGTAGTTATATATAATATATGTGATTATAATATAGTTATATATAATATATGTGATTATAATGTAGTTATATATATATAATATATGTGATTATAATGTAGTTATATATAATATATGTGATTATAATATAGTTATATATATATAATATATGTGATTATAATGTAGTTATATATAATATATGTGATTATAATATAGTTATATATATATAATATATGTGATTATAATGTAGTTATATATAATAAATATGATTATAATGTAGTTATATAAAATATATGTGATTATAATATAGTTATATAAAATATATGTGATTATAATATAGTTATATGTAATATATGTGATTATAATGTAGTTATATATATATAATATATGTGATTATAATGTAGTTATATATAATATATGTGATTATAATATAGTTATATATAATATATGTGATTATAATGTAGTTATATTTAGATAATATATGTGATTATAATGTAGTTATATATAACATATGTGATTATAATATAATTATATATAATATATGTGATTATAATATAGTTATATATATATAATATATGTGATTATAATATAGTTATATATAATACATGTGATTATAATGTAGTTATATATAATATATGTGATTATAATATAGTTATATATAATATATGTGATTATAATGTAGTTATATATAATATATGTGATTATAATGTAGTTATTTATATATAATATATGTGATTATAATGCAGTTATTTCTATATAATATATGCGATTATAATATAGTTATATATAATATATGTGATTATAATGTAGTTATATATAATATATGTGATTATAATGTAGTTATATATAATATATGTGATTATAATATAGTTGTATATATAATATATGTGATTATAATGTAGTTATATATAATATATGTGATTATAATATAGTTATATATAATATAAGTGATTATAATATAGTTATATATAATATACGTGATTCTATATAGTTATATATAATATATGTGATAATAATATAGTTATATATATATATAATATATGTGATTATAATGTAGTTATATATAATATATGTGATTATAATGTAGTTATATATAATATATGTGATTATAATATAGTTATATATAATATATGTGATTATAATATAGCTATATATATTATATGTGATTATAATGTACTTATATATAATATATGTGATTATAATATAGTTATATATAATATATGTGATTATAATGTAGTTATATATATATAATATATGTGATTATAATATAGTTATATATAATATATTTGATTATAATATAGTTATATATAATATATGTGATTATAACGTAGTTATATATATATAATATATGTGATTATAATATAGTTATATATAATATATGTGATAATAATGTAGTTATACATTTATAATATATGTGATTATAATATAGTTATATATAATATATGTATCTATAAAGTAGTTATATATATATAATATATGTGATTATAATATAGTTATATATAATATATGTGATTATAATGTAGTTATATATAATATATGTGATTATAATGTAGTTATATATAATATATGTGATTATAAGGTAGTTATATATATATAATATATGTGATTATAATGTAGTTATATATAATATATGTGATTATAATATAGTTATATATAATATATGTGATTATAATGTAGTTATATATAATATGTGATTATAATATAGTTATATATAATATATGTGATTATAATATCGTTATATATAATATATGTGATTATAATATAGTTATATATAATATATCTGATTATAATATAGTTATATATAATATATGTGATTATAATATAGTTATATATATATAATATATGTGATTATAATATAGTTATATATAATATATGTGATTATAATATAGTTATATATAATATATTTGAATATAATGTAGTTATATATAATATATATGATTATAATATAGTTATATATATAAAATATATGTGATTATAATATAGTTATATATAATATATGTGATTATAATGTAGTTATATATAATATATGTGATTATAATATAGTTATATATGATATATGTGATTATAATGTAGTTATTTATATATAATATATGTGATTATAATATAGTTATATATAATATATGTGATTATAAGGTAGTTATATATATATAATATATGTGATTATATTGTAGTTATATATAATATATGTGATTATAATATAGTTATATATAATATATGTGATTATAATGTAGTTATATATAATATGTGATTATAATATAGTTATATATAATATATGTGATTATAATATCGTTATATATAATATATGTGATTATAATATAGTTATATATAATATATCTGATTATAATATAGTTATATATAATATATGTGATTATAATATAGTTATATATATATAATATATGTGATTATAATATAGTTATATATAATATATGTGATTATAATATAGTTATATATAATATATTTGATTATAATGTAGTTATATATAATATATATGATTATAATATAGTTATATATATAAAATATATGTGATTATAATATAGTTATATATAATATATGTGATTATAATGTAGTTATATATAATATATGTGATTATAATATAGTTATATATGATATATGTGATTATAATGTAGTTATTTATATATAATATATGTGATTATAATATAGTTATATATAATATATGTGATTATAATGTAGTTATATATAATATATGTGATTATAATGTAGTTATATATAATATATGTGATTATAATATAGTTATATATAATATATGTGATTATAATGTAGTTCATCATCATCAACGTTTAACGACCGTGTTCCACGCTTGCATGGCTTTGGACGGCGGTTTTCCCACTTGAGGCAAGAGTGATTGTCTTGCTCGCATAGGACTATCTGGCGGGTTTTCTACAGCTGGATGCCCTTCCTAACACCAACCACATTTACAGTGTGGGGCTGGGAGGTTTTTACCGTGTTGCCTACACGTCACCCATTACAGCGTGTACTGTCTGGCAGGTTTTCTACAGCTGGATGCCCTTCCTAACACCAACCACATTTACAGTGTGGGGCTGGGAGGTTTTTACCGTGTTGCCTACACGGCCACATTACAGCGTGGACTGTGTCTACACGATCTCATTTGTTTCGGCCTGGATGTTGTGGCACCAACATAACTTTACATTGAAAGGGGCGGTGTGGATGGGGTGGGGGTGGTGGTGGTGGGACGGGGTGTGTTTTGTTAGGGATGCCTACTGGCTGTAGTAGGTTTTACTTTGTATTTAGGTAAGGCGGGTCTTCTCTATTACTGAGTACCACCAAAGGTCTCAGTCCAGTGACATTGTCTTGGAGAGGTGTAAGTGGATATATATATAATATATGTGATTATAATATAGTTATATATAATACATGTGATTATAATGTAGTTATATATAATATATGTGATTATAATGTAGTTATATATATATAATATATGTGATTATAATGTAGTTATATATATATAATATATGTGATTATAATATAGTTATATATAACATATGTGATTATAATATAGTTATATATAATATATGTGATTATAATATAGTTATATATAATATATGTGATTATAATATAGTTATATATAATATATGTGATTATAATATAGTTATATATAATATATGTGATTATCATATAGTTATATATATATAATATATGTGATTATAAAATAGTTATATATAATACATGTGATTATAATGTAGTTATATATAATATATGTCATTATAATATAGTTATATATAATATATGTGATTATAATGTAGTTATATATAATATATGTGATTATAATGTAGTTATTTATATATAATATCTGTAATTATAATGCAGTTATTTATATATAATATATGTGATTATAATATAGTTATATATAATATATGTGATTATAATGTAGTTATATATAATATATGTGATTATAATATAGTTATATATATAATATATGTGATTATAATGTAGTTATATATAATATATGTGATTATAATATATTTATATACAATATATGTGATTATAATGTAGTTATATGTAATATATGTGATTATAATGTAGTTATATATATATAATATATGTGATTATAATATAGTTATATATAATATATGTGATTATAATGTAGTTATATATAATATATGTGATTATAATGTAGTTATATATAATATAAGTGATTATAATATAGTTATATATAATATACGTGATTATATATAGTTATATATAATATATGTGATTATAATATAGTTATATATATATATAATATATGTGATTATAATGTAGTTATATATAATATATGTGATTATAATGTAGTTATATATAATATATGTGATTATAATATAGTTATATATAATATATGTGATTTTAATATAGTTATATATATAATATATGTGATTATAATATAGTTATATATAATATATGTGATTATAATGTTGTTATATATATATAATATATGTGATTATAATGTAGTTATATATATATAATATATGTGATTATAATATAGTTATATATAATATATGTGATTATAATATAGTTATATATAATATATGTGATTATAATGTACTTATATATAATATACGTGATTATAATATAGTTATATATAATATATGTGATTATAATGTAGTTATATATATATAATATATGTGATTATAATATAGTTATATATAATATATTTGATTATAATATAGTTATATATAATATATGTGATTATAATGTAGTTATATATATATAATATATGTGATTATAATATAGTTATATATAATATATGTGATTATAATGTAGTTATAATGTAGTTATACATTTATAATATATGTGATTATAATGTAGTTATATATAATATATGTGTTTATAATGTAGTTATATATATATAATATATGTGATTATAATATAGATATATATAATATATGTGATTATAATGTAGTTATATATAATATATGTGATTATAATATAGTTATATATGATATATGTGATTATAATGTAGTTATTTATATATAATATATGTGATTATAATATAGTTATATATAATATATGTGATTATAATGTAGTTATATATAATATATGTGATTATAATGTAGTTATATATAATATATGTGATTATAATGTAGTTATATATAATATATGTGATTATAAGGTAGTTATATATATCTAATATATGTGATTATAATGTAGTTATATATAATATATGTGATTATAATATAGTTATATATAATATATGTGATTATAATGTAGTTATATATAATATGTGATTATAATATAGTTATATATATTATATGTGATTATAATATAGTTATATATAATATATGTGATTATAATATAGTTATATATAATATATGTGATTATAATATAGTTATATATAATATATGTGATTATAATATAGTTATATATATATATTATATATGTGATTATAATATAGTTATATATAATATATGTGATTATAATATAGTTATATATAATATATGTGATTATAATGTAGTTATATATAATATATGTGATTATAATATAGTTATATATAATATATGTGATTATAATGTAGTTATATATAATATATATGATTATAATATAGTTATATATATAAAATATATGTGATTATAATATAGTTATATATAATATATGTGATTATAATGTAGTTATATATAATATATGTGATTATAATATAGTTATATATGATATATGTGATTATAATGTAGTTATTTATATATAATATATGTGATTATAATATAGTTATATATAATATATGTGATTATAATGTAGTTATATATAATATATGTGATTATAATGTAGTTATATATAATATATGTGATTATAATATAGTTATATATAATATATGTGATTATAATGTAGTTCATCATCGTCAACGTTTAACGACCGTGTTCCACGCTTGCATGGCTTTGGACGGGGGTTTTCCCATTTGAGGCAAGAGTGATTGTCTTGCTCGCATAGGACTATCTGGCGGGTTTTCTACAGCTGGATGCCCTTCCTAACACCAACCACATTTACAGTGTGGGGCTGGGAGGTTTTTACCGTGTTGCCTACACATCCCCCATTACAGCGTGTACTGTCTGGCAGGTTTTCTACAGCTGGATGCCCTTCCTAACACCAACCACATTTACAGTGTGGGGCTGGTAGGTTTTTACCGTGTTGCCTACACGGCCACATTACAGCGTGGACTGTGTCTACACGATCTCATTTGTTTCGGCCTGGATGTTGTGGCACCAACATAACTTTACATTGAAAGGGGCGGTGTGGATGGGGTGGGGGTGGTGGGACGGGGATGTGTTTTGTTAGAGATGCCTACTGGCTGTAGTAGGTTTTACTTTGTATTTAGGTAAGGCGGGTCTTCTCTATTACTGAGTACCGCCAAAGGTCTCAGTCCAGTGACATTGTCTTGGAGAGGTGTAAGTGGATATATATATAATATATGTGATTATAATATAGTTATATATAATACATGTGATTATAATGTAGTCATATATAATATATGTGATTATAATGTAGTTATATATATATAATATATGTGATTATAATATAGTTATATATAACATATGTGATTATAATATAGTTATATATAATATATGTGATTATAATATAGTTATATATATATAATATATGTGATTATAATATAGTTATATATAATATATGTGATTATAATATAGTCATATATAATATATGTGATTATAATATAGTTATATATATATAATATATGTGATTATAATATAGTTATATATAATACATGTGATTATAATGTAGTTATATATAATATATGTGATTATAATATAGTTATATATAATATATGTGATTATAAAGTAGTTATATATAATATATGTGATTATAATGTAGTTATTTATATATAATATATGTGATTATAATGCAGTTATTTATATATAATATATGTGATTATAATATAGTTATATATAATATATGTGATTATAATGTAGTTATATATAATATATGTGATTATAATGTAGTTATATATAATATATGTGATTATCATATAGTTATATATATAATATATGTGATTATAATGTAGTTATATATAATATATGTGATTATAATATATTTATATACAATATATGTGATTATAATGTAGTTATATGTAATATATGTGATTATAATGTAGTTATATATATATAATATATGTGATTATAATATAGTTATATATAATATATGTGATTATAATGTAGTTATATATAATATATGTGATTATAATGTAGTTATATATAATATAAGTGATTATAATATAGTTATATATAATATACGTAATTATATATAGTTATATATAATATATGTGATTATAATATAGTTATATATATATAATATATGTGATTATAATGTAGTTATATATAATATATGTGATTATAATGTAGTTATATATAATATATGTGATTATAATATAGTTATATATAATATATGTGATTTTAATATAGTTATATATATATAATATATGTGATTATAATATAGTTATATATAATATATGTGTTTATAATGTTGTTATATATATATAATATATGTGATTATAATGTAGTTATATATATATAATATATGTGATTATAATATAGTTATATATAATATATGTGATTATAATGTAGTTATATATATATAACATATGTGATTATAATATAGTTATATATAATATATTTGATTATAATATAGTTATATATAATATATGTGATTATAATGTAGTTATACATTTATAATATATCTGATTATAATGTAGTTATATATAATATATGTGTTTATAATGTAGTTATATATATATAATATATGTGATTATAATATAGTTATATATAATATATGTGATTATAATGTAGTTATATATAATATATGTGATTATAATGTAGTTATATATAATATATGTGATTATAAGTTAGTTATATATATATAATATATGTGATTATAATGTAGTTATATATAATATATGTGATTATAATATAGTTATATATAATATATGTGATTATAATGTGGTTATATATAATATGTGATTATAATATAGTTATATATAATATATGTGATTATAATATAGTTATATATAATATATGTGATTATAATATAGTTATATATAATATATGTGATTATAATATAGTTATATATAATATATGTGATTATAATATAGTTATATATATATAATATATGTGATTATAATATAGTTATATATAATATATGTGATTATAATATAGTTATATATAATATATGTGATTATAATGTAGTTATATATAATATATGTGATTATAATATAGTTATATATAATATATGTGATTATAATGTAGTTCATCATCATCAACGTTTAACGACCGTGTTCCACGCTTGCATGGCTTTGGACGGGGGTTTTCCCACTTGAGGCAAGAGTGATTGTCTTGCTCGCATAGGACTATCTGGCGGGTTTTCTACAGCTGGATGCCCTTCCTAACACCAACCACATTTACAGTGTGGGGCTGGGAGGTTTTTACCGTGTTACCTACACGTCCCCCATTACAGCGTGTACTGTCTGGCAGGTTTTCTACAGCTGGATGCCCTTCCTAACACCAACCACATTTACAGTGTGGGGCTGGGAGGTTTTTACCGTGTTGCCTACACGGCCACATTACAGTGTGGACTGTGTCTACACGATCTCATTTGTTTCGGCCTGGATGTTGTGGCACCAACATAACTTTACATTGAAAGGGGCGGTGTGGATGGGGTGGGGGTGGTGGGACGGGGGTGTGTTTTGTTAGTGATGCCTACTGGCTGTAGTAGGTTTTACTTTGTATTTAGGTAAGGCGGGTCTTCTCTATTACTGAGTACCGCCAAAGGTCTCAGTCCAGTGACATTGTCTTGGAGAGGTGTAAGTGTATATATATATATAATATATGTGATTATAATATAGTTATATATAATACATGTGATTATAATGTAGTTATATATAATATATGTGATTATAATATAGTTATATATATATATAATATATGTGATTATAATATAGTTATATATAATATATGTGATTATAATGTAGTTATATATATATAATATATGTGATTATAATATAGTTATATATAATATATGTGATTATAATGTAGTTATATATATATAATATATGCGATTATAATATAGTTATATATAATATATGTGATTATAATATAGTTATATATAATATATGTGATTATAATGTAGTTATATATAATATATGTGATTATAATGTAGTTATATATAATATGTGATTATAATATAGTTATATATAATATATGTGATTATAATATAGTTATATATAATATATGTGATTATGATGTAGTTCATCATCATCATCGGCCACATTACAGCGTGGACTGTGTCTACACGATCTCATTTGTTTCGGCCTGTATGTTGTGACACCAACATAACTTTACATTGAAAGGGGCGGTGTGGATGGGGTGGGGGTGGTGGGACGGGGGGGTGTTTTGTTAGAGATGCCTACTGGCTGTAGTAGGTTTTACTTTGTATTTAGGTAAGGCGGGTCTTCTCTATAACTGAGTACCGCCAAAGGTCTCAGTCCAGTGACATTGTCTTGGAGAGGTGTAAGTGTGTGAGGTCGGAGTTTATCAGCTCGTCCCAGGTTTTTCTATGTCTGCCTATTCCGTGGCTACCGTCTATCTTTATTGCCCTGCACTTTGTTATACAACTATCGACTTTCATGCGCATCACATGTCCATACCAACGTAGCCTTCTCTCGAGTAAACAACATCTGATCCCTCTTATTTCTAATTTTTTCCTTAGTTCGTTTATGCTTTGCCGTTCACGTATATTACTGTTACACATCCAGCAGAGCATGCAAGCTTCATTCCTCTCTAGTCTGCGTATATCCTCTGCACACAATGCCCAGGTCTCACTGCCATGCAACATTGCTGTTCGTATGCAGGCATCATACAACCTGCCTTTCATTTTTAGGGAGAACCCTTTAGCAGCTAATAGTGGTATAAGCTCTCTGAACTTTTTCCATCCAGTTCTGACTCTAGCTACAGTACTTTCTGAGCACCCTCCCCCACTGCTGATTTTGTCACCCAGGTAACGAAAGCTGTCCACTTTCTATAGAGCCCTCTGCGCAGTTGTAAGAGCTAGTATTTTGTGGGCACATGCTGCTACTTATTGCACCAGAGCACCGGCCACATGTAAAATCTATGTTCTTAGTTATATATATATATATATATATATATATATATATATATAGCGGCGATGAATTAGTTTTGCGAGGTTTTTTATATGAAATCGTGTGTCGAAACAAATATTGTTATACTTGGGGAGGGTCATATTTGTGTAATATTGCCAGAATTAATAACAGAACACAATCGGTAATCTAACTTACTCGGTCCTCAATGTTGCCATTGACTGACCGACGGTCAAAAATAATACAGATATCTGTATCTGTATTATTTTTGACCGTCGGTCAGTCAATGGCAACATTGAGGACCGAATAAGTTAGATTACCGATTGTGTTCTGTTATTAATTCTGGCAATATTACACAAATATGACCCTCCCCAAGTATAACAATATATATATATATATATATATATAACAACTAGAAATTGATTAACATATAAATAAACATATGAAACAATCATAGTATGTAAGCACACATAGCTAGGTCGGTAAGTATATATATATATACAGGGTAGGTATATATATATATACATACATATATATATATATATATATATATATATATATATATATATATATAGTGTGTGCCCCCCAAAATGTGTATATACAGTTTGAATGATGATAAAAACAATGGAAATTTGTAATAAATTGAAGTGAAAACCAACAGGTGCATGTGTTATTATTGGCAGCATGACCCTCCCAAAGTAGAATAATATATGTATATATATGTGTGTGTATATATTATAAAGAACAAGGATTCAGTGTTGCATCATATCACATTTATTAACATATTACAGACACCAGGCTTTGCAGCATAGAGTTATGTCCCTTTACATTCTGAGTTCAAATCCTGCCAAGGTTAACTTTGCCTTTCATCCTTACGGGGTTGATAAAATAAAGTACCAGTAATACACTGAGATAATTGCTGGCCTTGTGCCAAAAGTAGAAACAATATTACATATGTTTCTGCTCTTATAATATTGTTCTGCACGGGCATCGAGTGCTCAACCGGCATACCGACTACGGATGCATTTACCTGCAACCCTACAACTATACATATGTGTATACATATATATATATATTGATTTGATAAATTCCGACCTCACACACTTACACCTCTCCAAGACAATGTCACTGGACCGAGATCTTTGGCGCTACATAGTAATACAGAAGACCCGCCTTGCCTAAGTACAAAGTGAAACCTACAGTCAGTAGGCACCTCTTAATCAAATATGAACCCCCATCCCACTACTCCCACTCCCACCACCCCTTTCAATGTAAAGTTATGTTGGTACCACAACATCCAGTCCTAAATAAATGAGGTTGTGTAGGTGTCACAACAAAAAAACACACAGTCCACGCTGTAATGTGGCTGTGTAGGTAACACGGTAAAAACCTCCCAGTCCCACACTGTAAATGTGGTTGGTGTTAGGAAGGGCATCCAGCCATAGAAAACCTGCCAGACAGTCCTATACGAGCAAGACAACCAATCTTGCCTCAAGTGGGAAAACTCCAGTCCAAACCCATGCTAGCGTGGAAGATGATGATGATGATGATATATACAGTATATATATATATATATATATATATATATATATATATATATATATGCAGAGGTTATATTTAATTTGTTGGGATTCAACAAGCTTAAACATTTTTATAACTGATATAAAGCACTCAACAGTTTAGTGGAGTAAATACACAATATATTAATAAATGGAAACTATATTTATAAAACCATATTTATTTTATTATACAAATTTCAAGGGCCACCAAGGCAAATTATGGTGCGCTTAAATCTGTATTTTATCTGATGAAAGCGCACCATAATTTGCCTTGGTGGCCCTTAAAATTTGTATAATAAAATAAATATGGTTTTATAAATATAGTTTCCATTTATTAATATATTGTATAGCGAGAGTACTGGGTTGTATGAATGTAACAAAACGAGGCATGGTTTGTGTGTATAATATTTAATTAACAATGGTAGATAGTATAGTTGACATGTCAAAGAAATAGATGATAGAATGAAACAAAGTTAGTCGTTACCGTTTTGATTGCCAGGCAAACGCGGCTGGCAGAGGACGCCTGGCTAAGGCCAGGCGCCGGAAGGCCAAATGAGAGGCAGAGAGCCGAGAGCTATTCGTTTTATAGGGCTCTGCCGGAAGTTACAGAAAGGGTTCTACTTCCCGTCTAGATGTTAATCCAAACAAGGGAGACAACCGCTACAATTGAATATATATATATATATATATGTTTTTTTGTTTTTCTTTGTATTTGAAAAGGTTATCTTTTTTTAAATACTCATGTCTTAAAATAATTACTGTTGTTTGTTATGGTTAATTACTTCTCTGTGAATAATTCTTACAGAATGAAAACATAAACACATATAATAAATACAATTAATTATTGTAAGGAACCTTGTAAATATAATACACAAAAATATATGATCAAAGCGAAAGAAAAACAAACAAAACATACATCAATTTACGGCCAAGTGTGACAATCAGTCACATATCATACCACAAGGGTCAACAGAAATTTTTGAGGCAAGACAATATGCTCACAGCATTACCGTGGGGGATGGCGAGGCTAAGGTGCTGGAACAACCAAACACCCTCACGGGCACCACCTGACACCTCGATAAAGTGCTGAAACAAGCAAGCACCCTCACGGACATCACCTGATACCGCGGTATGGCTGGGTATTAGTGAGGCTAAGGGGCTGAAACCAGGCACCCTCACGGACATCACCTGATACCGCGGTATGGCTGGGTAATAGCGAGGTTAGGGGGCTGAAACAACCAGGCACCCTCACGGACATCACCTGACACCTCTGCAAGGCTGGGTTATAGCGAGACTAAAGCGCTGAAACAACCAGGCACCAGGAGTATCATGACACCTCAGCAAGGCGAGCCGCCAGCGACCCCACAGGCTGGGGAAAATATAGTTATTTGAGGGTTTCTGGTATTTTAGGATTTTATTACTCTGATTTGTTTATTTTTTAAAACGTATAATAATTATTATTATTATCACAGTACTGAAATATATTTCACAATACAAAACAAATTCTTCGTTCTTCTTCCAACAGCAGAGCTCAACATTCGAGAGTAGTCAAATTTAGTTGTCATATACCAGAGTAGCCTCCCTTGATATACAACCTTTAACTGTTTCATATAAAAATAGAAGTTAGAATGTAGTGAGAGCAACTGACTACATAATGTAATTGATGTATTCAATAAATAACGATATATTCAATAAAATTTTGTAAATTTATAGAAAGCCCCTCCACCATCGATTTCTGTAGGAAATGATTTTTCTCATCTTTTTTTTTTTTCGTGTGCAATCAATTAAACTTAATTTCCTTAATAAAGACGTTTTCCTCTGGAAAACGGAAGATACAAAGGGAGTGGTGCCCCTCGGACTTTTAACCCCCACCCCAATCGCCGATTTGGCTTTACCGTTTCAGTTTCCTTCGGTGAAAAGTCCGAAGGTGGTCCCCTCTATAACACGCCCCCCCCCCTTTATTTTTCAGAAAAAAAAAATCCTTCGCATTATATTTGTTGGTTGCACATGAAGAATATGAAAAAAAACTACGGAAAGAGAAGTGGTAAAGAAAACATGACACCCCCCCCCCATCTCCTTTTTCCGGGGGTAAAAAAGCCCTTTTTGCAGCATATTAGAAGGAACGTTTAATTAATAGCACACACACACAAAACAGAGAATGAAGGGAAAAGATTATTTAGCAAAATTTTAATTAAATCATAAAATACTGGAAATAAAAATAAAATAAACAGAAAAGATATTCAACGACAAAACTAAAGAAATTTGGGGAAAACGACCAACTCTATACCCCAGTCCAGGTGGTATATCTCAGGTACACCACCCCAGTCTAGGTGGTATATCTCAGGTATACCCCAGTCTAAGTGGTGTATCTCAGGTATACTCCAGTCTAGGTGGTATATCTCAGTTATACCCAAGTCCAGGTGGTATAACTCAGGTATACACCAGTCCAGGTGGTATATCTCAGGTATACTACCCCAGTCTAGGTGGTATATCTCAAGTATACCCCAGTCTAGGTGGTATATCTCAGGTATACCACCCCAGTCTACGTGGTATATCTCAAGTATACCGCAGTCTAGGTGGTATATCTCATGTATACCACCCCAGTCTAGGTGGTATATCTCAGGTATACCACCCCAGTCAAGGTGCTATATCTCAAGTATACCCCAGTCTAGATGGTATATGTCAGGTATACCACTCCAGTCTAGGTGGTATATCTCAAGTATACCGCAGTCTAGGTGGTATATCTCAGGTATATCACCCCAGTCTAGGTGGTATATCTCAAGTATACCCCAGTCTAGGTGGTATATCTCAAGTATACACCGGTCTAGGTGGTATATCTCAGGTATACCACCCCAGTCTAGGTGGTATATCTCAAGTATACCCCGGTCTAGGTGGTATATCTCAGGTATACCACCCCAGTCTAGGTGGGATATCTCAGGTGTACCCCAGTTTAGGTGGTATATCTCAGGTATACCCCAGTCTAGGTGGTATATCTCAGGTATACCACCCCAGTCTAGGTGGTATATCTCAGGTACACCCCAGCCTAGGTGGTATATCTCAGGTATACCACCCCAGCCTAGGTGGTATATCTCAGGTATACCACCCCAGTCTAGGTGGTATATCTCAGGTATAACCCAGTCCAGGTGGTATATCTCAGGTATACCACCCCAGTCCAGACGGTGTATCTCAGGTATACCCCAGACTAGGTGGTATATCTCAGGTATACCCCAGTCTAGGTGGTATATCTCAGGTACACCCCAGTCTATGTGGTATATCTCAGATATACCACCCCAGTCTAGATTGTATATCTCAAGTATACCCCAGTCAAGGTGGTGTCCCTCAGGTATGCCACCCCAGTCTAGGTGGTATATCTCAGGTATACCACCCCAGTCTAGGTGCTATATCTCAGGTGTACCCCAGTCAAGGTGGTGTCCCTCAGGTATATCACCCCAGTCTAGGTGCTATATCTCAGATACACCCCAGTCTAGGTGGTATATCTCAGGTATACCACTGCAGTCTAGGTGGTATATCTCAGGTGTACCCCAGTCTAGGTGGTATATCTCAGGTGTACCCCATCCTAGATGGTATATCTTAGGTATACCCCAGTCTAGGTGGTATATCTCAGGTATACCACCCCAATCTAGGTGGTATATCTCAGGTATACCCCAATCTAGGTGGTATATCTCAGGTACACCCCAGTCTAGGTGGTATATCTCAGGTATACCACCCCAGTCTAGGTGGTCAAGTTTAGGTGGTATATCTCAGGTATACCCCAGTCTAGGTGGTATATCTCAAGTATACCACCCCAGTCTAGGTGGTATATCTCAGATACACCCCAGTCTAGGTGGTATATCTCAGGTATACCCCAGTCTAGGTGGTATATCTCAGGTATATTACCCCAGTCTAGGTGGTATATCTCAGGTATACCCCAGTCCAGGTGGTACATCTCAGGTACACCACCCCAGTCTAGGTGGTATATCTCAAATATACCACCCCAGTCTAGGTGGTATATCTCAGGTATACCCCAGTCTAGTTGGTATATCTCAAGTATACCCCAGTCTAGGTGGTGTATCTCAGGTATACCACCCCAGTCTAGGTGGTATATCTCAGGTGTACCCCAATCTAGGTGGTATATCTCAGGTATATCCCAGTCTAGGTGGTATATCTCAGGTATACCACCCTAGTCTAGGTGGTATATCTCAGGTATACCCCAATCTAGGTGGTATATCTCAGGTATACCCCAGTCTAGGTGGTATATCTCAGGTATACCACCCCAGTCTAGGTGGTCAAGTTTAGGTGGTATATCTCAGGTATACCACCCCAGTCTAGGTGGTATATCTCAAGTATACCACCCTAGTCTAGGTGGTATATCTCAGGTACACCCCAGTCTAGGGGGTATATCTCAGGTATACCCCAGTCTAGGTGGTATATCTCAGGTATACCCCAGTCTAGGTGGTATATCTCAGGTATACCACCCCAGTCTAGGTGGTCAAGTTTAGGTGGTATATCTCAGGTATACCACCCCAGTCTAGGTGGTCAAGTTTAGGTGGTATATCTCAGGTATACCACCCCAGTCTAGGTGGTCAAGTTTAGGTGGTATATCTCAGGTATACCACCCCAGTCTAGGTGGTATATCTCAGGTATACCACCCTAGTCTATGTGGTATATCTCAGGTACACCCCAGTCTAGGTGGTATATCTCAGGTATACCGCAGTCTAGGTGGTGTATCTCAGGTATACCCCAGTCTAGGTGGTATATCTCAGGTATACCACCGCAGTCTAGGTGGTCAAGTTTAGGTGGTATATCTCAGGTATACCACCCCAGTCTAGGTGGTATATCTCAGGTATACCACCCTAGTCTAGGTGGTATATCTCAGGTACACCCCAGTCTAGGTGGTATATCTCAGGTATACCCCAGTCTAGGTGGTATATCTCAGGTATACCACCCCAGTCTAGGTGGTCAAGTTTAGGTGGTATATCTCAGGTATACCACCCCAGTCTAGGTGGTATATCTCAGGTATACCCCCCTAGTCTAGGTGGTATATCTCAGGTACACCCCAGTCTAGGTGGTATATCTCAGGTATACCCCAGTCTAGGTGGTGTATCTCAGGTATACCCCAGTCTAGGTGGTATATCTCAGGTATACCACCCCAGTCTAGGTGGTATATCTCAGGTATACCACCCTAGTCTAGGTGGTAAATCTCAGGTACACCCCAGTCTAGGTGGTATATCTCAGGTATACCCCAGTCTAGGTGGTGTATCTCAGGTATACCCCAGTCTAGGTGGTATATCTCAGGTATACCACCCCAGTCTAGGTGGTCAAGTTTAGGTGCTATATCTCAGGTATACCACCCCAGTCTAGGTGGTCAAGTTTAGGTGGTATATCTCAGGTATACCACCCCAGTCTAGGTGGTATATCTCAGGTATACCACCCTAGTCTAGGTGGTATATCTCAGGTACACCCCAGTCTAGGTGGTATATCTCAGGTATACCCCAGTCTAGGTGGTGTATCTCAGGTATACCCCAGTCTAGGTGGTATATCTCAGGTATACCACCGCAGTCTAGGTGGTCAAGTTTAGGTGGTATATCTCAGGTATACCACCCCAGTCTAGGTGGTATATCTCAGGTATACCACTCTAGTCTAGGTGGTATATCTCAGGTACACCCCAGTCTAGGTGGTATATCTCAGGTACACCCCAGTCTAGGTGGTATATCTCAGGTATACCCCAGTCTAGGTGGTATATCTCAGGTATACCACCCCAGTCTAGGTGGTCAAGTTTAGGTGGTATATCTCAGGTATACCACCCCAGTCTAGGTGGTATATCTCAGGTATACCCCCCTAGTCTAGGTGGTATATCTCAGGTACACCCCAGTCTAGGTGGTATATCTCAGGTATACCCCAGTCTAGGTGGTGTATCTCAGGTATACCCCAGTCTAGGTGGCATATCTCAGGTATACCACCCCAGTCTAGGTGGTCAAGTTTAGGTGGTATATCTCAGGTATACCACCCCAGTCTAGGTGGTATATCTCAGGTATACCACCCTAGTCTAGGTGGTAAATCTCAGGTACACCCCAGTCTAGGTGGTATATCTCAGGTATACCCCAGTCTAGGTGGTGTATCTCAGGTATACCCCAGTCTAGGTGGTATATCTCAGGTATACCACCCCAGTCTAGGTGGTCAAGTTTAGGTGGTATATCTCAGGTATACCACCCCCGTCTAGGTGGTATATCTCAGGTATACCGCCCTAGTCTAGGTGGTATATCTCAGGTACACCCCAGTCTAGGTGGTATATCTCAGGTATACCACCCCAGTCTAGGTGGTCAAGTTTAGGTGGTATATCTCAGGTATACCACCCCAGTCTAGGTGGTCAAGTTTAGGTGGTATATCTCAGGTATACCACCCCAGTCTAGGTGGTATATCTCAGGTATACCACCCTAGTCTAGGTGGTATATCTCAGGTACACCCCAGTCTAGGTGGTATATCTCAGGTATACCCCAGTCTAGGTGGTGTATCTCAGGTATACCACCCCAGTCTAGGTGGTATATCTCAGGTACACCCCATCCTAGATGGTATATCTTAGGTATACCACCCCAGTCTAGGTGGTATATCTCAGGTATACCACCCCAGTCTAGGTGGTCAAGTTTAGGTGGTATATCTCAGGTATACCCCAGTTTAGGTGGTATATCTCAGGTATACCACCCCAGTCTAGGTGGTATATCTCAGATACACCCCAGTCTAGGTGGTATATCTCAGGTATACCCCAGTCTAGGTGGTATATCTCAGGTATACCCCAGTCCAGGTGGTACATCTCAGGTACACCGCCCCAGTCTAGGTGGTATATCTCAGATACACCCCAGTCTAGGTGGTATATCTCAGGTATACCCCAGTCTAGGTGGTATATCTCAGGTATACCCCAGTCCAGGTGGTACATCTCAGGTACACCACCCCAGTCTAGGTGGTATATCTCAAATATACCACCCCAGTCTAGGTGGTATATCTCAGGTGTACCCCAATCTAGGTGGTATATCTCAGGTATACCCCAGTCTAGGTGGTATATCTCAGGTATACCACCCTAGTCTAGGTGGCATATCTCAGGTATACCCCAATCTAGGTGGTATATCTCAGGTATACCCCAGTCTAGGTGGTATATCTCAGGTATACCACCCCAGTCTAGGTGGTCAAGTTTAGGTGGTATATCTCAGGTATACCACCCCAGTCTAGGTGGTATATCTCAGGTATACCACCCCAGTCTAGGTGGTATATCTCAGGTATACCACCCTAGTCTAGGTGGTATATCTCAGGTACACCCCAGTCTAGGTGGTATATCTCAGGTATACCCCAGCCTAGGTGGTGTATCTCAGGTATACCACCCCAGTCTAGGTGGTATATCTCAGGTACACCCCATGCTAGATGGTATATCTTAGGTATACCACCCCAGTCTAGGTGGTATATCTCAGGTATACCACCCCAGTCTAGGTAGTATATCTCAGGTGTACCCCAGTCTAGGTGGTATATCTCAGATACACCCCAGTCTAGGTGGTATATCTCAGGTATATTACCCCAGTCTAGGTGGTATATCTCAGATACACCCCAGTCTAAGTGGTGTATCTCAGGTACACCCCAGTCTAGGTGGTACATCTCAGGTACACCACCCCAGTCTAGGTGGTATATCTCAGGTATACCCCAGTCTAGGTGGTGTATCTCAGGTACACCCCAGTCTAGGTGGTACATCTCAGGTACACCACCCCAGTCTATGTGGTATATCTCAGGTATACCACCCCAGTCTAGGTGGTCAAGTTTAGGTGGTATATCTCAGGTATACCCCAGTCTAGGTGGTATATCTCAGGTACACCCCAGTCTAGGTGGTATATCTCAGGTACACCACCCCAGTCTAGGTGGTATATCTCAGGTATACCACCCCAGTCTAGGTGGTATATCTCAGGTACACCCCAGTCTAGGTGGTATATCTCAGGTATACCACCCCAGTCTAGGTGGTATATCTCAGGTATATTACCCCAGTCTAGGTGGTATATCTCAGGTATACCACCCCAGTCTAAGTGGTATATCTCAGGTATACCACCCCAGTCTAGGTGGTATATCTCAGGTACACCCCAGTCTAGGTGGTATATCTCAGGTATACCACCCCAGTCTAGGTGGTATATCTCAGGTATATTACCCCAGTCTAGGTGGTATATCTCAGGTATACCCCAGTCCAGGTGGTACATCTCAGGTACACCACCCCAGTCTAGGTGGTATATCTCAAGTATACCACCCCAGTCTAGGTGGTATATCTCAGGTATACCCCAGTCTAGTTGGTATATCTCAAGTATACCCCAGTCTAGGTGGTATATCTCAGGTATACCACCCCAGTCTAGGTGGTATATCTCAGGTATACCCCAGTCTAGGTGGTATATCTCAGGTACACCACAGTCTAGGTGGTATATCTCAGGTATACCACCCCAGTCTAGATGGTATATCTCAGGTATACCCCAGTCTATGTGGTGTATCTCAGGTATACCACCCCAGTCTAGGTGGTATATCTCAGATATACCCAAGTCTAGATGGTATATCTCAGGTATACCCCAGTCTAGGTGGTATATCTCCGGTATACCCCAATCTAGGGGGTATATCTCAGGTATACCCCAGTCCAGCTGGTATATCTCAGGTATACCCCAGTCTAGGTCGTATATCTCAGGTACACCACCCCAGTCTAGGTGGTATATCTCAGGTACACCCCAGTCTAGGTGGTGTATCTCAGCTGTGCACCATGGATAAAATGGTGAAGACATAGCCACAAAGTTTAGAAGAACAGCCAGCATTACACACTGCATCAGACACTCCACCTCCCAGGACTCTTTTAAACAGGATGTATTATTCCTCACCTCCCAAGGTTGCAGAGGTCAACAGCTGTTCAGGTACTGTGGGCACCAGAGATCTCATAAGTGACCAGCACGAGAAAGAAGCCCTCGATGAAGACTGAGTATTTGACTACCCTCTGCTCCTCTCTGTAACAGGTGGCAGTGCTCAGGTTTGTGGTCGAAGGGTTAAGCTGTGGAGTCCTATCTAGGAGTAGTTGATAGTTTCTAATACCTAGGTGACCTACATAGCAGTGGTGTCTTATCTAGAAGTAGTTGATAGCTTCTAGTACCTAGGAGAGACCTACATAGCAGTGGATTCCTATCTAGAAGTAGTTGATAGCTTCTAGTACCTAAGTGACCTACATAGCAGTGGAGTCCAATCTAGGAGTAGTTGATAGCTTCTGGCTTAGGGATGGAGAACATGTTACATACAGCATAACATTTTCAGAATTACTGGAATATCACACAAAATGTTGTGCAGTATTTTATTATGACCAGTTATGTTCTCACATAGTGGTGGCATTTAACCTAATGGTAAAGGTGTTGGACTTACAATCATAATGATAGGTTCGATTTCTGACTGGGTTGTGTGATGTCTTTTGAGCAAGACACTTCATTTTTCATTGTTCCAATAAACTCTGCTGAAAATGAGTACCTGCAATAGCTGGGGATTTAACCCTGTGATGGACTGCCATCCTGTCAAGGGGAGAGTCTAGCATGGCCCAGTGGTAAGGGTTTTGGATTTATGATCATAATGTTGTGGGTTCGATTCCTGACTGGGTTGTGTGTTGTGTTCTTGAGCAAAACACTTCATTTCACATTGTTCCAGTATATTCAACTGAAAATGAGTACCAGCAATAGCTGGAGGTTTAACCCTGCGATGAACTGGCGACCTGTCCAGGAGGGAGTCTTGTACTCTCAGTCATGTAACGCCATGAAAACCAAAATGAATGCCGGCCTGATGAACCTCCATGTTTGCGACAGACTTCTATGTTCACACTTAAACTTCCACCAAGATTACTCTTATCTTTCATCTTTCATAAATCGATAAAATAAACATGTGTGGTTAAGAACTTCACCTCGCAATCATGAGGTCTTGAGTTTGATTCCACCATATGGTATCAATTGTAGGTATCTTTATTATATATATGATAGCTTTAAGTTGACCCAAACTTTGGGAGTGAAATTGGTAGACAGAAACTGTGTAGAAGCCTGTCAGTTAGATCGTACATGTAATTTAATGGTCCAGCCATCTCGCATTTTGTTACACTGATTGTAGGTGTAGCTGTGTCACATATTGTGTCACATTGTACCTGTAACACAAAGGTTCAGTCATGTCACATTATTTTACACTGCACCTGTAACATAAAGGTTCAGTCCTGTCACATATTGTGCAACATGTACCAATGACACAAAGGTCCTATCATGTCACATATTATGTTACACTGTACCTGTAACACAAATGTTCAGTCCTGTCACATATTGTGCCACACTGATTGGGAATTACAATTAGCATGCACGTGTTTGTGAAATACTCAACCAGTTACATGCTCATTCACGATGTGTCTTGAGCATTTTAAATCCAGTGGAGCCCATCTCCTCTTCAGGTCTGAATCAGCAGATTTCTTCCAAGGAATGATAGAGAGAGTGAGAGAATGGAAATGAGAAAGAGATATAGAGGAAGAATCGACCCCAGTATTAGACTGGTACATACATATGGTCCCGTAACTCCTGGTAGTGTTGTAGGGGCGCCATATTAAAATACGGCGTTTATTTGCCATTTTAAGCCTGGTGGAGCCCATCCCTCTACAGGCCTGGGTACAGCACATTTCTTTCAGAAAGAGGAAGAATCAACCCTAGTAGACGACTGGTAATGTTTTCATCGACCTTGAAAGGATGAAAGCAAAGTTGACCTCAGTGGAATTTGAACTCAGAGAGCAGAGAACTGAAAACAAATGTCACAAAGCATTCTATCTGACATTCTAATGGCTCTACTAATTCACTGACTTTATCCTGATAATGGTGTCTCCTATGAATCATCTATTCCTAGCCTAAGGGTAAACAGCATTTATGTCAGACCTCTCCCCATCAACCCTGGACAAGTTAACTCAGGAAATTAATTTAGATTTTTTTCAAGATTTTCTTTGGTGTATTTTTTTTCTTTCACTTTCTGGTTAAAATCTAAGCAAAATTATTATCTCTTGCAATGGGCGGTGGATTGGCAGTATCGGTAGAGGATTGGACGCCATGCTTTGCTGTATAGAGTTACGGGCCTTGCCATTTTGAGTTCAAATCTCGCCGAGGTTAACTTTGCCGTTCATCCTTACGGGGTCGATAAAATAAAGTACCAGTAATGAACTGGATATTGCTGGCCTTGTGCCAAAAGTAGAAACAATTATTATCTGTTGCAATAATAGATAGAGTTTATAGCTTGTAGATTAGAGAGTTGCTCCATGTAGAGCTGCTACTTCTCCAAATTGAGAGACCACAGCTCTGATATTACAGACGTGTGACTAGAATGTCTCAGGAAAGAATTGTTGGATAGATTTTATGGGCAAAACCAACCGGTAGGAGACCCTGAGGTAGACCCTAAGCAAGATGGTTGGATAACATCCATGAGTTCAGCTGGGGATCCAGCTGAATCAATTGGAGATGGTTGCTTCTGGCAGGGCCAGCTGGAAGGCATGCTTGAGGGATTCTGCCTCCATGACACTCTCAAGAAGAAGAAGGGGGGGGGGGGGGGAGAGATAGAGAGAGATGAAATGAATACCCCAAAACATTTTATCCTACGTTCTAACAACTCTACCAATCCACTACCTCTATACTCAAGTAGAGAACTTCCTTGTTACCAATAGAAGGAACTCTACGAATTTGAAGACTAAGTACTGGTAGGCCCCCACCTACTGTTATTATTGTCTACATACAACTTGCTAGTTACACCTCTATACATGGCTTCTATAACCTCTTTATTCAGGTAGAGAACCGCTTTGTTACCAACAGAAGCAATAGCTCACTGAACTGTTTATATAATGTTCTTACTCCACCTAATATGTTTATACAACAGTGACTTCCACTGCACATATGAATCTTTTTCATATGTGTTGCCTTCTCTGTTATCTTGCCTGTAATCTCACTACATCTTTTGTGGATCCATAGATTACACTGTGTGTATCTCACACAATTTCTGCCCACCACTTTTTGATGTATCAAATAGAGCCATTTCCTTGATGTTATCAAAGTCCTGTCTTCTTTCTTATTTATTAAGACTTTAGTTTTCGCTAAGTTTGCTTTTATATCTGTTCATTCTAGATTTTTCTTCCATGTCTCGAATTTTCCTCTAACTCTTCCATAGATTCAACTATAAGGACTAGATCAGCATACAAGAGCTGCCATAGACAGCCAGTCACAAACTCCTCTGTTATGGTCTGAAGAACAATAATAGACAAAAGTGGATTGAGGACTGAGCCCTGGTAGACCTCCACCTCCACTTCAACTTCATCACTGTTCTTATTACCTACATTTATCTTACTAGTTGTACTTCTATACATGGGTTCTATGACCCTCATGAACCATTCATCTACACCTAGCTTCCTTAGTGTCCACCAGATTACAATGTGAGGGATCTTGTCAAAGGTTTCCTCTAGATCAATGAATGTTAGGTATAAAGACTTACATTCATAAAGCACTTAAACATATATACACCTGTATCTCTATACATATACAACACATCTAACATACATACATCTATGAGTTGTGGTTAAAGAATTGGATTCGCAATCATGAGGTTGTGAGTTTGATTCCTGGACTGGGTGATGCATTATGTCCTTGAGCAAGACACTTTATTTCATGTTGCTCTTTCTGCCAGGAGTTGTGACTGGTAGATAGTGTCAACAATGGAAAGACCAATGTAAACATTGTTTCCTTGATCTGATGTGATGAGTTCTTCCACATCTGGTAAGCGAATGAAGACTGGCAGCTTGTGAATCTGTTAAAAAAAGATTTTTAAAAATCTATAAGTTAAGATATATGTATGCAGAAAGTAGAGATTTAAAAAACCTATATATTCTTCCAAATTTGAAGCTACATATACTGGGGTGCTGAAACGTTCCTGGCTTAATGGCATTGAGAACAGGTAGAGCTGTTACCTTTACAGGAGAGGTAGGACTGCTACAATAAGTGTGTGAATCTAAGAGAGGAATATGTTGAAATCATAATTAACTGATCCTCCTGTATTTTCTTTTACCCAAAGCCAGGAACTTTTCAGTACCCTGGTATATATATATATGATGGCTACAAACTCTGCTAAGAATATTGCAATCGCTTGTCAGATTACAGAAAATGGTGCACTTTTAGGCTACGGCCAGCCACATGAACCTGTAACAGATCCTGAACAAGTAATTATTGCGCTTTGAAGGTTTTTTTAAGTATCTCAGTAGAGAAAGGCCTTGCACTCGACCAATCCCACTCTCTGAGCATCGAAAATACTACCTGAAAAGGAGAACTGGTCAACATCATCAGATGCTTCAGAAGCTGCAGGTTTTTTTTCAGTTTACTTCTCTTAGAAAGGTGTGTAACAACAACTGAGGGCCTTTCACGCCCAGGTGAAAAAAAAAGTACTATTTGGATGGCTGTTGACTCTGCTGAGTTCCTCCGCCCTTTGCCGGGTCTTGTATTTCATCCCGCAAGGTGTCCATATATCACCCCCACCCTCCTCACCAAGCAAGCTTGGTGGGGTTGCCAGTTTAGTCACCGATGACCCAACCATGAGACAGGTTGTACTGGGTTACTTGTTACCAGGAGAACTCGAGAGCAACCTGACATAATATATATACAAAAAAGTTCAGAGAGCAGAATGATGGGGATCTGCATCCCCCCCCCCCTCCTCCACATGTGCATCACCTGATATCCTGGTAAGACCAGGTGAGGGTCAAGCTAAAGCACTGGAACAACCAAACACCTTCATCAGGAGCATCACCTGACACCTCAATGAACTTTGTTGCTATAGTTATCCAGCTCCCGCAAACGTCTCAAATATCACAGTTTCTTTAAAATCTGATGTTAAAAATCACCAGAGTAGATTTTTGCCTTATAACCTCCCAAGGTAACTATAAACAACCTCATCAGTTTTCCAACAAATCTCAAATTATTCAAGTCCTTGATGACTTTGATCCTTTTGTATGAATGTCAGAGTTGGACTCTCACAGTTGATATGGAACGAAGAATCTAGTCATTTGAACACAAGTCCTCCAGAAGGTTACTAAACATCCTGTACACAGAACTCAAGTCCTCCAGAAGGTTACTAAACATCCTGTACACAGAACTCAAGTCCTTCAGAAGGTTACTAAACATCCTGTACACAGAACTCAAGTCCTCCAGAAGGTTACTAAACATCCTGTACACAGAACTCAAGTCCTTCAGAAGGTTACTAAACATCCTGTACACAGAACCCAAGTCCTTCAGAAGGTTACTAAACATCCTGTACACAGAACTCAAGTCCTCCAGAAGGTTACTAAACATCCTGTACACAGAACTCAAGTCCTTCAGAAGGTTACTAAACATCCTGTACACAGAACTCAAGTCCTCCAGAAGGTTACTAAACATCCTGTACACAGAACTCAAGTCCTTCAGAAGGTTGCTAAACATCCTGTACACAGAACTCAAGTCCTCCAGAAGGTTACTAAACATCCTGTACACAGAACTCAAGTCCTCCAGAAGGTTACTAAACATCCTGTACACAGAACTCAAGTCCTCCAGAAGGTTGCTAAACATCCTGTACACAGAACTCAAGTCCTTCAGAAGGTTACTAAACATCCTGTACACAGAGCTCAAGTCCTTCAGAAGGTTACTAAACATCCTGTACACAGAACTCAAGTCCTCCAGAAGGTTACTAAACATCCAGTACACAGAACTCAAGTCCTCCAGAAGGTTGCTAAACACCTGTACACAGAACTCAAGTCCTCCAGATGGTTGCTAAACATCCTGTACACAGAACTCAAGTCCTCCAGAAGGTTGCTAAACATCCTGTACACAGAGCTCAAGTCCTCCAGAAGGTTGCTAAACATCCTGTACACAGAGCTCAAGTCCTCCAGAAGGTTGCTAAACATCCTGTACACAGAACTCAAGTCCTCCAGAAGGTTGCTAAACATCCTGTACACAGAGCTCAAGTCCTCCAGAAGGTTGCTAAACATCCTGTACACAGAACTCAAGTCCTCCAGAAGGTTACTAAACATCCTGTACACAGAACTCAAGTCCTCCAGAAGGTTGCTAAACATCCTGTACACAGAGCTCAAGTCCTCCAGAAGGTTGCTAAACATCCTGTACACAGATCTCAAGTCCTCCAGAAGGTTACTAAACATCCTGTACACAGAACTCAAGTCCTCCAGAAGGTTACTAAACATCCTGTACACAGAGCTCAAGTCCTCCAGAAGGTTACTAAACATCCTGTACACAGAGCTCAAGTCCTCCAGAAGGTTGCTAAACATCCTGTACACAGAACTCAAGTCCCCCAGAAGGTTGCTAAACATGCTGTACACAGAACTCAAGTCCTCCAGAAGGTTACTAAACTTCCTGTACACAGAACTCAAGTCCTCCAGAAGGTTACTAAACATCCTGTACACAGAACTCAAGTCCTCCAGAAGGTTACTAAACATCCTGTACACAGAACTCAAGTCCTCCAGAAGGTTACTAAACATCCTGTACACAGAACTCAAGTCCTCCAGAAGGTTGCTAAACATCCTGTACACAGAACTCAAGTCCTCCAGAAGGTTGCTAAACATCCTGTACACAGAGCTCAAGTCCTCCAGAAGGTTGCTAAACATCCTGTACACAGAGCTCAAGTCCTTCAGAAGGTTACTAAACATCCTGTACACAGAACTCAAGTCCTCCAGAAGGTTGCTAAACATCCTGTACACAGAACTCAAGTCCTTCAGAAGGTTGCTAAACATCCTGTACACAGAACTCAAGTCCTCCAGAAGGTTGCTAAACATCCTGTACACAGAACTCAAGTCCTCCAGAAGGTTACTAAACATCCTGTACACAGAACTCAAGTCCTTCAGAAGGTTGCTAAACATCCTGTACACAGAACTCAAGTCCTCCAGAAGGTTGCTAAACATCCTGTACACAGAACTCAAGTCCTCCAGAAGGTTACTAAACATCCTGTACACAGAACTCAAGTCCTTCAGAAGGTTGCTAAACATCCTGTACACAGAACTCAAGTCCTTCAGAAGGTTGCTAAACATCCTGTACACAGAACTCAAGTCCTCCAGAAGGTTGCTAAACATCCTGTACACAGAACTCAAGTCCTTCAGAAGGTTACTAAACATCCTGTACACAGAACTCAAGTCCTTCAGAAGGTTGCTAAACATCCTGTACACAGAACTCAAGTCCTTCAGAAGGTTGCTAAACATCCTGTACACAGAACTCAAGTCCTTCAGAAGGTTACTAAACATCCTGTACACAGAACTCAAGTCCTTCAGAAGGTTACTAAACATTCTGTACAAAGAACTCAAGTCCTCCAGAAGGTTACTAAACATCCTGTACACAGAACTCAAGTCCTTCAGAAGGTTGCTAAACATCCTGTACACAGAACTCAAGTCCTTCAGAAGGTTGCTAACATCCTGTACACAGAACTCAAGTCCTTCAGAAGGTTACTAAAAATCCTGTACACAGAACTCAAGTCCTTCAGAAGGTTACTAAACATCCTGTACACAGAACTCAAGTCCTTCAGAAGGTTACTAAACATCCTGTACACAGAACTCAAGTGCTTCAGCAGGTTGCTAACATCCTGTACACAGAACTCAAGTCCTTCAGAAGGTTACTAAACATCCTGTACACAGAACTCAAGTCCTCCAGAAGGTTACTAAACATCCTGTACACAGAACTCAAGTCCTTCAGAAGGTTGCTAAACATCCTGTGCACAGAACTCAAGTCCTTCAGAAGGTTACTAAACATCCTGAACACAGAACTCAAGTGCTTCAGAAGGTTGCTAACATCCTGTACACAGAACTCAAGTCCTTCAGAAGGTTACTAAACATCCTGTACACAGAACTCAAGTCCTCCAGAAGGTTGCTAAACATCCTGTACACAGAGCTCAAGTCCTTCAGAAGGTTGCTAAACATCCTGTACACAGAGCTCAAGTCCTTCAGAAGGTTGCTAAACATCCTGTACACAGAGCTCAAGTCCTCCAGAAGGTTGCTAAACATCCTGTACACAGAACTCAAGTCCTCCAGAAGGTTACTAAACATCCTGTACACAGAACTCAAGTCCTCCAGAAGGTTACTAAACATCCTGTACACAGAGCTCAAGTCCTCCAGAAGGTTACTAAACATCCTGTACACAGAGCTCAAGTCCTCCAGAAGGTTGCTAAACATCCTGTACACAGAGCTCAAGTCCTCCAGAAGGTTGCTAAACATCCTGTACACAGAACTCAAGTCCTCCAGAAGGTTGCTAAACATCCTGTACACAGAACTCAAGTCCTCCAGAAGGTTACTAAACATCCTGTACACAGAACTCAAGTCCTCCAGAAGGTTACTAAACATCCTGTACACAGAACTCAAGTCCTCCAGAAGGTTGCTAAACATCCTGTACACAGAGCTCAAGTCCTCCAGAAGGTTGCTAAACATCCTGTACACAGAACTCAAGTCCTCCAGAAGGTTACTAAACATCCTGTACACAGAACTCAAGTCCTCCAGAAGGTTACTAAACATCCTGTACACAGAGCTCAAGTCCTCCAGAAGGTTACTAAACATCCTGTACACAGAGCTCAAGTCCTCCAGAAGGTTGCTAAACATCGTGTACACAGAACTCAAGTCCTCCAGAAGGTTGCTAAACATCCTGTACACAGAACTCAAGTCCTCCAGAAGGTTACTAAACATCCTGTACACAGAACTCAAGTCCTCCAGAAGGTTACTAAACATCCTGTACACAGAACTCTAGTCCTCCAGAAGGTTACTAAACATCCTGTACACAGAACTCAAGTCCTCCAGAAGGTTGCTAAACATCCTGTACACAGAGCTCAAGTCCTCCAGAAGGTTGCTAAACATCCTGTACACAGAGCTCAAGTCCTTCAGAAGGTTACTAAACACCCTGTACACAGAACTCAAGTCCTCCAGAAGGTTACTAAACATCCTGTACACAGAACTCAAGTCCTCCAGAAGGTTGCTAAACATCCTGTACACAGAACTCAAGTCCTCCAGAAGGTTGCTAAACATCCTGTACACAGAACTCAAGTCCTCCAGAAGGTTACTAAACATCCTGTACACAGAACTCAAGTCCTCCAGAAGGTTGCTAAACATCCTGTACACAGAGCTCAAGTCCTCCAGAAGGTTGCTAAACATCCTGTACACAGAGCTCAAGTCCTTCAGAAGGTTACTAAACATCCTGTACACAGAACTCAAGTCCTCCAGAAGGTTACTAAACATCCTGTACACAGAACTCAAGTCCTCCAGAAGGTTGCTAAACATCCTGTACACAGAACTCAAGTCCTCCAGAAGGTTGCTAAACATCCTGTACACAGAACTCAAGTCCTCCAGAAGGTTGCTAAACATCCTGTACACAGAACTCAAGTCCTTCAGAAGGTTGCTAAACATCCTGTACACAGAACTCAAGTCCTCCAGAAGGTTGCAAAACATCCTGTACACAGAACTCAAGTCCTCCAGAAGGTTGCTAAATATCCTGTACACAGAACTCAAGTCCTCCAGAAGGTTGCTAAACATCCTGTACATAGAACTCAAGTCCTTCAGAAGGTTGCTAAACATCCTGTACACAGAGCTCAAGTCCTCCAGAAGGTTGCTAAACATCCTGTACACAGAGCTCAAGTCCTTCAGAAGGTTACTAAACATCCTGTACACAGAACTCAAGTCCTTCAGAAGGTTGCTAAACATCCTGTACACAGAACTCAAGTCCTTCAGAAGGTTACTAAACATCCTGTACACAGAACTCAAGTCCTTCAGAAGGTTACTAAACATCCTGTACACAGAACTCAAGTCCTCCAGAAGGTTACTAAACATCCTGTACACAGAACTCAAGTGCTTCAGAAGGTTGCTAACATCCTGTACACAGAACTCAAGTCCTTCAGAAGGTTACTAAACATCCTGTACACAGAACTCAAGTCCTTCAGAAGGTTACTAAACATCCTGTACACAGAACTCAAGTCCTTCAGAAGGTTACTAAACATCCTGTACACAGAACTCAAGTGCTTCAGAAGGTTGCTAACATCCTGTACACAGAACTCAAGTCCTTCAGAAGGTTACTAAACATCCTGTACACAGAACTCAAGTCCTTCAGAAGGTTGCTAAACATCCTGTACACAGAACTCAAGTCCTCCAGAAGGTTACTAAACATCCTGTACACAGAACTCAAGTGCTTCAGAAGGTTGCTAACATCCTGTACACAGAACTCAAGTCCTTCAGAAGGTTACTAAACATCCTGTACACAGAACTCAAGTCCTTCAGAAGGTTGCTAAACATCCTGTACACAGAACTCAAGTCCTTCAGAAGGTTACTAAACATCCTGTACACAGAACTCAAGTCCTTCAGAAGGTTGCTAAACATCCTGTACACAGAACTCAAGTCCTCCAGAAGGTTACTAAACATCCTGTACACAGAACTCAAGTCCTTCAGAAGGTTGCTAAACATCCTGTACACAGAACTCAAGTCCTCCAGAAGGTTACTAAACATCCTGTACACAGAACTCAAGTCCTTCAGAAGGTTGCTAAACATCCTGTACACAGAACTCAAGTCCTCCAGAAGGTTACTAAACATCCTGTACACAGAACTCAAGTCCTCCTGAAGGTTGCTAAACATCCTGTACACAGGGCTCAAGTCCTTCAGAAGGTTGCTAAACATCCCATACACGGAACACAAAACAAAAAACTTTGTTAGGCAACAAGATAACAAATATAATGGCAGACAGGAACCACACCTTGCAACAAAAGACGGAAGCTTGCCTGGTATGGTCATATATCTCACCACAACTCTTTGTCCAAAACCATCCTTCAGGCATAATCGAGGTAGGGCAAAGAAGGGACAGATAAAGAAAGTTCTTGGTTTGAGAACATCAAAATCTGGACTGGTTGCAACACTGAGACCCTTCTATGTATGATGGTGAATAGAGACTGGTGGTGAGAGCTGATTGTGAAAGTGTCTAGAGTGGCAGCCCAACAACTGGCTGTACCAGTGGCACATCTAGAGTGGCACCCCAACAACTGGCTGCATCAGTGGGACATCTAGAGCGGCACCTCAACAACTGGCTGTACCAGTGGCACATCTAGGGTGGCACCCCAGTTGCGGGTACATAAGTAAGATAAACTACTGGAGTTGATTTAATTACTTGTGACTCCTTTAAAAGTATGGAAAGGGTAAAGTTGATTAAATTGACTCCAGTGCATTACTGGTACTTTATTTTATCGACCCCGTAAAGATGAAAGGCAAAGCTAACCTCGGCGAGATTTGAACTCAGAACGTAAAGGGACGTAACTACATGCTATAAAACATGTCGTCCGATGCTCTTCCCATTACTGCTAATCTACCGTCCTTACCATTGTAGCAATTATATAAACTATTATATAACTCTGTAGAAATATTTGTTGACTAATAAAGCAAATCTAAGGGAGGTAATTCTTAGAACGATTTTCGGAGGCTTTATTAATTGAAATAATTTATAGTCAATGTTGTTTTTTTTAAATAACCCCAAAATACAATAATGAAATATAATAATAAATCTTCTTTTTCTTTTTCTTCTTAAGCTTCCTGAGAGGGTCGTGTGGACAGAGTCCTGAAGCACTCATCCCACCAAGTACTGTCAGAAGCAACCGTCTCCATCTCATCCGGCTGGATCCCTAAACGAGACCTGCAAAGCTCATGGATGTTATCCAACCATCTTGCTCGGGGTCTACCCCTGGGTCTTCTTTCGGTTATTTAGTCCACTTCTTTCCTGAGACATTCTAACCACATCTCCATAGTATCGGAGCTGTGATCTCTCAATTCAGAGAAGTAGCGACTCTGATCTCCGAACCACGCACTCTATCGAGTAATGTTATACCAAAGACCCTTCGGAGGAACCTCATTTCGGCCGCTTGTATTCGCAATCGTATTCATTCGGTCATTACCCATAATAAATGTTAATGTATTTAATCTATTCTATCATCACTCCATTATTGAGAGGTTTCCCCTCTAACATTAAGTAATAATAGAAAATACAATGTAAAAATAGGAATGAGAAAGACGAAAGGAAGTTAACGTAAATACTTTATTGGCGGTATATGTTACGTTGTATGTGTATATGGAGGCGGCGAATTGACAGAGTCGTTAGAATGTCGGACACAATGCTTTATGGTATTCGTTCTTGCTCTCTACTCTCTGAGTTCAAATCCCGTCGAGGTCAACTTTGCCTTTCATCCTTTCGAGGTCGATGAAAAAAGTACCTGTCTTGTACTAGGGTCGATTATTCCTCTCTCTGGGAGGTAAGGCTAGCCTCGGCGGGATTTGACCTCAGAACGTGAAGAGCCGTAACATATAATGATTTCTGGTGTGGGCACAAGGCCAGTAATTTGGGGGGGGGGGGAAAGTCGATTGGGTTGCTGGTGCTTTGTTTTGTCGACCCCGTGGGGATGAAGGGTAGGGCTGGCCTCGACGGGAGTTAAGCATAAAGAGCCGTAACATATTATGAATGCAATTAACGATTGCTAGGAACCTGACATTAGAACATTTTGGCAGTATCGGTAGAGGGTCGGCCGCTATGTTTTGACGCATAGAGTTACGGCCCTTGCCATTCTGAGTTCAAATCCCGCCGAGGTTGACTTTGCCTTTCATCCTTACGGGGTCGATAAAATAAAGTACCAGTAATACACTGGGAAATTGCTGGCCTTGTGCCAAAAGTAGAAACAATTATTCTATGTACTATACATGCACCTTTGATGAGTTGTAGTGCGCCTGAGCACTGTACACAATCATTTTCATTATCGTTTTTATGATCAAATCTGCTGTGCTCAGGGATGGGCTCCGCCAGGCTTAAAATGGCCAAGAAACGCCGTATTTTAATACGGCACCCTTACGACACCACCAGGAGTTACAGGACCATATGTATGTATGGACCCGTAACTCTTGTTGTGAGTCGCAGGTGTACACCACAGTGGTATATAGTGTCTCCACGTTTGAGAGCTAAGACAATTTCTTTCAGAGTGTGTTGGGTGTTGAAGCGAGAAAAAGATATATAGAGAAAGAACCGACCCAATACTGGACAGGTACTCTTTTTTTAATGAAAGATATATTCCCCCAATGCTACAATATTAAAGAAAATGTAAAGGAAAGGGTGAACAACCGAGCCAACACCAGAGCAAAAGACAGCAGCGTTGCGAGGAGTACTGGGAAACCTCTCTAATGATTTTTTAGGCAAGCCAACACACTCGCAGCGTTGCCTCGGGTGATGGCGAGGCTGATGCGCTGAAACAGCCAAGCGCCCTCGTGAGATTCGCCAGTTACCTCTATTAGGCGAGCCGCCAGTGAAGAGAGGAACCTCGCAGTCAGCGGCCCGACTCCCCCAAACGTCTCGAAAGCCACAGGCTGAAAAATGTAGCTGGCCGACAGATCACAGTATTTGAGGGTCTTACTCCGCTCGGCTGCGGAAGCTGTGGCTCTCGTCCTAACCGCAGCATCCAGGATGTGGGAAAGAGCAAACGACTAACTAACAGTGACGTCCCAGAGGCACCTGCCTCTCGACCAGGGGCACAGGGTAAGGCTGTCAAGTCTTTCGCCGTCACTTCTGGACAACCCAGATTGTCCTCGAAAGGATAAAAACTAAGTCCACCTGGGCGGGATTTGAACTAAGAGTGTAGAAAGCCGGAACGAATATAATAAAGAATTCTATCCGGCGGTCTAACGACTCTGCAAAAATGTATACACACTTTGATTACGTGTACAGGCAATATTTATTAGAATGCTGTTGAAGTGTGTATACATTTTTGGGGTACACCCTATATATCATATATGTAAAATTTAAATATTTCAGTTATTTTATTCACAATTGTATAAATAACATTACAAATTATTTATAGTTCTTACAGAATGAAAATAGACACAAATAATATATAATAAATATATAAGATTAAACAAAACGACCATCAATTCACTACCAAGTGCGATAATCGGCCACACATCATAAGGGTCAACGGAACAATTTGAGGCAAGCCAACATGCTCGCAACATTACCACGGGTGATGGTGAGGCTAAGGTGCTGAGACAATTAGGCAGCCTCACAAGCGTCACCTGACAGCTCAGTAAAGCCGAGTGATGGCAAAGTTAAGGCACTGAAATAACTAGGCACCCTCACGGGTATCACCTGTTACCTCAGCAAGGGCGGGTGATGGCGAGGCTAAGACGCTGAAACAACTAGGCACCCCCGCGGGCATCACCTGATACTGCGGTAAGGTTGAGTGATTATGATGCTAAGGTGCTGAAACAACCAGGCACTCTCATGGACATCACCTGACATCTCAGTAAGGCCAGGTGATGGTGAGGCTAAGGTACTGAAATAACCAGGACCCCTCATAGGCATCACCTGACACCTCAGTAAGGTTGAGTGATTATGATGCTAAGGAGCTGAAACAACGAAGTACCCTCACGGACATCACCTGACACCTCAGTAAGGCGAGGTGATGGCGAGGCTAAGACATTGAAACAACCAAATACCCTCACGGGCATAGCCAGATACCTCGGTCAGGCGAGTCGTCAGCGATGACAACTTCGCTGTCAGCAACCCAACCCCTCCAAACGTGTTAAGTTGTAGCTTTATCAGTGCCGGATTTAGGACAAATGAGGCCCTTTACTTGGTCCCTCAAGGAGGTAAGTTCAGTAGGCCAACACAGTAAGATGGGTTCTCCTGACCAACGAGCCATTATAATTAAACACAATGGTAAACCCGGCGCTGAGCTTTATAATGAATTTACTGAAAAAAAGTAGCCGGCTATCCTTTAGCAAGGGACATAACTGTGATAATGTAACTAGCGGACCAATAATATCTTATTTAACGAAGATTGATTTGGTTTTTTTTCATTTAATCTTCAATTATAGACATTAAAAAAATTGTCTACACACACATAGTGTCCCCATAAAATGTATACACATTTCAACAGTATTTTAATAAGTATGAGTATACATTTTTTGGGACACCCTCTGTGTGTATATATATGACATAGTTGGGTATTGTTTTTTAAATATCAAACAATTTTAAAAATTCGTAATTTTGTTTGTAAAAATGAATGTAATCTACTTTTAAAATCAGAAAACATTATTTTGGTTAAGTAATTGCTGGCCTTGTGCCTAAAGTAGAAACAATTATTTTGGTTAAGTAAATTTTATTTGTTAAGATTTGTGTAATTAATAACTGAAAACATTTTTTTTCATTTTTGTTACAATAAATAATTACTAATTAAAAAAACAACATATATAAATATATACACACACACACATATATAAATATATATACACACACATATGTGTGTATGTAGATATAAACACATATATATATATATATATATACACACACACATATACACGATCCCAAACCGCGGTCGTGATTTACTTCTCTCTCTCTCTCTATATATATATATACATAAAGTGAGTGTATATAGACTTATAGTATAGTAAAACTAAACTAAAGTAAAACTAAAAAGTAGAAGAAAAAAAAAACTAACTACTACTAATAAAGTAGTAATAAACCAATAAACAAAATGAAATGGAGTTGATCGGTGACGACAGCATCAGTAGCGTCCTCTGGTAGTTTCTTCCTTTTCAAAGACAAGGGGACGGAATTTCGTTTTCATCTCAATTGAATCCGCTCAGGAAAATGGCGGAGGCAGCGTTTCAAAACCAATCTAGGTTGAACAGATTTTACTGTCATTCCTGCTCAGCTGAAATCAGTCCAAATCTACCTGTAAGTATATATAGACAGATAAATATATATTATTTTTTTTTGGTCTGGTCCTATGGAACAAAGGAAATAATATAATTATTATTGTTATGTTATTAGTGTTGTATTATATTATTAATATATTCGATTTTTGATTATATTGTGTTTATATATATATATATATAATATATATATATATATATGTATAATATATATATATGTAAGTGTATAATATGTATGTGTATAATATATATGTGTATAATATATATATATGTATGTGTAATATATATATGTGTATATATGTATAATATATATTATACATATATATATATGTATAATATATGTATGTGTATATAATATATTATATGTGTATATATGTATAATATATATTATACATATATATATGTATGTAATATATTATATGTCTATAATACATATAATATATATTAGCTTCTCTTTAATGTATTTAATAATAATTATTATTATTAGCTTACTCCTCTCATATATTTCTATTTAAATATTTAGAATTTAACATTATTTGCCGAAGCTAATTAAATATGTTCTGTCATATATATTATATTTCATATAAAGATCTTTCTATCTTGGTTTTAAGAGGACAGGAAATAATATAACATACATTTATGTATACATACACGTATATATATATATATATATATACGTGTATGTATACATAAATGTATGTTATATTATTTCCTGTCCTCTTAAAACCAAGATAGAAAGATCTTTATATGAAATATATATATATATATATATATATGTGTGTGTGCGCGTGCGTGTATGTGTGTGCGCGTGTAAGTATATATATATAAATGTATGTATATATATTAAATCGCCGAAACTGTCTTCGTCCTCGTATTTTTAGCGTTTTCTTCAACTAATTCATTTAACATATACTTACTACATCGCCGTACAGCATGTCTGCTTTACATTAAATTGAGAAAAAACTTACTTATACGAGGTTATATATATATATATATATATATATATATATATATATATATATATATATATATATATATATATATATATATACATACACATTATATATATATTATAAATGTATATATATTATATGTATTTATATGTGTGCAATCTTAAGGTTGACGGGGGAAATTAAAATGAAAATGCCATCTATTATTTTCCTGTAATGGATTTTCTACATTACACACTAGGAAATTTAAGTATATGTTGTATATATATATTTCCTAATGTATATACATGTGAGTCTCTCTCTATATATATTTCCTAATGTATATACATGTGAGTCTCTCTATATATATATTTCATAATGTATATACATGTGAGTCTATATATATATATATTTCCTAATGTATGTACATGTGAGTCTATATATATATATATACACACACACACATACATACGTATATGTCTTTGTCCTGTTCCGTTATCAAAGGCGTATCCTATTAAACTATGGCGACAATATATATATACACGATATATATATATATATATATATACACATACACCGTCTATATATTTATATATATATATAAATCGTGTAAATTTAAGAAGCAATTGTTCTCCCTTAACCACTGTGTGCGTGTTAGAATATCAATACATATTTCGATATTTAGTACTAATAGGTTTTTCGGTTGTTGTTTTTTTACAATTTTTTCTTGGGTATTTCTCACTGTGTCTCAATTAATTGATCAAAGATTGACAGAGAGAGACAGCTAAAGAGAAGCTTTCTTTAGAGACGATCATCCACGAAATCTATTAAAGACAAGTCTGTTTTCTCACTGTATCGATATAATAGAATGGCTGACGTTTTATCTCAATAGATTGGCTTCGTTCGGTTCGGTTAGTTAAGTTGATTGGTTTGCTAGGTGGGCTTCACTCTATCGATAATCTATTAAATATACTTAATTGACCTGTCGGTCCGAATACCTCCACCACTACCCACCGCAATTGAAGGTTTATTTTTTATTCACATATATTTTTATCATCTATCATCGAAATACATTGGTATGGTTTGGCCATTTGGTTTGAATAGTTAAGATAATTGGTTCGGTAGGTGGGGTTTATTATATCGATAATCTATTAAATATACTTAATTGACCTGTCGGCCTGACTAATACCCACTACTACTACCATCACCCATCAACTTATTTTATTCACATATATATATATATATTACACATGTTAACTACATGTGACATATTGTTTTTGCGATGACGACGACGGAGGTGGGGAAGAAAATACTAAATTAGAAAGTTGGTCAAATCTATTTTATATTTTGTCTTGTTCAATGTCATCCTAAGTTCACGTCTGAATTATTTAATATCTATTTATATATATATATCGTTTGCATTTTGAAGCTCTTATACGTTTTGGGTCGTGATAAGAAAAAATTAAATCGATGAAAATCATTAAATTTTCAATGCGTTTGATTATATTATATATAAGGGTGTCTCCCAAAAATGTATACATACATTTATTAGAATGCTGTTGAAGTATGTATACATTTTTTAGGACACCCTGTTATATATATATATATATATATACCGCTCTCGGGGTTTTTTTTATAGTTTCATTTTATACCTTCTTCATTGAGCCCTTCCTATTTTTCTTTTATATAATCGCCGTGTTTATGTATATGCATGTATGTATGTATAGAGATAAGGTCGTTTTCGAGGTTTTGATCATATATAGATTATTGATAACTACTTAGGAAACAGGTATATACTTTATCTTTATGTTCAGTCATGCAGCTTTCTAGATTTAACTAACGATAGATATATATATATTTTTTTCAAATCCTGTATGGCTCGCTATTTTGTGTAATATTCTGTTTAAACCGTTTTTATTTTGTTTTAGTCTTTCTTACATTTAACCCACATCTACTGGTACTTTATTTTATTTACGGGGTCGATAAAATAAAGTACCAGTAATGCACTGGTGTAATTGCTGGCCTTGTGCCAAAAGTAGAAACAATTATTATTATTATTATTATTATTATTATTATTAATGTCGTGTTAAATTCATTTTTCAATAGATAGGTAGATTTGTGTGTGAGAAACCTACAGAAAATTGAAAGAGCAACATCTGATGACAACTGGCATTTGGGACATTAGTATGATTCTCTAGAATCTGGAAGGAATATGGTTTAAAGAGCTTGAATTGATGACTAAAGGCAACAGTGTATATTCAAAAGTGAAGTGGGTGTGTTCGATGTGTAAAAGAGGTTGAACTTTCAGTAAGTAGGTATGAGAAGACGGTTTTATTTTTGTGTTCCTGTGTGTATGGCAGGTGGTTGGGGATGTAATTCTATTTAATCCATATACCAGCCTGTTTCTCTTTTCCTGTCTCTCGATCCATCTATCAATAATCCAGCTACTATCAAGGGTGGAGTTGACCACATGCAAGAGCAAGCCCTGCTAGTTGGAATGGTTATTCCAACGTGTTTCCTTTGCTATCCTCTGGGGTAATGTTTTCTCCATTCTGTCATGAACCACAAGGAGCATATGAACTCTCACACGCGAAATCAATGGCCCTACACCGTCCGGTCTGCATCGCTAGGGTAGCGATGTTAGATGCTCTGCAGAAATATGCTTTATGGCATAAAACATATTCCTTTAGCTGGACAATTGGTAGATGGAAGGAGAAACAGGAAGAGATGAATAGATATGAAGAGATACATACATAGGTTATATATATCAGTATAAAGGATGATGTGGTCAAGTATAGAGATGCCATAAAATAGGGTGAAGAACCTTAAAAGACGGGAAAAGTTGCTATCAGCTTCATAGCTTCATCCTATTTTCTAAGCTATTTTATAACATCTGTGTACTTGATCACATCATCCTTTATACTTTATATATTCTCAGTGCTTAAAAACTGAAAATTCAACTACATACATTGTTTGTATACATAGATTAATAAATATTTCAAGCAGCTAGCTGTTCAGCTGGGGATTCATCTACTATTTCATCTGTAACTGTGTCCCCTTAAAAGTAGGAAGTTCTGGAATAAGCAATGATATATATAGTGTTGAGACTTTACTAAAAGCAAGATTTTCATTTATCATCATCATCATCATCATCATTTAACATGTTTTCCCCGCTAGCAAGGGTTGGACAGGTCTTTATAGACTTTCTGTTATTCAGTTGGAGCTACTGATCTGAGCTTGAATAATAAAGAATATATCTTCTCTCACTTATTCTTGGGGAAGTCGTGGGGACAGTCCTCAAGTACTCCTTCCAGCGGGTCCTCTCAGAGCAGCCGAGATCATGGATGTTATTCAACCATCTTACTTGGAGTCTTCCCTTGGGTCTCTTACCTGTTTGGTTTTTCTTGTAAAATCTGTCCAGTAATATTGGAGTTGTGATCTCTCAATTTGGAGAAGTAATTGCTCTACCTGGAGTGACTCTGATCTCTGATTCTATCGAGTAACGTTACTCTAAAGACCCTTTGGAGGGACCACATTTTGGCTGCTTGTATTCGCTATCGTATTCTTTTGGTCATTACCCAAGATTCATGACCGTTGGTTAGGGTTGTCATAAATACCGAATTGAAGATAGTGAGTTTGGCTTTTATACCTACTTCCCTTCTGATTACCTAATGTTGAATCTAGCACATTACTGCACCAGCTCCTGCAATTCTTGTACTTAATTCAGCTTCCTGCTTTCCATCACTCATAAACACGACCCCGAAATACTCCACTGCTTCAGTGGAATACAACTCACATATAGTGTATTGTGCAGGCTTCCTTATATAAAGAATATATAACAATTCATTTCTAATAAACTGTTATTGAAGAAATTTCTAAAGATGGAGATCTATTGAACATTTAGCCAATTTGTCTGTTGTCAGCTGGCCAGGTGGAGGGAAAGTTGGCATGAACCTACTTCAACTTCTTTTATTCTGTTTTGTTACTTGTATGTACAACATATAAGGCAGTGGATTGGCAGAGTCATTAGAATGTTAGAGTGATTTGCGGTATTCATAATGGCTTGCTGTGCTCTGAGTTCAAATCCCACTAAGGTCAACTTTGCCTTTCATCCTTTTGAGTCCGATAAAGAAAAGCAAGTAATAGAGTCGATTCTTCTTCTATATCTTTCCCATTTTCTCGTTATCACTGTCCTTCTCCGGAGGAAATTGGCTATGTCCAGACCTTGGAAGAGGATTGCTTTTGCCAGGCTGAAAATACTATGGCACACCTACAACTCCTTCAGGAGTTATGCTTCCATACATACATACAAGTACATTATATACATGACATGTATTGGGCACTTATAACTAAAAATACTTAACAAGCTGTTTGAAATGGGGCCTAATTGGGTACAGGCTTATGTCCAGCCCTATTGCACAGGCCTGGTTGTCAAATTCCTGTATTTTCTTAATTATGGAAGAGCAAACATTTGATGATGATTTTATCAATGTCATCAACCCAATTAGATTTTGGGAACAAGACTGATGACATACAACTCTTCTGTTGAATCAACTAGAGATGTTGAACTTGAACTTATAAGCTAGTCAACTGCCAGTGCTGCTGCTACTGCTGATCCTACCTTCAGTAGAGTTATTTCCTTGAACCACACCTGTGACTCACTTCATAGTGGAGCTGTAATTGTCAATGTATCCTGTGTGTTTTTTTTTTTTTTGAGTGGGTTGGTAGGGGTTCTTTTAATACTTAAGACATTGAGTGGGTTGTGAATGGCTGTGTGTAGTAGGTTGATTGGCTGTACAAAGGTTTCCTCATGTTGATAGTTAAGTGTTTTAAAGTAAAACTTGACAAAACTTATTGAATCTATGTTGAAAAATTATTAAAAAAACCCAGAAATATGGAGTTTCTTATTCCCCCCCCCCTCTCTCTCTCTCATCATCATTTAAAATCAGCTTTCCTTGCTAGCAAGGGTTGGACGGGTCTACATAGACCAAGTCAGTACTGAAGTGGGGTTACTGACCGAGGGGTCTGTATCCTGCTTATGAATGGTCATATCGAGTGCAGAGAAGTTTTTGTCTTTTGACACAAACTGAAGGGTCCTCCTAACCTCTTATTTGGTAAGCTTTCTACAGCTGGATGCCTTTCCTAACACCAACCAGTTTACAGCATGTACTGGGTGCTTTCTACAGCTGGATGCCCTTCTCATCACCAACCACTATATTAATACAAACAGTAAGTTAGCCACAATGCTTGATGGCTTTTAATTTGTTACTCTGTACTGTTATACTGGTTTCAATCATTGGATTGGGGTTATGTTGAAGTTTCCTTTAAAGGCTCTAGCTAATCCTTTTGACTCAGTCTGGTATATACTTAAATGATCCCTATCAAATGGCTAAGTTACCCGTTTTCTAATCCACCCTGTAAAGTGATGGTGCTGGTACCACGATAAAAGTCACCCCGTCTACCCTGTAAGGTGGTTGAAATGGTGCCACAGCAATAAACACTTTAAAAATAGAAGTGTTATATCAGAACCAGAACCTGTGTTAAGCAGTTTTGTACAGAAAGGGTTAACAACAGTTGACCAAAATGTTAAGTTAGGAGCCAATATTAGGCAAAACCTAAGATTATTATTACATGTTTTAAATCTGAGTTCAAATCCTGCTGAGGTTAACTTTGCCTTTCATCCTTATGGGGGTTGATAAAATAAAGTACCAGTAATGTACTGGGTCATTGCTGACCTTGTGCCAATAGTAGAATCAATTATTACATGTTTTAGTACCAATAATGTACTGGGTAATTGGTGGCCTTGTACCAAAAGTAGAAACAATTATTACATGTTTTTATGTTTACTTGCTGCAGTGAGCACATCTAAAATGTAAACATTTTGTATTGGAGTGTAATTGGATCTTATGGAAAGTAACCAGATTTACTATGGAGTATTAACTGATGATTATTGAGGTACATTCTGGAATCTAAGGAAACTGGCAGCAATTTCGGCCTTTGTCTCAATGGGGAGAAACAAGTGTTATTGTTGCTTGGGTGGTGGCCAGGTAAATGAATTGAAGTAGTGTAAGTCCCTTAAAAGAAACAATGCAGTTATTAAGAAGAGCTGAAATTAATGCATGATTTCACAGCCCTAGCATCACTCCTTCGTAGTCAGCCAATGAACTTTTCCTCAGACTCTTGTGTAAGGTGAATGAAGGAGATTGAGGCTAATAGAAAGTCAATGTTTAAAGCAAGGGAAAGTGAAGAGAGGTTGGTTGGGATGGGAGACAAAGCAATCACATCTAAAAAATGTGTTTAGGTATAAAAGCACCCCTAGAATGATCAGACATTGATATAAAATCACATGGTTGATTTCAGAAGTCGCTACTATTCAATAACACTTCAAGTTTACTGCAACTTGGCATAGACTGATTTTGTGTAAAAAGAAGACAAAAAAATGATTCTCAAGGTTTTATCAATATTCAACCAAGGATTCAAAAGTTAGCAGAGCTAGGTCATTTTTGGGTCAAATGTTGACCTTGCATATTTCAAATTATCATAATGTTTTTTCTGTTGGTTGTAGCAGTCTAAAATATAGAGATTTCTGTTGGTTGTAGCAGTCTAAAGAATACAGATTTCTGTTGGTTGTAACAGTCTAAAGTATACAGACTTCTGTTGTAACGGTCTAAAGTATAGATTCAGAATAATGCGTACAGTCTCAAAATGCCACAGTTTTTTTTTGTGAGGGTCACATATTCCTTGGCTTATATTTGAGTATATACAGTAATTCCACCACATATCGTGATCTAGGTATCCTGAGGGCGAAAAGAGAAGCATATAAAAGTTGTGTGTATATGTGCCTGTCCATAATTGTACTTGTGATGGTATTCTCCCAGCTTGTGAAGTTGAGCCAACTCCAATGAGTATAACTGAATGTGCTATGTTTGGTCTTGATGTCAAGCCTGCCACTGCTGAACTCTAAAGTCAACAATTTGGTATTTCTTTGCAAGGGTCATAGCCAAACTGAACCCACAAGCTGCGCCATGGCCCTGTGATGAAGTAGTAGGCAATGAAGGGGAGCACATACTGCAAGTGGTCTGGGTGGCCCACAGATTCCATTCCTTGACCAAATTGGTTTCTCGTTGAACAACTCTTGGAGTTTCTCTTCCAATGATGGATTCTTCACTTTGGATATGAGGGTTGCCTCTGCGCCAGCCATTGGCACTGAGGGGACAGTCTTGTCCCAAAGTTGACAAATATTGTGTGACGAGATCGTCTTTGTCTCGCTGTTCCAATTAGATAACTTGGACATTGATCTTGGGGGTTTACAAAGCCAGAACGATGTTGCATTTCTGATCTGTAAAGGTATTCCTTGGGTGTGTCCATTTGAGAGAAGATAATGGGTGGCAAGAATAGGGGGACATAAACCTTTAGCCAGTCTTTAACATTTTCTGCAGCATTTACCAGAAGTTACCAATAAATGGTTAACACAAGATATTTAAACCAGTCAAGATTGCGACAATAGATTCGATATATTACAAGGATCACGTAGCAACACTTTTATGGGATCCATAATGTAGAAAGAATGAGATTCAAGTTATTGTTTATTCCTGAATCAGTCCTCTAATGTATAAGGTGTGTTCATCCAAGAACACGTTCATTGTGTCACTTTTCTATATGTTATGAGGTATTTCTGTCATTTGGAGAGACTATGTAGAGACCCTAATGTAGGTTTGTAATGAAAGGTGATCAAACTTTTTTTCTTCTTTTATATTGCTATACTGCTACAAATGTTAAATTTGAAATTATTTGATAATTGTTTAGGTTATTCTTGGAAGTTTTAGCCTTCTGACAATGAGTGTGTCAGTAGTTAGATCAATTGAACAGCCTGCTCCTATCACCATTTAATGTCTATTTCACACGAGTATTGGTTAGACAGGTTGCTCCGTTTGAGGCAAGCTGGGTCAGGTGACTGTCTTGATCATACAGAACTGTTTCTGGCTTGGTTTCTATGGCTTGATGCCCTTCTTAATGCCAACCACATTTACACTGGGTGCTTTTTGTTGTGACAGCTACACAACCACTTTACAGTGTGTACTGGGTGTTTTTTGTTGTGACACCTATTCGACCACCTTATAGTGTGGGCTGGAAGCTTTTTGTTGTGACATCTACATGACCACTTTACAGTGTGGACTGGGTGTTTTTTGTCATGACACCTACACAACCACTTTACAGTGTAGCTGGGTGTTTTTTGTTGTGACACCTACATGACCACTTTAGTGTCGGCTGGGTGTTTTTTATCATGACACCTACATGATCACTTAACAGTGTGTACTGGGTGTTTTTGTTGTGACACCTACATGACTACTTTACAGTGTGTACTGGGTGTTTTTTGTCGTGACACCTACATGACCACTTTACAGTGTGTACTGGGTGTTTTTTGTCCTACCCTCTCGATTCTCAGGGAGGTTCAGTGTGACACAGTAATTTGCATTAATCTTTATTAACCTTTATTTTTCTACTTATTAAACATGTTTTTATATATTTTCACTTTTCTCATGTCAAAAATGACAAGTCTTATATTTGAAGTGAATGGCTTTCAACAGGAATTTTTTTTCTATTATGTTTTCTTCATATATATATATATATATGTGTGTGTGTGTGTGTGTATATATATATATATTTATATATACACACACACATACTGTTATGTACTTTATTTTCAACAGGGAAAAGTAATTTAGCAGAAAACATGTTTAGTATTCATGTTATCCTAATTGAATAATTACTGTGTAGATGTATTTTCTATCACTGATTCCTGTCACTTCAACTTACGTTATACAGCTTACTCCAATATATTTTAATTCACTCTCTATTGGCCAGTGTAATAAATACATTATCCCATAACTCTCATTTTATTTCTCCCACTGTCACTCATTCACTCTCTATTTGTTGTGTGATAACAAATATATATATACACATTGTTAATTGTTATATATGAATCTTATGTTGCCCTTTTATATGTTTGGGAATTTTATTCTAATTTGTTTTGTAAAAATAGTTGAATTCATTCATAAATTAGTATTTATGAAAGCAAATTCATTAGCAGTTAAGTTATGCAAGCCCAGGCCACCCTGTAATGGCAGTCGTGCTGGTCACTTGATAGAAATCACACAGTCCACCCTGTAATGGTGGTCATACTGGTGACACAACAAAAAGGACCCAGTCCACCCTGTTAGATGGTCATTTTGGTGACACAACAAAAAGCATCCAGTCTATTCTGTAATGGTGGTCATGTTGGAGACACAAAAAAAGACCCAATCGACCCTGTAAGGTGGTTGTATTGGTGACAATAAAAAGCACCCAGTCCACTTTGTTAGAAAGTCATTTTGGTGCTATGATAAAAAGCACCCAGTTGACAGTGTAATGTGAATGACATTAGGAAGGGCTTCTAACCATAGAAACCAAAATACAGATCCATAGGAGCATGATGTGGTCTCATAGCATGACAACCCATCTAACATGGAAAATGAAGTGCTGGTATCACAATAGAAAAGTACCCATTACACTCTATAAATTGCTGGATCATGAGACACAAGCCAGCTTTGTTTAAGGAGTCAGTAACTTCAATTAAGGACTGATTTGGTTTATGGGGCCCTGTCCAGCCCTTGACACACATTAAATTAAGAATTTCACCTTGAAATATTTATATTTTAACAATGTTTTGTTTTTTATATCTTTGTAATGGAGCTTAGTTGCCTGATTATATCAGATACGCCTGTTAGCTGAAAAGTTTATAGGCAGACAAAGATACTCTCATAGAATTACCAAATGAGGTTTATTTTTCAACATAGTCCCTGGAAAGAAACAATGCAGTTATTAATAAGAGTTGAAATTAATGCATGCAAGATTTCACAGCTCTAGCATCACTCCTTCATAGTCAGCCTATAGACTTTTCAGATGACCCTCGTATTTATTTGAATAAATATATTGTAGACTTTTAATATAATTTTCACTCTTGAAATGTGATAAAAGTCACTTATATATTAGTCCCAATATGTTGAATGTCATTGTAAGAAAATAGGAGTTTTCTAAATGCTAATCTTGGATAATGAAAATTTGCACGCATCTCCTAAATAGTTAATTAATGCAAAGAAAGCAATTTTACAAGATTCCAGTGTGAAGTGCTTTGCTTGATAACAAAGTATAAAACTTTCAGTGGTTACTATCAAACTGATTTTGCCTGTTTGTTGTGTAGTCATGGCACCAGAAATAAAGTACAATGTACTTGATAAATTCTCTTAGACGACATTAGAAGTGGTTATGTTTTGTGTAATATACATTCAATACATTCTTAGATGGATTGAAGGATCATGTCTTATGTTCAATTTTTTGGCATAGTTTCTCTAGCTGTATGGTCTTTTAAACTTTATTGTGATGTGCACCATCCATTTGATGTCAATAAAAAAAATACCAGTCTAGTACTGGGGTTGATTCTTCCTCTCTCTGAAAGAAATCTGCTGTACTCAAGCCTGGAGAGGGATGGGCTGTGCCAGGATTAAAATGCCCAAGAAACGCTGTATGTCAATACGGCACCCCTACGACACTATCAGGTGTTATGGGACCATACATACCATCACTAGAGAGGCTCTCTTGTCCCTGCAAGTTCATCAAGTTTTCTCCCGTTCTACTTAATCTCCATTCTTTCAAGACACATTATCAAGAATGTATAGAGGAAGACGATGTACCAAGAGGTATCTGAGATTGTTTCTGTTTACCAACACTAGAGAGCTTACTGTCTCCTGCAGGACTAAAGCTAACCTCTCTACTCTGATGATTCCATTCCGTCTAGGCAAATGCCATCAACCAGATAGAAGAGGGTGTGTGTGAAAAGATTGAATAGAGAAATGGCATGAGTAACATGTGGAGCTGATGGACTTGGTTGGTTCTACACATTATGATGCCTCTGGGATCATTAGGATTACTCAAGTCCCATCAAGAGCAAAGAAGAAGACTAACATAGCAATAGATGGGTGATGGTGAGTGATATGTTAGTGTATACTTGATATGGGAGAAAGAATGGGGTGATAGAGGGTACTGTACTGGGCAATGGGCAGATTTGATGCAAGAAGTTGATAGGAAAGTTGTGAATGTGCATGGCCCAACATTGGTGGCATGGACGTTTATGCGGGTGTGGTGAATCGCATGTATTTTAGCCATTAGAAAATGCAAAATGAATGTGTCACCTTCGAAAGAGGGATGATCCAAGAAGAAGAAGGTAATGGGGAAGATGAAATGTCATTCCTCATAATGCTGGCTGTGTAGTACTGAGAGTGTTAAATGAGATAGTAATGAAGAGAACATTAGTTGGAGATGTGACAGGAATATAACAGACAACATATATCATACATCTCCAATTTAATTACCATTATACCATGCTTGTATTGGTGGCTGGATTTTCTTCAGCACTGTGTTGACAGTTATCAAGTTCTTTTGAAATCTTTTATGATTTTAGATCTGTATTCATGTCTTTCTAGGCTACTTTCTCCCACAGGTTCCAACAACATTGAGTGCTTGCCACTTTTTTTTATACAACTGACATTCTCCATACACAAGCCAGCACAGTCTTTTTTTTTTTTTACACCTTACATATTGGATCTGACTTTTCTCTCAGCTCATTTGTGCTCTGAGAATACTTCAGTTCTTTCTAACCATCACACACCTTAACATCTTCTGTATTCAAAGCTAACATCTTAGCTTCAATGCAGCATCACAAACATCACTCTTAAAGAGAAGCTTATATGTTTGTTACTAGCTGTGGCTGTGTGCAGCTCCTTGAATGTTTCCAATCTCATTCTTACTCTTGCTGGCTGCTTTGTATTCAGAATATTCATTTCTGTTATTAATTGGGTCCCCCAGGTAATAAAAGCTATCAACTGCTTCTAGTGAGCCTGTTGAGCAATTGAAGGAGTATATTGCACATGTATTCTCACTGCCATACTGTCAATGTTTCCACATCTTGTGCATCCATAGTTTATATTGGTTACACCTTACGGAATATCTGCCTACTCCTTTTTGGTATATCGAACCCAACTGTAGGATCTTGTTTTTTCTCCTATTTATTAAAATTTATTCTGAAGTTTAATTTGAGGCCTTTTGATTAAAACTTTTGCTACCTCAATATCCTGTAATGATTTAGCAACAAGTTTCTCAATTCAAATGTTTGTAGTATTTTTACTGCTGTACAGATTGTTGTGAAAGTATCAGGTAAACTAAAGACTTGAATTTTTAACACAATGCAGTTATAGTGGTCTTTTTTTTTTTATCATGTTCTAAAATTAATGCAGGGTTTTAAAACAACCTATCCCATCCCAGAATAAACATTATTCATTGAAATAATAATCATTAGCATTTACACATATTTTGCCCACAAGATACAAGTTTATTCCAAGTGACATAGAATTCTGAAGTTCTGGAGGTGATGAATACTTTGAAGGCATTTTTTGCAGCTGTTTGGTTATTGAAGGTTTTTTCCTTGCAGGAAGTTTCTTAAATGCTTGAAAAAGTTGTAGTCAGACGGTATAAAAATCCAGTGAGTATGCAGGATGAGGCAGAGTTTTGTAGCCCAATTCGTTCAACTTCTGAAGTGTGGTTTGTGGTTGAACAGTTGTGCAAAAGGATTGCACCTTTTCTATTGATCAAGACACATGTTGCAAATTTTGTAGGATTTCATAAATTTTGTGGCAATATTTCTTTGCTGTGAATGTTTTGCCAGGATTCAGAAAGCTGTAGTGGACCACCAGTCACCAGAACCATATTTTCTTGCAACTTGTCGTTTAGGAACTTCACGTCAGTCCAATGACTAAGCTGAACATGATTGTTATTGTATAGGATACATTTTTCATTGAAACAATGTGATCAAGAAATAGGTCATCCTTTGATTTTCTTTTTAGTTTTCATTCAGTTTGTGTCACCCATTTTCAAACTTCCTTGACTTTCCAATTCAGTTTAAATGTTCAGAAATTGTTTCAAGGCTAACATTTATCTCTCCTGTAAGCTCTCAAACAGTTTTCTGAGGATTTGCTTTCACCAAAGTCTTCAGTTTATCATCTATAGTAGGACGTGTATGACTATCTTCAAGAATGAATTTACCGCCACAGTATTTTTGAAACCAATATTATACTGTGTATTCATTAACATTTTTTCAGCTTCCAATATGTTTCTAGTTGTTTGTACTGTCACTGAATTTAAATCAATAGAAGTATATTTATTAAAAATCCTATTTTGTCATCTTAAAGATCTGAAAATTGACAAAATTGCAATTCATATTAAAAATAGATTACATAAAAATGCTGCCTACTTTTATACACTTTGCATGAGTTTATATTCTTGAAACATGTTGAAACAAATAAAAACAAAGCCTGCATTAATTTCTGAACAACCTAATACTTTTAAATGTCTTGCTAATGTGGTTTTGTGTGGTAAAGGATGTTAAAAGCTAATACTCTTATAAACTGTGACTTTTCTTTAACCCTTTTGATACCAGCCTGCCCCCATTTCTATGATAGAAAACTATATATTTGAATTGCTAATAATTAACCCTTTCATGGTTGCATTTCTAATAAAATATACTCTATTTTAATTAATGAAGAATTTTGAGGGATTTTCTAAAATTATTAATTATTTCATTATTATGACTAGCAGAAAAACCACCCTTCGGGTGGTTTTCTGCTAGCATGTGTAGTGTGCATATTGATATTATACGCAAGTATATATGATACATCAAATAACATCGTAATTGACAATATACACAGAAATTGAACGAAGACTGCGTTACACTGTCTTATGTAATTCATTCATTCATTTCATTTTACGTCCGCTTTTTCCCTGCTTGCAAGGGTGGGACGGGAACTGATTCTGGCTTGATTTCTACAGCTGGATGCCCTTCCTAACACCAATCTCATTTACAGTGAGTGCTGGGTGCTTTTTTTGCCGTGGCACCTCCAAGACCACTTTGCAGTGGAATGATATGGACCCCAGTCCCTATCATCTCATTTCTACAGCTGAGTAAACTGGAGCAATGTGAAATAAAGTGTCTTGCTCAAGGAAACAACACATCACCCGGTCTGAGAATTGAACTCACAACCTTTCGATTGCAAGGCCAATGCTCTAACCACTAAGCCATGTGCCTCCATCAGTAACGTAATCCATGATACATTAAAAAAAAAGACGATATTATATATAAACTGCATTAGGAGAAAATTAGTAATGAAAATATATGAATGTTTATTTAAGCGATCGCTAACCGGAAGTGTTGACATTTGAAAATTTTAAAGAAGTGAATCTTAAAATAAGCAACAATATTATTTATATTTAATCAAGAATAACGAAATTTAGTAGATAAATTATGTAATCCAACTTTGGGAAAAAGCGGACGTAAAATGAAATGATGAACTTATTTTACAAAAGGGATAAAAAAATATATCTGGACACAGTCCCGCACTCCTTACTTTATTATAGGTTAGATAGTAATTTAATGTAAAGGTTCTTAAAGAAAATTATGTTGGAAGATTTTAATTTAATTTGGAAACCTTTAAAGTGAGTGACTTTATTTTATAGAACTGTGGCCAATTTTGGCTGTGTTGGTAACTAAAGGGTTAAACAATATATTATTCCACCAAGCCCTTGCCCTTTGATAAAGTTTGTTTTTTAAAAATCCCTCTGAATTAATAAAAAAAATAATTCTAACACACACAAGTGTTAGAGTTATGGTCTTGAAAGGAATGTTTTAAATGTTATTAAAAGAATGTAGTAAAAGTTCCTTTTTTATTTGGATATAAATTTTTTTTAAATACTGAATTCTTCTACATCAGATAAAATGTTATAAAACATACTACAAACCAGCATGCTGTTAGGTTGCCATGGATTGGCAGTATCGGCAGAGGGTCAGATACCATGCTTTGCAGCAAAGAGTTACGGCCTTTTATGATCTGAGTTCAAATCCCGCCGAGGTTAACTTTGCCTTTCATCCTTACGGGGTCGATAAAATAAAGTACCAGTAATAAACTGGGATAATTGCTGGCCTTGTGCCATGAGTAGAAACAATTATTTACTCATCATCATCGATATTTGGGGCTAAATAATTTGCAAATCTGGAACGAAACTAAATCCATTTAATTAAATATATTTGACTTTGTTCAAGATATAGCAGCAAATAAAATTGAAAATAGATGATCTCACTAAAATTGGGTTTTCCAAAAATCTTCTAAGGTTTTCATTCTTTCTTATTTTTTCTGTTTTTTTACTGTTTAGTCAGAACAGTGTCCTTGACCCTTTTCAACCCTCCTAAACTTGAAAGAGAGGGGGAAGAAATCCTCAAACCCTATCCAGTGCTTACAACAGAGTAAGCTAAGCTAAAAGCACCCAAGGAGTCATGTGGTGGTGTTATTTAACTAGGTGACAGATTAATGATACCACCCAAATAGGCCACAACAGAATTTCAATTCAGACAGCAAATTGCTGGAACAAATACTGCAAGGTATCTGATCTAACATTTCCACTAATTTACTACTCTAGACTAGACTTTGTAGTGGTAAGAAATTCTCATGAGTGCTGGACAGCAGAAGGTCTTCAGAGAAGAAACCCTTCTTAAGTGAATGTTTCGGACCTTAACTTTTATTTTATTTTATCATTCCTGAAAGGATGTAAGGTAAATTTGACATCAGTGGGATTTCAACTCAGGCACTGCAATTTGGTTGCACTAACAATTTACCACATCTGCTGCTATGTTGGTATTAAGTAAATTATAAATTTGGATAGGTTTAAACCTTTCATGACTGCATTTCTTATGACATACACACTTAATTAATTAATGAAGAATTTGAGGGATTTACCAAAATTAATAATTATTTCATTACTAAGATAGTAACTTAATATAAAATTGTTAGATTTTAATTTAAATTGGAAACCTTTAAAATGGGTAATTTTATTTCATAGAATCAGAGCCAGTTTTCGCCAGATTGGTAACTAAAGAGTTAATGATTTTGTCAATTTAAGCCACTGGACCAAGATTATTAAGTGAGACATGTAACTAGAAAGCTACTTAGTGTTATTGGTAGGTCAAATAATTTAGTATCTAACTCAATGATTATTGGATTATGAACTATTAGCTTCTTATTTTTCATTATTCAATATTTGTATAGTTTTTAAAAAATAAAAGTACATTATTTTGGTGTTAGCTTTTGCTAATTATGAGGGTCACCTGGAAGGTTCATAGGCTGACCAAGATACTCTCATGGAATGACCAAATGAGGTTTGTTTTTCAACTAAGTCTCTGGTAGAAACCAAGTTAAGAAAAATTGAAATTAATTCGTGCAAGATTTGACAGCTCTAGCATCACTCCTTCATAGGCTGACCAAGATACTCTCATGGAATGATCAAATGGGGGTTTATTTTTTCAACATAGTCTCTGGAAAGAAATAATTTTATTAGGAAGAGTTGAATTAATGCATGCAAGATTTCACAGCTCTAACATCATTCCTTCTAGAATTGAATATATTGGCATTAACATGACTTTATATCATGCTCTACATAAGTGGTTCCTAACTATTTTGTCGCTCCTTTTATTTAAATACGGACCCTCTCAAAAGACATAGTTATACTTGTCGAAGAATGGATACTCAATTTCATATACAGTATTTTTAACAAAGTACAATGTCACCTCAGTTCACCAACAGCTCTCACCTTGAACAAATTGATTCACAAATAATTTTTCCAAGCATAAAACATCTCAAAAACCAGCAACAATGGTTGGCAACAAGCTTGGAGTATCGGCAATTTGGAGTAGTAGCTCCATCTGGAGTGACTCGCCGATCTCTGGTTACTTACTATTATCTAAATACTATAAAGCCAGACCAAGTTAAAATGCATGAGAAATTTTAATTGAGACTTAATTTTGAATAATCCATCATGGTCACTTTACCTCTAATTAGACAGACTATTTGTCAAAATAATGAAAGAATTTAACACTTCTGTGGAGACCTTCAATTTTCATTCATCATTTTATTTATTTATTATTTCCTGTGTGGAAATTCCCATTTCTGCTTTCATAAGTACTTTTTTTCTTATTTTAACAGTTACAAAATATGTTGTTTCAGTTATGTTGATTTTGTTTTTGTTATCATGTTTCTGATAACTGAGTATGTGTAAGATTTAATAAAATGTCTTCATTAGCAAGAACATTGTTTAACAAACATTTACAAAATAAAATTGATGGAAGATTTTAATATAAATGTGAAGATTTTAAAGCTATCTTTTTTTTCTTTCTCTGTTTAACCCTTTAGCATTTAAATCGGCTGTATCCGGCCAAAATTTTCTCACCTCTTTCTGTTCAAACTGGCTATAACTGGCCACTCGTATTGATGTTAAGGTATTGTTCTCAAAATAAATAATATCAAAATCTCATAGATTTGATATTATGTGAGATAATTTACCGTGAAAATACAATAGTAAATATAGAGTAATGTAAATGCTAAAGGGTTAACTAGATCTGAGGTCAACTTAAAAAAAGAAGTACCAGTCTGGTACTAGGGCTGATTCTTCTTGCTCTATATTTCTTTCTCACTTCTATTCACTCCTCTCTATCCTGGAAGAAATCTGTATTCCTTTAGAGGAGATGGGCTCCAACAGGTTTTAAAATGCCCCAAAACGCTGTATATCAGGACAGTGCTCCTATGACACCTTCAGAGGTTATGGGTCCATGCATAACTGAGAAACATCTAAATTTGTTATCAATTCAGGGCTGAATTCAGTTATGGTTGTGGTTAAGTTTATTTCACAGCTACATGGATTTAGGTTCAATCCTATTGCTATGTACCTTGAGCTGATTAATGCCTTATGAGTAAATTTGATAGATAAAAGCCTGTAGTGTGTGTGTGTTTCTATCTCCTCGTGTCTCTTCTCTTATTAACAAACAATAACATTTGAGCCCTGCAAGTTAATGGTTTAATGAAGACTCTTGCTATATATACCATACTTAAAAGTAAACTATGAAGGGCATTGGTCCATAGGAAACTGTCTAAAAACAAAATGGTCCATCTCATACCAGCATGGTAAAGCAAATATTAAAATGTTGAATAATCTAGATACTTTTCATAGTTCAAATGTGAAACATTTTCTACATTTAGAAATAAACTTTGTTTCAGTTTTTCTTCCCAGAAATAAATTTTTTTCTTTTTTTTTTTTTAGGATTTCACATGTCCCCGCTGTGAAAATGGATTTGTAGAAGAAATTACAGAGTAAGATTATTTAAAAAATTTGAATTCTTACAGTATTTATAGGAATCTAAACTAGAAGCTATCATTTCTTATGTGAAAGGGTAGCACCCATCTCTTCTTTTGTCAAACTTTGAGACAGGGAAAAAGTCGAGGCAGTTTTAATCTTGGGCCAGAGACCAGGCCCAAATACTTGTAATAAGTGGATCCTGCTAAAGACATTCAAGGGCTAGGTAGTGGTATTATAACAGGTGACATATTAAGTCTACCACTCAAGGACAGGACTAGGTGGTGTAACAGGTGACATTGTCTACCACTGAAGGACAGGACTAGGTGGTGTAATAACAGGTGACATTAAGTCTACCACTCAAGGACAGGACTAGGTGGTGGTGTAACAGGTGACATTAAGTCTACCACTGAAGGACAGGACTAGGTGGTGGTGTAACAGGTGACATTAAGTCTACCACTGAAGGACAGGACTAGGTGGTGTAATAACAGGTGACATTAAGTCTACCACTAAAGGACAGGAGTAGGTGGTGTAACAGGTGACATTAAGTCTACCACTGAAGGACAGGACTAGGTGGTGTTATAACAGGTGACATTAAGTCTACCACTAAAGGACAGGACTAGGTGGTGTAACAAGTGACATTAAGTCTACCACTGAAGGACAGGACTAGGTGGTGTAACAGGTGACATTAAGTCTACCACTGAAGGACAGGACTAGGTGGTGGTGTAACAGGTGACATTAAGTCTACCACTAAAGGACAGGACTAGGTGGTGTTATAACAGGTGACATTAAGTCTACCACTGAAGGACAGGACTAGGTGGTGTAATAACAGGTGACATTAATTCTACCACTAAAGGACAGGACTAGGTGGTGTAACAGGTGACATTAAGTCTCCCACTGAAGGACAGGACTAGGTGGTGTAATAACAGGTGACATTAAGTCTACCACTAAAGGACAGGACTAGGTGGCGTAACAGGTGACATTAAGTCTACCACTGAAGGACAGGACTAGGTGGTGTTATAACAGGTGACATTAAGTCTACCACTGAAGGACAGGACTAGGTGGTGGTGTAACAGGTGACATTAAGTCTACCACTGAAGGACAGGACTAGGTGGTGTAACAGGTGACATTAAGTCTACCACTGAAGGACAGGACTAGGTGGTGTAACAGGTGACATTAAGTCTACCACTGAAGGACAGGACTAGGTGGTGGTGTAACAGGTGACATTAAGTCTACCACTGAAGGACAGGGCTAGGTGGTGTTATAACAGGTGACATATTAAGTCTACCACTAAAGGACAGGACTAGGTGGTGTAACAGGTGACATTAAGTCTACCACTGAAGGACAGGACTAGGTGGTGTTATAACAGGTGACATTAAGTCTACCACTGAAGGACAGGACTAGGTGGTATAACAGGTAACATTAAGTCTACCACTAAAGGACAGGACTAGGTGGTGTAACAGGTGACATTAAGTCTACCACTAAAGGACAGGACTAGGTGGTGTAACAGGTGACATTAAGTCTACCACTGAAGGACAGGACTAGGTGGTGGTATAACAGGTGACATTAAGTCTACCACTGAAGGACAGGACTAGGTGGTGTAACAGGTGACATTAAGTCTACCACTAAAGGACAGGACTAGGTGGTGGTGTAACAGGTGACATTAAGTCTACCACTAAAGGACAGGACTAGGTGGTGGTATAACAGGTGACATTAAGTCTACCACTGAAGGACAGGACTAGGTGGTGTAACAGGTGACATTAAGTCTACCACTGAAGGACAGGACTAGATGGTCGTGTAACAGGTGACATTAAGTCTACCACTGAAGGACAGGACTAGGTGGTGGTATAACAGGTGACATTAAGTCTACCACTGAAGGACAGGGCTATGTGGTGTAACAGGTGACATTAAGTCTACCACTGAAGGACAGGACTAGGTGGTGGTATAACAGGTGACATTAAGTCTACCACTGAAGGACAGGACTATGTGGTGTAACAGGTGACATTAAGTCTACCACTGAAGGACAGGACTAGATGGTCGTGTAACAGGTGACATTAAGTCTACCACTGAAGGACAGGACTAGGTGGTAGTGTAACAGGTGACATTAAGTCTACCACTGAAGGACAGGACTAGGTGGTGGTGTAACAGGTGACATTAAGTCTACCACTGAAGGACAGGACTAGGTGGTAGTGTAACAGGTGACATTAAGTCTACCACTGAAGGACAGGACTAGGTGGTGTTATAACAGGTGACATTAAGTCTACCACTAAAGGACAGGACTAGGTGGTGTAACAGGTGACATTAAGTCTACCACTAAAGGACAGGACTAGGTGGTGGTATAACAGGTGACATTAAGTCTACCACTAAAGGACAGGACTAGGTGGTGTTATAACAGGTGACATTAAGTCTACCACTAAAGGACAGGACTAGGTGGTGGTGTAACAGGTGACATTAAGTCTACCACTGAAGGACAGGACTAGGTGGTAGTGTAACAGGTGACATTAAGTCTACCACTGAAGGACAGGACTAGGTGGTGTAACAGGTGACATTAAGTCTACCACTAAAGGACAGGACTAGGTGGTGGTATAACAGGTGACATTAAGTCTACCACTGAAGGACAGGACTAGGTGGTAGTGTAACAGGTGACATTAAGTCTACCACTAAAGGACAGGACTAGGTGGTATAACAGGTAACATTAAGTCTACCACTAAAGGACAGGACTAGGTGGTGTAATAACAGGTGACATTAAGTCTACCACTAAAGGACAGGACTAGGTGGTGTTATAACAGGTGACATTAAGTCTACCACTAAAGGACAGGACTAGGTGGTGTAACAGGTGACATTAAGTCTACCACTAAAGGACAGGACTAGGTGGTGTAACAGGTGACATTAAGTCTACCACTGAAGGACAGGGCTAGGTGGTGTTATAACAGGTGACATATTAAGTCTACCACTGAAAGACAGGACTAGGTGGTGTAACAGGTGACATTAAGTCTACCACTAAAGGACAGGACTAGGTGGTGTAACAGGTGACATTAAGTCTACCACTAAAGGACAGGACTAGGTGGTGTAACAGGTGACATTATGTCTACCACTAAAGGACAGGACTAGGTGGTGTAACAGGTGACATTAAGTCTACCACTAAAGGACAGGACTAGGTGGTGGTATAACAGGTGACATTAAGTCTACCACTGAAGGACAGGGCTAGGTGGTGTTATAACAGGTGACATATTAAGTCTACCACTGAAAGACAGGACTAGGTGGTGTTATAACAGGTGACATTAAGTCTACCACTAAAGGACAGGACTAGGTGGTGTAACAGGTGACATTAAGTCTACCACTGAAGGACAGGACTAGGTGGTGTTATAACAGGTGACATATTAAGTCTACCACTCAAGGACAGGACTAGGTGGTGGTGTAACAGGTGACATTAAGTCTACCACTGAAGGACAGGACTAGGTGGTGGTGTAACAGGTAACATTAAGTCTACCACTAAAGGACAGGACTAGGTGGTGGTGTAACAGGTGACATTAAGTCTACCACTAAAGGACAGGACTAGGTGGTGGTGTAACAAGTGACATTAAGTCTACCACTGAAGGACTTGACTAGGTGGTGTAACAGGTGACATTAAGTCTACCACTGAAGGACAGGACTAGGTGGTGTAACAGGTGACATTAAGTCTACCACTAAAGGACAGGACTAGATGGTGGTGTAACAGGTGACATTAAGTCTACCACTGAAGGACAGGACTAGGTGTTGTAATAACAGGTGACATTAAGTCTACCACTGAAGGACAGGACTAGGTGGTGGTGTAACAGGTGACATTAAGTCTACCACTAAAGGACAGGACTAGGTGGTATAACAGGTGACATTAAGTCTACCACTAAAGGACAGGACTAGGTGGTATAACAGGTGACATTAAGTCTACCACTAAAGGACAGGACTAGGTGGTATAACAGGTGACATTAAGTCTACCACTGAAGGACACGACTAGGTGTTATAACAGGTGACATTAAGTCTACCACTGAAGGACAGGACTAGGTGTTGTAATAACAGGTGACATTAAGTCTACCACTGAAGGACAGGACTATGTGGTGTAATAACAGGTGACATTAAGTCTACCACTGAAGGACAGGACTAGGTGGTGGTATAACAGGTGACATTAAGTCTACCACTGAAGGACAGGACTAGGTGGTGTAATAACAGGTGACATTAAGTCTACCACTAAAGGACAGGACTAGGTGTTGTAACAGGTGACATTAAGTCTACCACTGAAGGACAGGACTAGGTGGTGGTGTAACAGGTGACATTAAGTCTACCACTGAAGGACAGGACTAGGTGGTAGTGTAACAGGTGACATTAAGTCTACCACTGAAGGACAGGACTAGGTGGTAGTGTAACAGGTGACATTAAGTCTACCACTGAAGGACAGGACTAGGTGGTGGTGTAACAGGTGACATTAAGTCTACCACTGAAGGACAGGACTAGGTGGTGGTGTAACAGGTGACATTAAGTCTACCACTGAAGGACAGGACTAGGTGGTGTAACAGGTGACATTAAGTCTACCACTAAAGGACAGGACTAGGTGGTGTAACAGGTGACATTAAGTCTACCACTAAAGGACAGCACTAGGTGGTGTAACAGGTGTCATTAAGTCTACCACTGAAGGACAGGACTAGGTGGTATAACAGGTGACATATTAAGTCTACCACTGAAAGACAGGACTAGGTGGTGTAACAGGTAACATTAAGTCTACCACTAAAGGACAGGACTAGGTGGTGTAACAGGTGACATTAAGTGTACCACTGAAGGACAGGACTAGGTGGTGGTGTAACAGGTGACATTAAGTCTACCACTAAAGGACAGGACTAGGTGGTGGTGTAACAGGTGACATTAAGTCTACCACTAAAGGACAGGACTAGGTGGTGTAACAGGTGACATTAAGTCTACCACTGAAGGACAGGACTAGGTGGTGGTGTAACAGGTGACATTAAGTCTACCACTAAAGGACTTGACTAGGTGGTGTAACAGGTGACATTAAGTCTACCACTGAAGGACAGGACTAGGTGGTGTAACAGGTGACATTAAGTCTACCACTAAAGGACAGGACTAGGTGGTGTTATAACAGGTGACATTAAGTCTACCACTGAAGGACAGGACTAGGTGGTGTAACAGGTGACATTAAGTCTACCACTAAAGGACAGGACTAGGTGGTGGTGTAACAGGTGACATTAAGTCTACCACTAAAGGACAGGACTAGGTGGTGGTGTAACAGGTGACATTAAGTCTACCACTGAAGGACAGGACTAGGTGGTGTTATAACAGGTGACATTAAGTCTACCACTGAAGGACAGGACTAGGTGGTGTAACAGGTGACATTAAGTCTACCACTAAAGGACAGGACTAGGTGGTGGTGTAACAGGTGACATTAAGTCTACCACTAAAGGACAGGACTAGGTGGTGTAATAACAGGTGACATTAAGTCTACCACTAAAGGACAGGACTAGGTGGTGGTGTAACAGGTGACATTAAGTCTACCACTAAAGGACAGGACTAGGTGGTGTTATAACAGGTGACATATTAAGTCTACCACTGAAGGACAGGACTAGGTGGTGGTGTAACAGGTGACATTAAGTCTACCACTGAAGGACAGGACTAGGTGTTGTAATAACAGGCGACATTAAGTCTACCACTGAAGGACAGGACTAGGTGGTGTAACAGGTGACATTAAGTCTACCACTGAAGGACAGGACTAGGTGGTGTAACAGCTGACATTAAGTCTACCACTGAAGGACAGGACTAGGTGGTGTAACAGGTGACATTAAGTCTACCACTGAAGGACAGGACTAGGTGGTGTAACAGGTGACATTAAGTCTACCACTAAAGGACAGGACTAGGTGGTGGTGTAACAGGTGACATTAAGTCTACCACTAAAGGACAGGACTAGGTGGTGGTGTAACAGGTGACATTAAGTCTACCACTAAAGGACAGGACAAGGTGGTGGTGTAACAGGTGACATTAAGTCTACCACTAAAGGACAGGACTAGGTGGTGTTATAACAGGTGACATATTAAGTCTACCACTGAAGGACAGGACTAGGTGGTGGTGTAACAGGTGACATTAAGTCTACCACTGAAGGACAGGACTAGGTGTTGTAATAACAGGCGACATTAAGTCTACCACTGAAGGACAGGACTAGGTGGTGTAACAGGTGACATTAAGTCTACCACTAAAGGACAGGACTAGGTGGTGTTATAACAGGTGACATTAAGTCTACCACTGAAGGACAGGACTAAGTGTTGTAATAACAGGTGACATTAAGTCTACCACTAAAGGACAGGACTAGGTGTTGGTGTAACAAGTGACATTAAGTCTACCACTGAAGGACAGGACTAGGTGGTGTAACAGGTGACATTAAGTCTACCACTAAAGGACAGGACTAGGTGGTGGTGTAACAGGTGACATTAAGTCTACCACTGAAGGACAGGACTAGGTGGTGGTGTAACAGGTGACATATTAAGTCTACCACTCAAGGACAGGACTAGGTGGTGGTGTAACAGGTGACATTAAGTCTACCACTGAAGGACAGGACTAGGTGGTGTTATAACAGGTGACATTAAGTCTACCACTAAAGGACAGGACTAGGTGGTGTAACAGGTGACATTAAGTCTACCACTGAAGGACAGGACTAGGTGGTGTTATAACAGGTGACATATTAAGTCTACCACTCAAGGACAGGACTAGGTGGTGGTGTAACAGGTGACATTAAGTCTACCACTGAAGGACAGGACTAGGTGGTGGTGTAACAGGTAACATTAAGTCTACCACTAAAGGACAGGACTAGGTGGTGGTGTAACAGGTGACATTAAGTCTACCACTAAAGGACAGGACTAGGTGGTGGTGTAACAAGTGACATTAAGTCTACCACTGAAGGACTTGACTAGGTGGTGTAACAGGTGACATTAAGTCTACCACTGAAGGACAGGACTAGGTGGTGTAACAGGTGACATTAAGTCTACCACTAAAGGACAGGACTAGATGGTGGTGTAACAGGTGACATTAAGTCTACCACTGAAGGACAGGACTAGGTGTTGTAATAACAGGTGACATTAAGTCTACCACTGAAGGACAGGACTAGGTGGTGGTGTAACAGGTGACATTAAGTCTACCACTAAAGGACAGGACTAGGTGGTATAACAGGTGACATTAAGTCTACCACTAAAGGACAGGACTAGGTGGTATAACAGGTGACATTAAGTCTACCACTAAAGGACAGGACTAGGTGGTATAACAGGTGACATTAAGTCTACCACTGAAGGACACGACTAGGTGTTATAACAGGTGACATTAAGTCTACCACTGAAGGACAGGACTAGGTGTTGTAATAACAGGTGACATTAAGTCTACCACTGAAGGACAGGACTATGTGGTGTAATAACAGGTGACATTAAGTCTACCACTGAAGGACAGGACTAGGTGGTGGTATAACAGGTGACATTAAGTCTACCACTGAAGGACAGGACTAGGTGGTGTAATAACAGGTGACATTAAGTCTACCACTAAAGGACAGGACTAGGTGTTGTAACAGGTGACATTAAGTCTACCACTGAAGGACAGGACTAGGTGGTGGTGTAACAGGTGACATTAAGTCTACCACTGAAGGACAGGACTAGGTGGTAGTGTAACAGGTGACATTAAGTCTACCACTGAAGGACAGGACTAGGTGGTAGTGTAACAGGTGACATTAAGTCTACCACTGAAGGACAGGACTAGGTGGTGGTGTAACAGGTGACATTAAGTCTACCACTGAAGGACAGGACTAGGTGGTGGTGTAACAGGTGACATTAAGTCTACCACTGAAGGACAGGACTAGGTGGTGTAACAGGTGACATTAAGTCTACCACTAAAGGACAGGACTAGGTGGTGTAACAGGTGACATTAAGTCTACCACTGAAGGACAGGACTAGGTGGTGGTGTAACAGGTGACATTAAGTCTACCACTGAAGGACAGGACTAGGTGGTGTAACAGGTGACATTAAGTCTACCACTAAAGGACAGGACTAGGTGGTGTAACAGGTGTCATTAAGTCTACCACTGAAGGACAGGACTAGGTGGTATAACAGGTGACATATTAAGTCTACCACTGAAAGACAGGACTAGGTGGTGTAACAGGTGACATTAAGTCTACCACTAAAGGACAGGACTAGGTGGTGTAACAGGTGACATTAAGTCTACCACTGAAGGACAGGACTAGGTGGTGGTGTAACAGGTGACATTAAGTCTACCACTAAAAGACAGGACTAGGTGGTGGTGTAACAGGTGACATTAAGTCTACCACTAAAGGACAGGACTAGGTGGTGTAACAGGTGACATTAAGTCTACCACTGAAGGACAGGACTAGGTGGTGGTGTAACAGGTGACATTAAGTCTACCACTAAAGGACAGGACTAGGTGGTGGTGTAACAAGTGACATTAAGTCTACCACTAAAGGACTTGACTAGGTGGTGTAACAGGTGACATTAAGTCTACCACTGAAGGACAGGACTAGGTGGTGTAACAGGTGACATTAAGTCTACCACTAAAGGACAGGACTAGGTGGTGTTATAACAGGTGACATTAAGTCTACCACTGAAGGACAGGACTAGGTGGTGTAACAGGTGACATTAAGTCTACCACTAAAGGACAGGACTAGGTGGTGGTGTAACAGGTGACATTAAGTCTACCACTAAAGGACAGGACTAGGTGGTGGTGTAACAGGTGACATTAAGTCTACCACTGAAGGACAGGACTAGGTGGTGTTATAACAGGTGACATTAAGTCTACCACTGAAGGACAGGACTAGGTGGTGTAACAGGTGACATTAAGTCTACCACTAAAGGACAGGACTAGGTGGTGGTGTAACAGGTGACATTAAGTCTACCACTAAAGGACAGGACTAGGTGGTGTAATAACAGGTGACATTAAGTCTACCACTAAAGGACAGGACTAGGTGGTGGTGTAACAGGTGACATTAAGTCTACCACTAAAGGACAGGACTAGGTGGTGTTATAACAGGTGACATATTAAGTCTACCACTGAAGGACAGGACTAGGTGGTGGTGTAACAGGTGACATTAAGTCTACCACTGAAGGACAGGACTAGGTGTTGTAATAACAGGCGACATTAAGTCTACCACTGAAGGACAAGACTAGGTGGTGTAACAGGTGACATTAAGTCTACCACTGAAGGACAGGACTAGGTGGTGTAACAGCTGACATTAAGTCTACCACTGAAGGACAGGACTAGGTGGTGTAACAGGTGACATTAAGTCTACCACTGAAGGACAGGACTAGGTGGTGTAACAGGTGACATTAAGTCTACCACTAAAGGACAGGACTAGGTGGTGGTGTAACAGGTGACATTAAGTCTACCACTAAAGGACAGGACTAGGTGGTGGTGTAACAGGTGACATTAAGTCTACCACTAAAGGACAGGACTAGGTGGTGTTATAACAGGTGACATATTAAGTCTACCACTGAAGGACAGGACTAGGTGGTGGTGTAACAGGTGACATTAAGTCTACCACTGAAGGACAGGACTAGGTGTTGTAATAACAGGCGACATTAAGTCTACCACTAAAGGACAGGACTAGGTGGTGTAACAGGTGACATTAAGTCTACCACTGAAGGACAGGACTAGGTGGTGGTGTAACAGGTGACATTAAGTCTACCACTGAAGGACAGGACTAGGTGTTGTAATAACAGGCGACATTAAGTCTACCACTGAAGGACAGGACTAGGTGGTGTAACAGGTGACATTAAGTCTACCACTGAAGGACAGGACTAGGTGGTGTAACAGCTGACATTAAGTCTACCACTGAAGGACAGGACTAGGTGGTGTAACAGGTGACATTAAGTCTACCACTGAAGGACAGGACTAGGTGGTGTAACAGGTGACATTAAGTCTACCACTGAAGGACAGGACTAGGTGGTGGTGTAACAGGTGACATTAAGTCTACCATTCAAAGACAGAAGCATGCTTCCACACAGTTTCTATCTACCTCCTTCACAGTCTTAAATGTTCACCTGATTGGTAGATGATCACATGGCTGGTTAGCTGATTTCCTGAAATTAGTGTTGCAAATGGTTAGGTTATTTACAGGGCTCAATGTTCCTAGAGGAGCCTTGATCCCTCTTCATTTCCATAGCCATCATGTATTCCAGAGTAACCATCTTGGTGTTTTCCAAAATGTCCATTCATCACCAACCAAGATGAAGTTGCTGTCATCTGTTACTGAAATCATCTATAAGAGGTACTCATAGAAACTATCCTTTTGTTCTTTACTTAGTCCTGATTGTGGGGTCTAAGTAGATAACCATTGTCATTCTATTGACTATCACTGTTCTGAGTTATTGTATTACTCCAATTACCTCCACCTTTTAGCAAAAAAGTGTTTTTGTCAGGACTTAGAGTCCTCTCTTCCCTGTCCTTGCTTTCACTCAGTGGCTGCTCTCTTCAGTAAGGCTTACAGATTCCATGTCTTCCCCATGTAGTCCTATTTATTTGAAGTGACTGCCTTCACTACAGCATATAGTGTACCCCCAAACATTGTTATTTATTCTGAATTCTGCTGTCTTAGACAGGCCACCTACCTTATGGTTTAGAGCCCACATCTGCCACAAAGGTGTGTGTGTGTGAATACACACACATGCAGATACACACTACTTATGCAAATATAATTTTGTAACTTCTAACTGAATAACCTAGGTAGGCAAACATTAGAATTTATCAGATCTGGCCCCAAGGTACATAGATATATGTTTGTGTTCTGTGTGGATATGCACATATTTGCTGATGTACACCAATTATGTAATAATTTTATAATTTCTAGCAGAGTTGCATATATGTTTATAATTAAGTAGGTAGGTGCCAATTGGACTTATGGACTTCAGGGTGGAGGCTACCTCCAGAATGGGGTATGGATTGAAGGGTAGGGGCACATGATGGCACTAGTTGAAATTTGAAAATATTTAGCTAATACTACTGTTGGTTTTATACAACATAACATTTGCAACTGTTAGTTATAATATTTAACTAATGCTATAGTTGGTTTTATACAACATAACATTTGCAACTGTTAGTTATAATATTTAACTAATGCTACAGTTGGTTTTATACAACATAACATTTGCAACTGTTAGTTATAATATTTAACTAATGCTACAGTTGGTTTTATACAACATAACATTTGCAACTGTTATAATATTTAACTAATGCTATAGTTGGTTTTATACAACATAACATTTGCAACTGTTAGTTATAATATTTAACTAATGCTATAGTTGGTTTTATACAACATAACATTTGCAACTGTTAGTTATAATATTTAACTAATGCTACAGTTGGTTTTATACAACACTAGCAGTAAAGCCCGGCGTTGCTCGGGGTCGCTCAGTAGCTGTGTTAAAGTTACAATGTTAAGTTTCTTTCTTGGCTTAAAAACTGTAGTGTCTACTGTGCAGACTTGCATGTGGTGTTTTTGATTAATATTCCCTCAACCAACAATATGCCTTATGAAGTTAAGAAAACATAACGATAACCCGAATCTTATAACAAAAGAGGATGCTAGGGATAGAAACTGCACTGGTTATTTATTAACAAAGATCGAAAATGTAAACACTGCAACGCAGAGAAAAACATTAGCGTAACCAAATTATCAGTTATGTCTGTCTGCACGCCTATATCACCTCTCTGCACGACTGTCTGTCTGCACGCCTATATCACCTCTCTGCACGACTGTCTGCACGCGTATAACACCTCTCTGCACGACTGTCTGTCTGCACGCGTATATCACCTCTCTGCACGACTATCTGTCTGCACGCCTAACGAAATTTACAGATACAGCCCGGCGTTGCTCGGGGTCGCTCAGTAGCTGTGTTAAAGTTACAATGTTAAGTTTCTTTTTTGGCTTAAAGTCTGTCTGCACGCCTAACGAAATTTACAGATACATATATTTTAAATAAACTTATATAATTTTTGCTTTTTTTTACGAAATATTTGCTTGTTTTACGTAGTCTTTAAATAGACTTGTTTTCAAGTAAAAATATTGTTTTAAAAGGCTTTTAAATGGAAATGAAGCAAAACGGAAGCTTAGTGTTTGAACTGATGAATTTTGCAGTGTGTTAATGTCATTTTAAACGCTGAGAAAGCCAGCGTAATTTTTTTAATTTTTGCACGCAGACGCTCAATGTAAACAGAACAAAGGGAAATAACTGATCACTTACGCTCAAAAATCGATACATTATATTCGATTTCGTCAGATAGGGCGGGTCAATTTGAAATATTTTTTTTCCGATGTCTTCGCTAGGGCTCAATGTACAAGTATAGCAATTTCGGTGCAATTCCGTGAGAGATTCTAAGAGAAGATGTGTGCCAAAAATCGATAGACAGACAGACAACCACAGTTTTATATATATAGATAACATTTGCAACTGTTTGTTATAATATTTAACTAATGCTATAGTTGGTTTTATACAACATAACATTTGCAACTGTTAGTTATAATATTTAACTAATGCTACAGTTGGTTTTATACAACATAACATTTGCAACTGTTAGTTATAATATTTAACTAATGCTACAGTTGGTTTTATACAATATAACATTTGCAACTGTTAGTTAAAATATTTAGCTAATACTACAGTTGGTTTTATACAATACTAGCAGTGGTACCCAGTGTTGCATGGGATAGGGTATTTTGGGACGCGGGCCGCCAACAGACCTAATCGTGGAAAAACTGCATGCCTGGACAATATGTAAAGAAAATAAACCGAATACTCTGATGGCTGGATAATCTTTAAGATTTTCCTCGATGAAGCAGGAAAAATGCAGGTTTTCACCTAATGCGGGCCCTAGGGGTTCAATAAAATGAATTTTTTTTATGTGCATAATATGCCTTGAAATTTCGGGAAAATCAGCTAGATGTAACGCCTCAAAAAAGCCCTAAAAAGCTGAAAAAATGAAGTTTTTCACCTAATGCGGGCCCTAAGCCATAAAAGAGTTGGATTTTTTTTTGCTCACGGTATGAAGAGACTGACTAATACATAGTTACAATTTCAAGGAAATTGGTCTGACGTAACGCCTCAAAAAAACCCTAAAAAGCTGAAAAAAAACTGCAGTTTTATGTGCATAACACTCCCTGAAACATAAGTAATACACATGTAAAATTTGAAAAAAGTCAGTTGGGTACTTCTCGAGTTTTAGGGATTCAAACTCACAGACAGACATACAGACAGATATTATAAGGGCGCGACGTTATATGTATGTATGTATCTATCTAAAAAGAGAAAGACTAATAATTATAGAGAGAGATCGCTAAATCGCCTAATGCAGTCCCTAGGGCATTGAAAATTTGAAATTTTCTTTGCTCAGCATACTCCCTGAAACATAGGTATTACATGTGTAAAGTTTGAAAACAGTCGGTTGGGTGCTTCTCGAGCTTTAGGGATTCAAACTCCCACACACAGACATCCTCAGTTTTATATATATATATACATTTGCAACGATAGATTGAAAGAAATCAGTGAAGTAAATTGTCTACAATTAGATAAACATGAAAAGTTTTGAAAAGATCTTAGCTTCAACTAATGTTTTTGTCCCTGGCAAAGGTGGGAACTTGTATCATCATCATCATCACATGGCGTCTATTTTCCACGTTATCATGGGTTAGATGAGATGTCCTGTTGTGAGACAAATCAGATCAGGTGACTCTGTTTTGCTCATACAAAACTGTTTCTGGCTTAGTTTCTGTGGCTGGATTCCCTTCTTAGCGTTAACCACATTAACAGTGTAGACACTAATTTAAATATACATTTCTTGTTATGTCTCAACTGTGGCAGAGATGTGGTACTAGTTGAAGTTAGAAATTTGTTTTAGATGCATGTCATATGAATTAGACTGATCATTTCAGCTCTATTCTACATCCTACTTGATGTAGCAATGTTGTAAAGATTCCTCTGTAGACAGGAACATAAGACTAGTTTCCTTCTGATGAGGAGTCAACAATCTCTGAAATTCATACAGACAATAATATCAAGTGTTTACCTCTTTTCACAACGAGGCTTTTAAATAAAAAACTGTAGTTATATTTACATTAAATTTACCTTAAATAAAAACAAAAATATTATTGAGCATATTAGGTTAGTGGAAACTGTAAGGTAGCCATCATATGTGTAGCTATTAGAAGCTACATGTCTCCATATCGAAAGCAAGCAGTGATGTTTGTTTATGCCCCTCATAAACAATGTCTTGCAGCTTTTTGTTTAATGAACATCATATACTTAAGAAATAATAAAGTATTGGTTGGTGTCAGTAGGAACATCTGGCAATAGAAAAACTGCCCCAAAGGTGTCTCATCCAGCCCATGCCAGCATGGTAAATCATCATCATCGTTTAACGTCTATCTTCCATGTGGATATAAAAATAATGTATTTCATCTATATTATTGTTTGATTTATGATCAAACTAAATTTCAACCAGGAACATATTTCCAAATGAAGGCCTATACACATCCACAAATATGACAGTTTATGGTGATCTAGATGAAACCAGTTGAAAAGTAGTGTAGATGTAAATATTAATCAATCTTTGTGTCCAAAACAATACCCAGAAAAATAGAAATATCATTCTTCAGAACATCTATTGAGTTGGTGTTGTATGGATCATGTATATAGACCCTGATACAGACACTTGAGAAGTAACTAGATGGTGCATACACTAAAATGCTTAGGATTGTACAAAACATAAACTGACATCAATATATTACAATTAAAAGTTTATAAAGAAATTTGCCTAAGATAACAATTGCTAAAAGACAGTTATGATTGGCAGAATATTACTGGAGAAGTAAGCAGGAAGTTATACACAAGTTACTATGGTGGGAACTAACTCATAGGAGAGACAGTAGAGGAAGTTATACACAAGTTACTACTGTGGGAACTAACTCATAGGGGAGAGAGTAGAGGAAGTTATACACAAGTTACTATTGTGGGAACTAACTCATAGGAGAGACAGTAGAGGAAGTTATACACAAGTTACTATTGTGGCAACTAACTCATAGGAGAGACAGTAGAGGAAGTTATACACAAGTTACTATTGTGGGAACTAACTCATAGGAGAGACAGTAGAGGAAGTTATACACAAGTTATTATTGAGAACCAACTCATAGGAGACACAGTAGAGTAAGTTATACACAAGTTACTATTGTGGGAACTAACTCATAGGAGAGACAGTAGAGGAAGTTATACACAAGTTACTATTGTGGGAACCAACTCATAGGAGAGACAGTAGAGGAAGTTATACACAAGTTACTATTGTGGGAACTAACTCATAGGAGAGACAGTAGAGGAAGTTATACATAAGTTACTATTGTGGGAACCAACTCATAGGAGACACAGTAGAGAAAGTTATACACAAGTTACTATTGTGGGAACCAACTCATAGGAGAAACAGTAGAGGAAGTTATACACAAGTTACTATTGTAGGAACCAACTCATAGGAGAGAGAGTAGAGAAAGTTATACACAAGTTACTATTGTGGGAACTAACTCATAGGAGAGACAGTAGAGGAAGTTATACACAAGTTACTATTGTGGGAACTAACTCATAGGAGACACAGTAGAGGAAGTTATACACAAGTTACTATTGTGGGAACTAACTCATAGGAGACACAGTAGAGGAAGTTATACACAAGTTAATATTGTGGGAACCAACTCATAGGAGAGAGAGTAGAGGAAGCTATACACAAGTTACTATTGTGGGAACTAACTCATAGGAGAGAGAGTAGAGGAAGTTATACACAAGTTACTATTGTGGGAACTAACTCATAGGAGAGAGAGTAGAGGAAGTTATACACAAGTTACTATTGTGGGAACTAACTCATAGGAGAGAGAGTAGAGGAAGTTATACACAAGTTACTATTGTGGGAACTAACTCATAGGAGAGAGAGTAGAGGCAGTTATACACAAGTTACTATTGTGGGAACTAACTCATAGGAGAGACAGTAGAGAAAGTTATACACAAGTTACTATTGTGGGAACTAACTCATAGGAGAGAGAGTAGAGTAAGTTATACACAAGTTACTATTGTGGGAACTAACTCATAGGAGACACAGTAGAGGAAGTTATACACAAGTTAATATTGTGGGAACCAACTCATAGGAGAGAGTAGAGGAAGCTATATACAAGTTACTATTGTGGGAACCAACTCATAGGAGAGACAGTAGAGGAAGTTATACACAAGTTACTATTGTGGGAACTAACTCATAGGAGAGACAGTAGAGGAAGTTACTATTGTGGGAACTGACTCATAGGCGAGGAAGTTATACACAAGTTACTATTGTGGGAACTAACTCATAGGAGAGACAGTAGAGGAAGTTATACACAAGTTACTATTGTGAGAACCAACTCATAGGAGACACAGTAGAGGAAGTTATACACAAGTTACTATTGTGGCAACTAACTCATAGGAGAGACAGTAGAGGAAGTTATACACAAGTTACTATTGTGAGAACCAACTCATAGGAGACACAGTAGAGGAAGTTATACACAAGTTAGTATTGTGGCAACTAACTCATAGGAGAGACAGTAGAGGAAGTTATACACAAGTTACTATTGTAGGAACCAACTCATAGGAGAGAGAGTAGAGGAAGTTATACACAAGTTACTATTGTGGGAACCAACTCATAGGAGAGAGAATAGAGGAAGTTATACACAAGTTACTATTGTGGGAACTAACTCATAGGAGAGAGAGTAGAGTAAGTTATACACAAGTTACTATTGTAGGAACCAACTCATAGGAGAGACAGAGTAAGTTATACACAAGTTACTATTGTGAGAACCAACTCATAGGAGACACAATAGAGGAAGTTATACACAAGTTACTATTGTAGGAACCAACTCATAGAAGAGAGAGTAGAGGAAGTTATACACAAGTTACTATTGTGAGAACCAACTCATAGGAGACACTATAGGAAGTTATACACAAGTTACTATTGTAGGAACCAACTCATAGGAGAGAGAGTAGAGCAAGCTATACACAAGTTACTATTGTGGGAACCAACTCATAGGAGAGAGAGTAGAGGAAGTTATACACAAGTTACTATTGTGGGAACTAACTCATAGGAGAGAGAGTAGAGGAAGTTATACACAAGTTACTATTGTGGGAACTAACTCAGGAGAGAGAGTAGAGGAAGTTATACACAAGTTACTATTGTGGGAACTAACTCATAGGAGAGAGAGTAGAGGAAGTTATACACAAGTTACTATTGTAGGAACCAACTCATAGGAGAGACAGAGTAAGTTATACACAAGTTACTATTGTGAGAACCAACTCATAGGAGACACAATAGAGGAAGTTATACACAAGTTACTATTGTAGGAACCAACTCATAGAAGAGAGAGTAGAGGAAGTTATACACAAGTTACTATTGTGAGAACCAACTCATAGGAGACATAATATAGGAAGTTATACACAAGTTACTATTGTAGGAACCAACTCATAGGAGAGAGAGTAGAGGAAGTTATACACAAGTTACTATTGTGGGAACCAACTCATAGGAGAGAGAGTAGAGTAAGCTATACACAAGTTACTATTGTGAGAACTAACTCATAGGAGAGAGAGTAGAGGAAGTTATACACAAGTTACTATTGTGGGAACTAACTCATAGGAGAGAGAGTAGAGTAAGTTATACACAAGTTACTATTGTGGGAACTAACTCATAGGAGAGGAAGTTATACACAAGTTACTATTGTGGGAACTAACTCACAGCAGAGGAAGTTATACACAAGTTACTATTGTGGGAACTAACTCATAGGAGAGACAGTAGTGGAAGACCTGCTTGAAACTTCATTGATCAACTCTCAGACAATACAAACCTCTCTAAGAAACAGTTGCCAGAGGCAATAGGAAATTGTGGAGAGACTTTGTCAGGAATGTTTGAATGTGGTCTCAATGATGATGTCCAAAAATAAGGTTAATAGTAAAAGAAATTTTTTTTTTAAACTCATCTTTGAGATTTTATCATCCTCTCTCCACTCCAAAGTATTCATTTACAATTTCTGTAATTTTGTTAGATTTCAGTTCTGGGTGATATTTTCATTTTCCAAAGATTTGGTAGAGTAAAAAAGAAAGAAAAAAATGTTAATCTGTGATAATTGTTTTATGTCCTAACAACTTCTATCTTCAGAGATTTTTCCAACACACCAAGAACTACGCCTTTACAACAAGATCAAGATTCTGGAAGACATATTTTTGATGTAAGATATTTTTCTTTTTTTTTGTTAAATATCTTTTTCTTCTTCTTCACCTACTTATTCCTGAAAATCATAAGTTATTCCTATAACCTATGATTTTTGAAAATCAAGAATTTAGGGAAATTTCCTAAAATTACTTTTTCATTATTAAGCTAGTATTTGGAACATTACTTAACAAAATTACAATAGGTTTTTAGACATAAATATTTTAAAGCAATTTTGTATTGTAAAACCAGAGGAGATTTGGTATCAAAATGGTTAAAGTAGAAAATATTTTGTTTGCTAGTATAGGTTTAATTAATGCAGTTTTATAATTTCATTCAATACCTGTAATACTTGTGTAAGAATACCCATGCTTTGGCTTGGAACTATGAAGCAAGCAAGCTTTACAGTTGGTGCTCTGGACAAACTCAATTCTGGTATGCCTGCAAGTAGAATTTTAAATGTTTTTCACAATAATAATGATATCTTGACACATTTTTGTTACACACACTGCATGATAAAAGTGACATTGATATAACAAAAGTTTTAATAAATTTAAGACTGTTAACAAAATAACTTGCTGATAAACATATATTATCCTAACTAAAAGTCACCTCCTCTCTGCTTTAATCTGACATTATATCTAAATTTTTTTTATTACAGTATCATTTTCTAATGATAAAGATGGCAAAGTATTTCATGTCTTTGTATTTGGAAGATGACAAGGCATTGTAGGTCTTCTTTGCCTACTTATTCCTGAGAAGGTTGTGGAGGCAGTCCTCAAACACTCCCTCCAGCATGTCTTGTCAGAAGCAACTGTCTCTAACTGATCGAGCTGGATACCCAAGTGTGACCAGCTAAGCTCATGGATGTTATCCAACCATTTTGCTTAGAGTCTACCCCTGGGTCTCATGCAAGTTGGTTTTGCCTGTAAAATCTGTCCAATGATCCTTTCCTGAGACATTCTAACCACATGCCTGTAGTATTGGTGTTGTGATCTTTCAATTCGGAGAAGTAGCAATTCTAACTGGAGTCACTCTCTGATCTGGGGCTACACTTTCCAGGTAATTGCCATAATTACTGGTACGTTCAGCCATCTCTAGAAGCAAGTAGTGCTGACTATTTCATCCCAACTCGAATTGTCATTGTTTTATATCCATTAGCCTAGTGATGCGGATTAGCTATGTTCTTTAATATGTGCTGCCCATGGGAACTCCTATACGCAGATGATCTAACGCTCATAGCTGAATCAATGGCCGAGCTAGAGAAGAAATTCCAAACATGGAAGCACGGCCTAGAATCAAAAGGCCTTAAAATTAACCTGGCTAAGACTAAAGTTCTAGTTTGTAGGAAAGAAAATAAGGCGGCGGTCCCTTCCGGGAAATGGCCATACTCAGTGTGTAGGAAAGGCGTAGGTAGAAACTCCATTTTATGTCCCAAATGCAAAGTATGGGTGCATAAAAAATGTAGTGGGATCATAGGTAAGCTAACTAAGAACGTAGATTTTACATGTGGCCGGTGCTCTGGTGCAATAAGTAGCAGCAAGTGCCCACAAAATACTAGCTCTTTCAATTGCGCAGAGGGTTCTATAGAAATAGTGGACAGCTTCCGTTACCTGGGTGATAAAATCAGCATTGGGGGAGGGTGCTCTGAAAGTACAGTAGCTAGAGTCAGAACTGGATGGAAAAAGTTCAGAGAGCTTATACCACTATTAGCCGCTAAAGGGTTCTCCCTAAAAATGAAAGGCAGGCTGTATGATGCCTGCATACGAACAGCAATGTTGCATGGCAGTGAGACCTGGGCATTGTGTGCAGAGGATATACGCAGACTAGAGAGGAACGAAGTTTGCATGCTCCGCTGGATGTGTAATAGTAATATACGCGAACGGCAAAGCATAAACGAACTAAGGGAAAAATTAGAAATAAGAAGGATCAGATGTTGTTTACTCAAGAGAAGACTACGTTGCCATGGTCACGTGATGCGCATGAAAGACGACAGCTGTATAAAAAAGTGCAGGGCAATAAAGATAGACGGTAGCCACGGAGTAGGCAGACCCAGAAAAACCTGGGACGACCTGATTAGCTCCGACCTCATACACTTGCACCTCTCCAAGACAATGTCACTGGACCGAGATCTTTGGCGGCACTCAGTAATAGAGAAGACCCGCCTTACCTAAATACAAAGTAAAACCTACTACAGTCAGTAGGCATCTCTAACAAAATACACCCCCGTCCCACCACCCCCACCCCATCCACACCGCCCCTTTCAATGTAAAGTTATGTTGGTGCCACAACATCCAGGCCGAAACAAATGAGATCGTGTAGGTGTCACGACAAAAAAACACAGTCCACGCTGTAATGTGGCCGTGTAGGCAACACGGTAAAAACCTCCCAGTCCCACACTGTAAATGTGGTTGGTGTTAGGAAGGGCATCCAGCTGTAGAAACCCGCCAGACAGTCCTATGCGAGCAAGACAACCACTCTTGCCTCAAGTGGGAAAACGCCCGTCCAAACCCATGTAAGCGTGGAACATGGACGTTAAACAATGATGATGATGTATCTCGCAAGTTACATACACCACTAAGTATATTAAGTACATTGTCAAGGACAGCCACAACATAGAAACATAAGCTAAATATACAACATATATTTGGCTTTCTAAAAGCTGTTAAATAGATCAACAGATAATCCCTGTTTATATTACCTCACCCCTCTCTCCCCTTTAGCTCTTTTCCTATCTCTCTCATTTCTCATCACTCTTTCTCTCTCTCTTCCTATCTCTCTCTTCTCTTCCACTCTTTTTTCTCTTTTCTCTTCCACTCTTTTTTCTCTTTTCTCTTCCACTCTTTTTTCTCTCTTTTCTCTTCCACTCTTTTTTCTCTCTCTTTTCTCTTCCACTCTTTTTTCTCTCTCATTTCTCTTCCACTCTCCTTTCTCTCTCTTTGCTCTGCTCTCTTTTCTCATCTCTCATCTTTTTCTCTCTTTTTTAAAAATATTTCCCCTTTATTTTAGTTCTGGGAAAATGTTAGAAATCCAGTCCTTCGCTCCAGAGAAAATCGACAACATGAAAGAGAGGAAGAAGGCAGTGAGCGTCGAAGTAATGGTAGGCGTCGGCATAACACAAGAGACAGACCTAATCAATATTATGATATAGAAAGGTAAATATCTAATGTTATTTAACCCTTTCGTTACCATATTTCTAATAAAATACATTGTATTAAATTAACGGAAAATTTGGAATGATTTGATAAACTTGTTTCTTTATTAAGGTGATATTTGTAATATAACAAAAGATTCTCGTATAAAAATGATGTTGGAAGATTTTAATTTATAGTCCATGACACCATCGAAGGTACTTTTGAATTTTTCCCACTGACCAATCATTGCCCAGTCCCTAAATACCTTGGAAATCGGTGGAGCTCGCCGTGAAGTTCATATTCTGACTAATCTTTCACCTTCAGTTTTAGGTGCATTATGCAACATCAGAGACCGTGTTAAATTCTTTTAACAAATTTCATTAGTACCCTCGAAGCTGTTGCGGGCTGTTAAATAAGAACCCTTTAAAATAAGTGGTTTTATTCCATAGAAGCAGAGGCGAGGGTTTCAGTGGGTTGGTATCAAAAGGTTTAATATATTTTTTTAAGAATTTATTTATTTATTGTTGATATAACTATAAATTGGTCAAATATAGAGAAAAAGAAAGTAGTATTGGAAAGAACTATAAATGTCATAAAGGAGAGGGGAGAGCAAGGACTATTAGATAAGGGAACGGAGAAAAGCGGTGACTAGATTCTATATCTAGGTCAGAGTGATGTTTTGGCTTCGCCCCGTGGACAATGCCCAGTGACCCCACCTCACAGGGCTCCTTCCTCAGACGGGTTGCTATCATTCCAATGTTATGGAGGAGGTGAGAAAGTGTCACAGTTCTTTTAGTAAACCCTTCCACTTCTGAAGTTGTGTACTTGTTCATGAGATATGTATGGTATGGACCTGTAATTCCTGAGTGTGCCATATTGATATTTGGTGTTTCTAGGGCATCTTTAAACCTGGCAGAGCCCATTTCCTCTCCAGCAGATTTCTTTTAAAGTGGGAGAATGGAAGTGAGATTGAGATATGGAGGAAAAATTGATTCCAGTACTTGACTGGTACTTTTTTTATCAACCTCAAATGGATGAAAGGCAAAGTTCACCATGGCAGGATTCGAACACAAAAAGCAGAGAGCTGAAATGAATATCAAAGTATTCTGGCATTCAAACGACTCTGCCAATTCACTGCCATATACTAGGTATATGTAGGTAAATGCCTACAGTCAGTAGGCACCTCTTAACCAAATATACACCCAACCCACTACCCCTACTCCATCCTCCCACTCCCACCAACACCACCCTTTCTCTGTAAAGTTATGTTGGTACTACAACATCCAGTCCAAACTAATGATGTTGTGTAGATGTCACGACAAAAATCACAGTCCACGCTGTAATGTGGTCGTGTAGGTAACATGGTAAAAAGCTCCCAGTCCACACTGAAAATGTGGTTGGTGTAAGGAAGGGCATCCAGCTGTAGTAAACCTGCCAGATAGTCCTATATGAGCGAGACACAGTCACCCAACCAATCTTGCCTCAAGTGGGACAATTCCCGTCTAACCCATGCTAGCGTGGAAGATAGACATTAAACGATGATGATGATGAAATTCATGGTAGTCATTTATATTTGTAGATATGTTTTAATAGTACTTTATTATATAGTAGTAGATACATGTGATGGTCGTAGCTGTTAGACCTTTGATTACAAGTCTGTTTCATTCGGACTGAGTTGGGGCTAAACAACTAATGTTTGTGTGAGGACTAAAATTGGAGCACTTTCAATTCAGAATTGTTTTTTTTATATGTTGCAAAAGTTAGTAATTGTAAAATTAGTCAATATCAGAAAATTTTAATTCAACTAGATATATAACAGAAGGATGTAGTTTTTTTTTTTTTAATAAGGGATACAATCCAGAGAAGCATGGCCTAGTGGTAAAGGTGTTGGATGTATGATGATAATGGCATCAGTTTGATTCTTGGACTGGGTTGTGTGTTGTTCTTGAGCAAAACAGTTCATTTCACATTGTTCCAGTATACTCAGCTGAAAATGAGTACCAGCAATAACTGGGGGTTTAACCCTGTGATGGACTGGTGTCATGTCCAGGGGGAAGTCATGTGCTCTCAGTCACTTAACACCATGGAAACCAGGATAAACACCAGCAGCCTGATGAGCCTCCAGATTTGAGACAGACTTTCAACTTTTTTAGTACATCCTAGAGATTAGTGTCAACAAATATATTTCTTTCCTGAGATATATTGATATTAGGATATAATGTCACAACAGAACATTACTAACAGTTTCTTCCTCATCATTTAACATCGTTCCCTGCTTAGTAAGGGTTGGACAGGTCTTTACAGACCAAGTCACTATTTAAGTGGGGCTACTGGCCTCTCAGATAGACAGGCCTTACATCTTGCTTACATATTTTCCCGTGCTCTGCCGAGTGCATTTTATCATGGTACCAGCACAAGGGAGGTTGTCTTTGACACAACTGAAAAGTCCTTATCTTTTGTCTAGCAATCTTTCTATTGGTTGGGTGCCCTCCTTATCAGCAACCATTTCACAGTGTGTACTGGGTGTGTTTATCATGTAGATCACCAACTGTAGGAGGTTGCTGTGCCATTAACTCAACTGAAGAGTCCTTCTGACCCTTTCGTTAGCAATCTTTCTATGGTTGGGTGCCCTCCCTATTTGCAACCCCTTATCTTGTAGATCACCAACACTAGGAAGAGGTTGTGTTAACACAGCTGAAGAGTCCTTAGTAGCTTTTAGAAGATTGATGTTTTTGAGTACATTTCAGTCATTAAACTTTGATCTATTTATTTACCTTATCTCAATGTTTTGATTTTATTATTAATCAATGAATTTGATCATTTTATTAATCAATGTTTTGATCATTTTATTAATCAATGAATTTGATCATTTTATTAATCAATGAATTTGATCATTTTATTAATCAATGAATTTGATCATCTTAACTATCAATGTTTTGATCATTTTATTAATCAATGAATTTGATCATCTTAATTATCAATGAATTTTGTTAATGTTTTTTTTTATAATTATAATTGTTTGTTTTTAAATTCTGTAAATTTTGTTTTCAGGCTATTATTCCAATTTATTAGTCCTTTGCAAACAGAAATGCCAAATACTGGAATGTTGTAAGTATATATATTAAAATAATTTCATATTTATTCATTAGAAATTAGAATAGTTTAACCAATGCCATCATCTTTATTTCTTTAAGTTAAATGGTGTAAACTTCATAAAATATAAAAAGTCAGTCTATCTGCAAATAATACTATCAAAATTAAAATGAATGTTGTTTGTTAAATAATTGTATGATTCTTGCTCTAGGAATTAACCAATTTTATATTCTAACAAAGTAGAAAAATGGAGTTTTATTGTCTTATATATATCATCATATGTCTATTTTTCCATGCTTGCATGGTTTAGACAAGTTTTTACGTTATGAAACAAGTCAGGTCAGGTGACCACGTCTTGCTCATACAGATCTGTATTTTGGCTTGGTTTCTACAAATGGATGTCCTTCCTAATATTAACCTACAGTGTGGATTGGCTACTTTTTCATTGTGGTACCAAAACAATCATTTAGGGTGAACTGGCTGTATTTTGTCGTGCCGTCAGCATAATCACAGTACTGGGTTATTTGTTTTCATTGTGTCACCAACATGAGCGTCTTACAGGCTGGACTGGCTGCTTTTTCTCATGTTCCCAACACAACCACCTTACAGAGTGGACTGGGTGTTTTATTTTTGTGTCACTGACGTGACTTATATAGGGTAGACTGTGCTTTTGTTGTGGCACCAGCTCACCATACAGACTGGACTTAGTGTTTTTCTCGTGGCAACAACATTGTGGGAGATCAGATGTGGAGCATGTCCAGCTTCCCATGCTTGCATGTATTGGTTGGACTAAATAGGTGTATCAATGGTGGGGAAGGTAAGGGTTGGGAGGGAGTATGCAAGTTGGACATGGATAAGGGGAGTGGGATATTTAGCTGATGTGGGGAGGTATTAAGACGGGTGGGGCAGGGCGAAGATTGGGGCAGACTAGTGTTTGTTTCATCTGGTGCACATGGGGAGGTGGGTCTTCTGCAGTATTGTGTAATGCCACATGGGAAGGTAGGTGTTCAGCAGTACTGTGTAATGCCACATGGGAAGGTGGGTCTTTTGCAGCACTGTAATGCCACATGGGGAGGTGGGTCTTCTGCAGTACTGTGTAATGCCACATGGGAAGGTGGGTCTTCAGCAGTACTGTGTAATGCCACATGGGAAGGTAGGTGTTCAGCAGTACTGTGTAATGCCACATGGGAAGGTGGGTCTTTTGCAGCACTGTAATGCCACATGGGGAGGTGGGTCTTCTGCAGTACTGTGTAATGCCACATGGGAAGGTGGGTCTTCAGCAGTACTGTGTAATGCCACATGGGAAGGTGGGTCTTTTGCAGCACTGTAATGCCACATGGGGAGGTGGGTCTTCTGCAGTACTGTGTAATGCCACATGGGAAGGTGGGTCTTCAGCAGTACTGTGTAATGCCACATGGGAAGGTGGGTCTTCAGCAGTACTGTGTAATGCCACATGGGAAGGTGGGTCTTCGGCAGTACTGTGTAATGCCACATGGGAAGGTGGGTCTTTTGCAGCACTGTAATGCCACATGGGGAGGTGGGTCTTATGCAGTACTGTGTAATGCCACATGGGAAGGTGGGTCTTCAGCAGTACTGTGTAATGCCACATGGGAAGGTGGGTCTTCAGCAGTACTGTGTAATGCCACATGGGAAGGTGGGTCTTTGGCAGCACTGTGTAATGCCACATGGGAAGGTGGGTCTTCAGCAGCACTGTAATGCCACATGGGAAGGTGGGTCTTCGGCAGTACTGTGTAATGCCACATGGGAAGGTGGGTCTTTGGCAGCACTGTGTAATGCCACATGGGAAGGTGGGTCTTCAGCAGCACTGTGTAATGCCACATGGGAAGGTGGGTCTTCTGCAGTACTGTGTAATGCCACATGGGAAGGTGGGTCTTCGGCAGTACTGTGTAATGCCACATGGGGAGGTGGGTCTTCTGCAGTACTGTGTAATGCCACATGGGAAGGTGGGTCTTCGGCAGTACTGTGTAATGCCACATGGGGAGGTGGATCTTCTGCAGTACTGTGTAATGCCACATGGGAAGGTGGGTCTTCGGCAGTACTGTGTAATGCCACATGGGGAGGTCGGTCTTCGGCAGTACTGTGTAATGCCACATGGGAAGGTGGGTCTTCAGCAGTACTGTGTAATGCCACAGGGGAAGGTGGGTCTTCGGCAGTACTGTGTAATGCCACATGGGGAGGTGGATCTTCTGCAGTACTGTGTAATGCCACATGGGAAGGTGGGTCTTCGGCAGTACTGTGTAATGCCACATGGGGAGGTGGATCTTCTGCAGTACTGTGTAATGCCACATGGGAAGGTGGGTCTTCGGCAGTACTGTGTAATGCCACATGGGGAGGTCGGTCTTCGGCAGTACTGTGTAATGCCACATGGGAAGGTGGGTCTTCAGCAGTACTGTGTAATGCCACAGGGGAAGGTGGGTCTTCGGCAGTACTGTGTAATGCCACATGGGGAGGTGGATCTTCTGCAGTACTGTGTAATGCCACATGGGAAGGTGGGTCTTCGGCAGTACTGTGTAATGCCACATGGGGAGGTGGATCTTCTGCAGTACTGTGTAATGCCACATGGGAAGGTGGGTCTTCGGCAGTACTGTGTAATGCCACATGGGGAGGTCGGTCTTCGGCAGTACTGTGTAATGCCACATGGGAAGGTGGGTCTTCAGCAGTACTGTGTAATGCCACAGGGGAAGGTGGGTCTTCGGCAGTACTGTGTAATGCCACATGGGGAGGTGGATCTTCTGCAGTACTGTGTAATGCCACATGGGAAGGTGGGTCTTCGGCAGTACTGTGTAATGCCACATGGGGAGGTGGATCTTCGGCAGTACTGTGTAATGCCACATGGGGAGGTGGGTCTTCTGCAGTACTGTGTAATGCCACAGGGGAAGGTGGGTCTTCGGCAGTACTGTGTAATGCCACATGGGGAGGTCGGTCTTCTGCAGTACTGTGTAATGCCACAGGGGAAGGTGGGTCTTCGGCAGTACTGTGTAATGCCACAGGGGAAGGTGGGTCTTCGGCAGTACTGTGTAATGCCACATGGGAAGGTGGGTCTTCGGCAGTACTGTGTAATGCCACAGGGGAAGGTGGGTCTTCGGCAGTACTGTGTAATGCCACAGGGGAAGGTGGGTCTTCGGCAGTACTGTGTAATGCCACATGGGAAGGTGGGTCTTCGGCAGTACTGTGTAATGCCACATGGGAAGGTGGGTCTTCGGCAGTACTGTGTAATGCCACAGGGGAAGGTGGGTCTTCGGCAGTACTGTGTAATGCCACATGGGGAGGTCGGTCTTCGGCAGTACTGTGTAATGCCACATGGGGAGGTGGGTCTTCTGCAGTACTGTGTAATGCCACAGGGGAAGGTGGGTCTTCGGCAGTACTGTGTAATGCCACATGGGAAGGTGGGTCTTCGGCAGTACTGTGTAATGCCACAGGGGAAGGTGGGTCTTCGGCAGTACTGTGTAATGCCACAGGGGAAGGTGGGTCTTCGGCAGTACTGTGTAATGCCACATGGGAAGGTGGGTCTTCGGCAGTACTGTGTAATGCCACATGGGAAGGTGGGTCTTCGGCAGTACTGTGTAATGCCACAGGGGAAGGTGGGTCTTCGGCAGTACTGTGTAATGCCACATGGGGAGGTCGGTCTTCGGCAGTACTGTGTAATGCCACATGGGGAGGTGGGTCTTCTGCAGTACTGTGTAATGCCACAGGGGAAGGTGGGTCTTCGGCAGTACTGTGTAATGCCACATGGGAAGGTGGGTCTTCGGCAGTACTGTGTAATGCCACATGGGGAGGTCGGTCTTCGGCAGTACTGTGTAATGCCACATGGGGAGGTGGGTCTTCAGCAGTACTGTGTAATGCCACAGGGGAAGGTGGGTCTTCGGCAGTACTGTGTAATGCCACATGGGAAGGTGGGTCTTCGGCAGTACTGTGTAATGCCACAGGGGAAGGTGGGTCTTCGGCAGTACTGTGTAATGCCACATGGGAAGGTGGGTCTTCGGCAGTACTGTGTAATGCCACATGGGAAGGTGGGTCTTCGGCAGTACTGCGTAATGTGTACCTTGCAGAAGCCATCACTGTGTTGCCCAACATGTCCATTAAAGTCTCCTGCTATGATTAATACTTTTTTCTCTTTCACTAGAGAAGTAGTCTGTATTAGGGATTCATAGGGTTCATAGAAGTCTGCTTTTAGTCTGTCTAGCAGTCCTGAATGTGGTGCATATGCAGATATAATTGTCACATTCGTTCTATCTAGGACCATCCTGAGTTTAATGATTCTGTCATTAGCCCTGTTGACTGTGATAACATTACCCATTTTTCTGCTAACAGAATACCTACTCCACTTAACCATTAATCAATTCCCACCCAACATCATTACCTACAAGGAGTCTAGCTGATCTTCCCCACCACCTAGTCTCTTCTACACACATCTACTCGCTCTAACATCTCTACAATCTCTCCTGATCTTCTCATTATGCCTATATTAATGGCTGAAGCTCTGAAGTTTTGGAGTTTGCTGGAAAAAAGATGATAGGGGTTTTGGAAGGAAGGTGGAATCTGTATTGTGGTTGGTGCCAGCTTTCCATGGCTGAAATAAAGAAGGTTCACTTGGTCACGTGCATTAAAATAGATTCATGCCAGAAAGACATTTTCAAACCCTGAAGTCCAGCCACCACACAGTCCAACTAAAACACACTGAACTCATATCTTATATTAGTGATAGTAGTAGTGATTGTGATGCTAGAGTTAAATTTGAAGATAATTGGTGTTATTGTCGTTTGATTGGTCTAGATGTATGTAGTACGTCGGAGTGGGCGGGCAGCAAATGAGGAAGAGACTAGGTTCCAGGATAAATCTATTTCAAAATCATACGGGGCAAGAGAGAAATATCAAATATATTTTATATATAAATGTAAATGCTGTGTGCAGGAGAGGAGGTTGCGTTGGTATGGACATGTGATGTGTATGAAGGTTGACAGCTGCATAAAAAGGTGCAGAGCATTAAAAGTCAATGGAATCCTTCGAGTGGGGAGACCTAAGAAGACCTGGGATGAGGTGATAAAAGTTGACCTTGCCCAAATTGCACCTTTCAAATTTACGCAGGACCAAGACCTCTAGCGTTACGTAGTAATACAGAAGACCTGACTTCCCACAGGTACAAGCCGAAGCTGAAGCATATATACAGTATGCCGCCCCACCTCTCTCCCACTGTAAAGTGGCCATGTAGGTGTTGTGACAAAAATCACCTGGTCCACACTGTAAAGTGGAGGTGCCACGGTAATAAAGCACCCAGTACTCACTGTAAATGAGGTTGTTGTTAGGAAGACATCCAGCTGTAGAAATCAAGCCAAAATCAGTTCCATATGGGCAAGACACGGTCACCTGACCTGGCATTGTCCACAACAGGACAACCTGTCTAACCCATGCTGGCGTGGAAGAATGGACGTAAAATGGTGATGATGATGATGATATAAATGTACAGAAACGCAGACTACACAGCTGTTATGAAAATGCATTTCTATAAATTAAAAAATTCTACGAGAGAAATATTGAATGTAGAATTTACATGTCTGATAAATCTATTTTAAAATACAACTGGTGTGGGGGATAAGAAATAATTTATATATAAATGTCCAGGAATATATATTAGTGCCAGAAAATGCCAGTGGAAGGAAGCCACAGTAGAGGTAGACCAAGAAAGATCTGGGCAGAGGTTGTGAGAGCTGATCTCAAATCACTGAGACTCATGTAATGTACCCTATTCAAATCCCAATCCAGGCTTTTCTCACTCCTGTTAACCTCCACCACTTCCTATATCTGGCCATGTGGGCCTGAGGTATCGGGTCAGCTTGTCGCACCATCTTGCTTTTTGCTGCCCTCTAGTTCTTCTATATTTAGTGTACCCTGTCAGCAGTTGCGACTGGAAGATAGTATCAGGAATAGTAAGGCCAATGGAAACATTTGGCACAGCCCGCCCCACTTGGTAAGCGAGTGAGGTTTGGGATCTTGTTGCCCATTTCCATTGCCATCGATATTTAGTGTTTAAATCAGGCTGCTCAGACACCATCTTGTCATTTATTTCAATTGTCATTCTGCTAAATTTAATGTTTGCCATAATCACTTATTAATTTGAAATAGCATTTTATATATATAATGTTGTTTATGTTTTCTTCCTTTCAGAAACATATTTCCTCTTCATGCTAACCCAGCAGATTATGCATGGGGTGCCAGTGGATTAGATTCTATTATAAGCCAGGTCAGTATTTTTAGTTTATTTTATTTTTATTTGTTTTTACTGTCTAATGTCCCCAAAATGGAAGTTAATCTCTGGCTATTTAGTTCCATAAATACCAACTCTACTAGTCAACTCTTGTATTAGTTATTGCCTATGCTATAACAGCAGCTTTAGTATACTATTGTTGTGTAGATACCCCCCCCCCCCCCTCACCCCAGTTCAACTGTGGTTGTGTAGACCTATAGCATGCTAGTAGTCTACTGACTGGCTGGCCTGACCTGACTAAACTAGGTGTTGTAACCTACATTTGTCTAGTCTAACTATACTGCACATTCTGACGATATGAATGTCAATCTAGACTTGGTTTGTAAATTCTAGTTATTTGTGGGATTCATTTTAATAGATTTGGGAGCTCATGCATACTTTGTTTTTTTTATTATATATCTGGGCTGAATGGGAGAAACTGTTTAGGGTATTGTCTTAATGTTTGAATGTTTGGAGATGTTTTGTATAGTAGCAGGAACTGTAGGGGACTGAAACTTACTGTAGTAATAGTGCCCTTCACATATCCAACTGAACTTTCGCTCTTAGTATTTTTTGTAGTTATCAGAGTTGTCTATACATTTGCTATGTGGAGCTCGCTATTTTAGTTTTGTATGTAGGTTGTGTCAACCCAGCCTTTCAGATTCCATGGAAGGGGTCTGAGATTGTCAACCCTGCCTTGCAGATCCCATGAATGGGGTCTGCTCTTTTGCTTCTACACTATCGTTTTTTTTGTTGGAGACAGATGTGGTACTTGTTATTGCTTTCTTTGATAATTGTTTTACTTTCTCTACTGAAGATTGTTGGAGATGTGTCTAATGTCCTCTGTATATTTGTCTAGTGTTATGTCATCATCATCGTTTTTACATATTTTCCACGTTTGCATGAGTTGGAAGGGTCCTTCACAGTACGGCATCTCTCAACATGTAGCATTCCTTTGTCATCTCTCCTGTGAGTTTCAGCATTTTGAGGTCAGCTCTCACAACCTCTACCCAGGTCTTTACTTGTTGTCTTCTACTGCAACTTCCTTCCATTGGCATTTCCTGGCACTTCTTCAGCCATCAGTCATGGTCCATGTGTATCAAATATCCAAACCAATGCAGTTTTCTCTCCTGCACACCACCTCGGATTCCTATTAAATGTGTGATAGGTTATTCAGTGGTTACCTTCAGTCTCTTGTTTTGGAAGTGAGTTTCTGATGTAGGGTTTTAGTTGTGCAGCTGTGTGTGTGTGGAATAGTGAGATGATGTGTCTTATCTCTGTATGAGACTGTGTATATGTATTGAGGTAGGAGAAAACTGCTGAGGTATAGGTTAGAAACAGAGGGGACAGTGCTGGTATCAATGGTAAATAGAACTACATTTCGAAGGTTTCTGATGCTAAAGCCATCCCGTATCATTTGGTAGATTTGTATGTAATGTGGTAATTAAGTATAGTAGTCTGACTGGAGAGGTCTTTAATATAGTAGTTTAGTGGTCTACATGTTTATATATATTACATTACAATACAATAGTACCACTGATGATGTTGCAGATGTGCAACGAAAGAACTTTGATAGACTATATATATATATTTATATCTGTATTTTTAACTGCTGGTCATCATCATTGTTCATCATCATCGTTTAACGTCCATCTTCCACACTAGCATATCAATGATAAACATAGATTGCCAAATAAATTAACTATGGAAATTTAAAAGATACAGAAGCGAAAACCAACCAAACAGTGAGTGTGTTCTGTTATTATTTCTGGCAATATTACAATATGACCCTCCCCAACTATAACAATATATATAATATGGAAAACGAAGAATCAGTAATGCATCGGAACACAATTTATTATGTATTACAATTGAGAAAGATAATTTGCTTCAAAATCACCAGACGTATCTGAGGAACTTGCGAATCCAGAGTCAGGTTCGATCCGCAAACAGATCGCACCTTGAGCTGTTCGGCAGAGAAACAATTGTAATATGTAATAAATTGTGTTCCGATGCATCACTGATTCTTTGTTTTCCATATTATCATACTCTGCTCTGAAGGAGCATAGAGTGCTCAACCGGCATACCGCCTATGGATGCATCCTAGCATCCATACGACATATATATATATATATATATATATATATCTTTTACTCTTTTACCTGTTTCAGCCATCCGGCTGAGGCCATGGCTGCATCTCAATTTCAAAAATTACCATCACCTAATCCTCCTTTCATACCTGGGTGGCGTGAACATGACTCTTAAGCTCTGTCAAGGATTTACCTTCTTTTCTGCATATGCTGGAGTGATGAACATAACTTCCACTTTGGTTCCCTGTTTTGTTTTGGTAATTTTCAAAGGACGGGATCCACCAGCTGAGGCACATTGTTTTCCATACTTCCGATAGGGGGAAATGTCAAAGAGACCATAATTGGCAACACTTTGTACATAGCCTCTATGATGACTTCTAAGACCAGCTTTACTGAGGCAAATCTAGCCACACTCATTTCACAAAGTCATTTTGGGCATCACTGTTTAACATCTATTTTCCATGCTTGTATGTTTAGATGGGTTGGACCAAGTCTTGCTTAAACATTATGTTTTGGCTTGGTTTCTGCAGCTGAATATCCTCCTAATGCCACCTACTTTACAGCATGTACTGGGTGCATTTTATTGACTTCAGCGCTACCACCCTACAGTGTGGATTGGCTGCAATAAACCAGCACTACTGCCTTTCAAGGTGGACTGGGTGCATTTTATCATGGCACCAGCACTACTATCTTACAGTGTAAACTGGTTGCATTTTATCATGGCACCAGCACTACTATCTTACAGTGTGGACTGGGTGCATTTTATCATGGCTCCAACACTACCACCTTACAGTGTTGACTGGGTGCATTTTATCATGGCTCCAACATTACCACCTTACAGTGTGGACTGGATGCATTTTATCATGGCTCCAACACTACCACCTTACAGTGTGAACTGGTTGCATTTTATCATGGCTCCAACACTACCATCTTACAGTGTGAACTGGTTGCATTTTATCATTGCTCCAACACTACCACCTTACAGTGTGAACTGGTTGCATTTTATCATGGCTCCAACACTACCATCTTACAGTGTGAACTGGTTGCATTTTATCATTGCTCCAACACTACCACCTTACAGTGTGAACTGGTTGCATTTTATCATGGCTCCAACATTACCATCTTACAGTGTGAACTGGTTGCATTTTATCATGGCACCAGCACTACCATCTTACAGTGTGAACTGGTTGCATTTTATCATGGCTCCAGCACTACCACCTTACAGTGTGAACTGGGTGCATTTTATCATGGCACCAGCACTACTATCTTACAGTGTGAACTGGTTGCATTTTATCATGGCACCAGCACTACCATCTTACAGTGTGAACTGGTTGCATTTTATCATGGCTCCAGCACTACCACCTTACAGTGTGAACTGGTTGCATTTTATCATGGCTCCAGCACTACCACCTTACAGTGTGAACTGGTTGCATTTTATCATGGCACCAGCACTACCACCTTACAGTGTGAACTGGGTGCATTTTATCATGGCTCCAGCACTACCACCTTACAGTGTGAACTGGTTGCATTTTATCATGGCACCAGCACTACTATCTTACAGTGTGAACTGGGTGCATTTTATCATGGCACCATCAGTACATATACTTATTATTAATGTGCATCAAGTTGCTGTTCTTTATTTTGCCCACACTTCAATACCCTATCAGTTTTCAAGTATCATTTATATTATCTATGTACTGAATACATGATTTTTATCTCTGTTATCAGACCAACCATATAGCCACAAAGCTGGTGATATAAGTAATTATGGTTTTAAGTTGTTAATATAAATATATTTCCTGAAGTCTGCTGACCTAAATGTGATAAAGGGCTATTTCAGGCTTTACTGTTACATGGTAGAATTTAAAGTTTGAGGCTGTCCTGTATTCTTTCGTTCCTTTCATCTGTCACCATATTGATAACATGCAGTTGTCACATATATATATGTATATATCCTGTGAGTGTAACGTGAAGATACTGTAGGTTCACCCAGGTGAGCACTCCATGTTTAGGTTCACGTCAGTGGCAAGGTGTAGAGCTAAACAGAGTGTAATATAAATAATACAAGGACAATTTGTTAAGCCTTCATTACGTTTATTGATTATGATGCATGTTTCGCTATTGATCAGCTCATGGTTCGATGCAGATCGAATCTTGAGCTGATCAATAGCGATATGCATATCACTAATCAATAAACGTAATGAAGGCTTAAAAAATCGTCCTTGTATTATTTTATTATTATTATATATATATCAAATAAGACCCATCCCACCCTTGCAAGCAATGAAAAGCGGACGTAAAATGATGATGATCATCATCATCGTCGTTTAACGTCCATCTTCCATGCTAGCATGAGTTAGATGGTTTTGTTCCATTTGATGCGGGAATGGTCGGGAGACAGTGTCTCTGGCAGATTTTTTACAGCTGGATGCCCTTCCTAACACCAACCACATTTACAGTGTGGACTGAGAGCCTTTTCACCGTGTCTCCTACACGGCCACTTTACACTGTGGACTGTTGTGTCATCGACACAGTGGACGGAATGGAAAAAAAAGAGAGGATGGAGTAGGGTGTGTGGGGTGGGGTATACATTGGGTTAAGAGGTGCCTACTGACTAGGTTTGTATGCAAGGGTAGTCGGGTCTTCTGTACAACTGCAATGCGCCAAAGATCTCGATCCAGTGACATTGTCTTAGAGAGGTGTAAGTGGGCAAGGTCAGTTTTTATCACCTCGTCCCAGGTTTTTCTTGGTCTACCTACTCTGTAGCTTCCATCAATTTTCATTGCCCTGCACTTTTTTATACAGCTGTCAGCCTTCATATGCATCACATGGCCATACCAATGCAATCTCCTCTCCAGAACACATTTGATACCTATATATATATATATATATATATAGATTCATGAAAGTTGATCAAATAATCTACCGACTTTTTTGTAAACAGATGTAAAGCACTCAATGAGTGTATTCCTTAGTATTTTTTCTGTAAAGTATCAACCAGAGTTATAGTATAATAAGAGAGACGGTTTTATTGGTACATGTTCATTTTATTACCTAATTCCATTATACGTATAATGGAATTAGGTGAAATGAAGATCTACGAATAAAACCATCTCTCTTAGGCCATAGTATCTAGAATAAGGACGGGTTGGAAGAAGTTTAGGGAGCTGCTTCCTCTGTTGACGAAGAAGGGTTTCTCCCTGCGTACGAAAGGCCGGTTGTATGGCCTGTGTGAGGAGCGCGATGCTGCATGGTAGTGAGACATGGGCAGCAACCGCAGAGGATATGCGACGGCTGGAGAGAAATGAGGCAAGCATGCTCCGTTGGATGTGCAGTGTAAATGTACGTGAACGACCCAGCATAAATGTGTTGAGAGAGAAACTGTGTCTGAGAGGGATAGAATGTAGTGTACGGGAGAGGAGACTGAGGTGGTATGGACATGTGATGCGCATGGAGGATGACCGATGGGTGAAGAAGTGCCAGGAAATGCCAGTTGAAGGAAGACGTGGTAGAGGTAGACCACGAAAAATATGTGCGGAGGTGGTGAGAACAGACCTCAGATCATTGAAGCTCACGGTGGAGATGACGAGGGACCGTGATGAGTGGAGAGATGCTGTGCTGAATAAGACCCGTCCCACCCTTGCAAGCAGGGAAAAGCAGACGTAAAATGATGATGATGATCTGTATGTGGTTGACAGCTGAGAGAAAAGAGTACTTAATACTGATGTATAGTTTTAATATTTCATTTTATTAAGGCTAAATAGTCCTGTTACTCTGCAGTTTCGCCTGTTTATCGCAGGGTCATTACAAAAGAACTTGTATGATGACCCTGTGATAAAACTCACTATTTACCCTTAATAAAATGAATATATATATAATCATCATCTTTACTATCATTTATCATCTGCTTTCCCTGCTAGCAAGTTTGGATGGGTCTACATAGACCAAGTCAGTATTGAAGCGGGGCTAGTGACTTCCCAGACAAGCTAAGGGATCTGTATCCTGCTTACATACGGTCATATTGAGTGCAGAGAAGTTGTTGTTGTGTCTTTTGACACAAATTAAAGGGTCCTCCTAACCTCTTACTTGGCAAGCTTTCTATTGCTGGATGCCTTTCATAAAACCAACCATTTTACAGTGTGTACTGGATGCTTTTATTGTGTAGATCACCATTACGGAAGCTGTCATGTCCTTGACACAACTAAAGGGTCCTCAACAACAAATATATTAGGCCAGTGACTGGCACAGCAGCATAATCATTCATTGCTACAAAGGGTGATACTCTAGAAAGGAGCAACTAGAGGGGAATAAAACTGACGGACCAAGTTATAAAAGTGACAGAAAGAGTTCTAGTACAACTAATTAGATGAGATGCAGTTCAGTTTCATACCTGGGAAGAGCACCACAGATGTCTTTTTTTTTAGTAAGACAACTACGAGAGAAGTTCTTAGCTAAGAAGAAGCTTCTATATCTGGCTTCTGTTGATCTAGAGAAAGCCTTTGACAGAATGCTCCAATTTGTCATCTGGGGGGTCTTTAAGGAACCTAGGTTAGAAAGGTGGCTTGTGAGAGCAGTGCAAGCCATATATAGAAGAGCTGTCAGTAAAGTGAGTGTAGTAAGGAATTCAAGGGACAGGTAGGAGTGCATCAGGGTTCAGATTTTAACCCACTTCTGTTTATCATAGTCCTCCAGGCCATAAGAGGAATTTAAGACTGGTTGTCTATGGGAACTTGTGTCTTCATAGATGAATTTGTGGAAGAACTAGAGAATAAATTCCTGCTGTGGAAACAGAACTTAGAATAAAACGGACTGAGAATATACTTAACAAAAACCAAAGTGTTAATAAGTAAGAAAGAAGATAGTCCTGATCTCATCAGGGGAACGACCATGCTTGATATGTAGACAAGGAGGAGGTATAAACTCTATTCAATATATACAATGGAAATCTTGGGTAGACAAGTGGGATAACTAGTGAATTAACAAGAAGACTTTGTATGTCGTATATGTTCAGGATCAATTGATAGTAAGAATACCAATAATATAAACTTTTTCCTATCCCAGGATAGATCCATAGAAGTGGTTGATAGTTTCTGCTAACTAGGTTGTAAAATTAGTAGTAGAGAAGGGTGTTTTGAGAGCATAGTAACTAGAATAATAATAGGATTGAAGAAGTTTAGGGAACTACAATCTGTTTTGAACCTGTTATGAGCAAAGGATGTGATGGTTGGAGAGAAATGAGGCAAGCATGCTTCGATGTGTAAGAAAGCCAACACATAGATGAACAGAGAGAAACTAGTTATAAGAAGAATCAGATGTAACATACACGAGGAAACTGCGATGATATGGATATGCGATGTGCCTGGATGGTGATCATTGGGTAAAGAAGTACCAAGTAATCCCAGTGGAGGAGGGCCATGGTAGAGGAAGACCAAGGAAAACCTGGATGGAAGTGGTGAGAGTTGATCTCAGATCACTGAAGTTCACAGATGACAAAGGAATGTGACAAGTGGAGAGATGGTGTACTGAGAAGGGCCTCTCCAACCTATGTAAACGTGGAACAGCAAGAATGAAGATGATGACAATTATTGGATAGATAAATATAATTACGTGTGTGTGTGTGGCTGTCTGTGTTTTACACAGCTTAACAATCAGTGCATTTGTTTAATGTCTTGTAATTTGTTCCATCAATCATCTACCTTAAGTATAGATTGAGATATAGTTATAGCTGGCTGATAGTGTTGCTTGGTTTTTTGTTTATTTTTCCTGTAAAAAGTGAAAATAAGTACAGTGGTACCTCAGTTCACTAATGCCTCTCATCACGAACAAGGTTGGTTCAGGGACAAGTTTTCTGAACATAAAACGTTTCAGATGATGAATGGTGTCTCTAGGAACGAACACACAAGCCTGCAACAATGGTTGGCAACAAGCTGGGAGAATGAGCAAGAAAGAGTCACTTGCTGTGTAGTTAGTTACACACAACCTCTCTCTCAACATTACGCATGGGACAAATAATTTCAGTTTACAAACATTTCGAGTGACGAATGGCCTTAAGGAAGGAATTAAGTTTCTGAACCGTGGTTCCACTGTACTCCAGTCTATATGAAGTAATCCCTCCCAAAAAGTGGTGCCTCAGTATGGTCAGCAATCCAGTGACTGAAACCATTAACTGAGGCTACAGATGTTTCTCTTAGTTTTGCACTTGGACTTTTAAGTAAAGCCATTCTTTAAGCTATAATATCTGACCTGATAGCTGTGACAAAGATGACACTATGATAGAACAGCGTTCCTCATACATTGTGTTGTGTATTATGTGCAGTTTTGTAAACAATCTTATTTCATTGTATTTGAATATTTTCAAAAAAGCCCTTACAAAGTTTATAGTTTGTTTTATGTGACTTGCAAAACATTTCTTTGTATCAGACATCATTTGACTGGCATTTGACTGACCATTCAGTATTCACTTTTGGCATATTTATATTCAGGATTACTTTATATGGTGTATGCAGCTACTTTTATCATGTTAGGGTAAGACCTAGGGATTTAGCTGTCAATTCTAGCAGGCCAAGTGACTGTGACTGTCATAGCTTCATCATTCACTCATAAATATAAAGTCCTAAAAGTTTGTCTTATCCTAATAAATAAGGGAATTCTTGTTTGAATGTGAATTTTTGAAGCAAGTATCTCAATTTAACTTGAGCGATTAAATGAAGACAAATCTGTTTTTATTCCAACATTCATAAGAAATTTGCTCAGTATGAAACATTGGCTTAACCCTTTAACATTTAAACTGGTCATATTTGGCCACTCATATTGATGTTAAGGTATTGTTCTCAAAAGAAATATCAAAATCTCATAGATTCAACATTATGAGAGATAAACTGTTTATTGTGAAAATACAATAGTATATATATATATATCATCATCCTCATTTTACGTCCGCTTTTCCCTGCTTGCAAGGGTGGGACAGGAACTGATTCTGGCTTGATTTCTACAGCTGGATGCCCTTCCTAACACCAACCTCATTTACAGTGAGTGCTTGGCGGTTTTTTTTTTCCATGGTGTCTACACATCCATTTTACAGTGAGTGCTGGGTGCTTTTTTTTTTTTTTGCCGTGGTACCTCCACGACCACTTTGCAGTGGAATGAAAGGGACCCCAGTCCCTATCATCTCATTTCTACAGCTGAGTAAACTGGAGCAATGTGAAATAAAGTGTCTTGCTCAAAGAAACAACACATCACCCGGTCTGAGAATTGAACTCACAACCTTTCGATTGCAAGACCAATGCTCTAACCACTAAGCCATGTGCCTCCATATATATATAGAGAGTAATGGAAATGGTAACGGGTTAACTTAACACACTGTTAACTATGTTTGTATATATATATACCTCCTGCAGAATATTCCAAATAACTAATTATTTCATCAATGCATACATGTACTTGATAAGATAACGATAGATGTTATTTTGAGGTGGAGACTAGGAAAGACAAGAGCATTCCAACATTTAAGACTGAGACATTACCAAAAGCTTTACTCCAATTTCTTACAATTTACCCCAAGCCCACTTCACCATCTCAACTAGTACACAATTTTATCTATTTGTTCAACACCCCCCACCCCACTACCATTTCTACACCTTTACTGAGCACGCCCTTCACATATTTTCATCAATCCATACCACCATTAATTATTATAAATTTTCAAATTTAAATTTTAAATATTTAAAAAAAAAAAAAGATAATAAAATTTAATGCTGCTTTAAGGCTTTCCAAGTGTTTAATTTTTAAAATTTTATTTTTATTTTTGTAAATGTGCATGAGTGGGATATTTCATATTGAAGGAGATGAATTTATAACTGGATGTTTTTTCTACTGCTAACCACATGCCTGGCAAACTTTAGTCAGCAAGGTAGTAGTGGCAGCAGTAGTTGTAATACCAGCAATAGTAGTAGTGGTAGTGGTTGTAGTAGTGGTGGTAGTGGTAAAGTCAGAATTTAGTTAAATGTTGGGTTTTTGACTGCAAGCTATTTGGATGTGAAATTGGTTTTAAAAAATATAACATAAATTGATGGAAACTAGAATATTGTGGTGTATGTAAGATTATGTTTTAAAGTAGCTGCAAGTCTAGTTTGTAAACTAATGGAGTTTTTTAAACATCTATTTTCTGCATTTCATGTTGATATTCTTATTCTGTTTTTGTAAGGTTTATCTTTTAGGTAATTTATTTCAGATACCATGTCACCAAAGTTTGATGGGAAATTGAGATAAATTCCCATTATTGTTTATTACTTAAATTAAGAACTTTTAATTTCTAGAAATTTTAAATAATACACTGTATCATCATTCATACAGTTTAATGTCTATTTTCCATGCTTGCATGGGTTAGATAGCTGTCACATGCTGAGACCAGACCAGTCAGGGGACTAGGTTTTGCTAGTAAGCTTTGTTTTGGCTTGTAACGCCTACATACACAATATATAATAATAATTGTTTCTACTTTAGGCACAAGGCCAGCAAATACCCAGTGCATTACTGGTACTTTATTTTATCTACCCCGTAAGGATGAAAGGCAAAGTTAACCTCGGCGGGATTTGAACTCAGATCGTAAAGGGACGTAACTATGCTAGAAAGCATGTCTGACCCTCTACCGATACTGCCAATTATAATAATGATGGAGGGTATGCGCTTGGTTGCACGTCTCTGAACAGTTTCCAGGAGGTCAATGTTCTGAGCAAGATAGGGGTTCCAGATTGATGATGCGAATTCCAAGTGTGGTCGTACCATAGCTGTATACAGCTTTAATTAGATGGCTGGAGAGCGGTTAACAAAGGTCTTGCTGAGTGATGCCAAGACACCCTCGGCCTTCTTGACAATTTTAGAGATGTGCTTTGTCCAACGCAAATCGCTGCTGACAGTAATGCCTAGGTCATATTTCCTATGTCAGTCATGTTGCAATAAGATGTTTGCTTTCCTATCACAAGGGACCTAAGTGAAAAACTACAGATAAGCATATAATGGATTTGCAAATTTGGATGGAAGTTAAGATAAAATATCGTTAGCATTATTATAATTGGCAGTATCGGTAGAGGGTCAGACATGCTTTCTAGCATAGTTACGTCCCTTTACGATCTGAGTTCAAATCCCGCCGAGGTTGACTTTGCCTTTCATCCTTACGAGGTCGATAAAATAAAGTACCAGTAATATACTGGGTAATTGCTGGCCTTGTGCCAAAAAGTAGAAACAATTATTATTTATCACTAAAATCACCAACTTCTTTCAATGTTTAGAAATATTTGATTAATGCATGTTAAGCAGTCTATGAAACCAATATACACAATATGTTTAACTATTAGGATGGGGATACCCAACCCTAATCATGCCAAGTACAACCAGCTGTGATTAGTCCAATTACTCCAACCTATTGGTCAGCAGTCACCTCATCCTTCACTTCTAGGAATTCATCTAAATAAAGCCACCAGCCTAGCCCAAACTCTGCCCCTCCTTCTACTGCTACACTCTTAAGTGCTCTTAGAAACATCAAGGAGAGACAGCCAGTCTACTCTAAGTACCCCCCTTACCTAAAGCAGCGTTGAGAGATATGAGGTAATATGAAGGTGTCCTGGATAGAAGGGTTGCGACTGTATTTAAATGTATGAGGTAAGACTCTATAAACTACAGTGAAAGTCACCTGTTTAGGTAAGCAGTTAATATAATTAATATGTCAGCTTTCCATGGCTTGGGAATAACATCTGACAATATAGTAGAGACACTTTAGTTCTGACAGACAAGAGATAACATCTGTAGTGCTAGTGGCATTATAAAAGGTACAGAGTCTGTTATATAGTAGTTGGTGATAGGAAGGGCATCCAACTAATAAAACCAAGCTAAAATCAGGAGTTAGAAATACAATGACAAAGCTTAATTGCATCTACAGGACTAAGACGATGTTAGTTCTGTGTACCTCGGTGGGGTGGTCGGGTGAGAACATGTACAGGACTAACACCATGTTAGTTCTGTATACCATGGTGGAGTGGTCGGCTGAGAACATGTACAGGACTAACACCATGTTAGTTCTGTGTACCTCGGTGGGGTGGTCGGGTGAGAATATCTGGCAAATATTTGAGAACCCCTCGACCGTCATCAAACGATCGCACAAACTCTCTTCCTTTCAGATGCAGAAAAGACATCAAACAACCCACCCACCACTGGAAACTTTTCTCCATCCTGACAGCTACTTCAGGTCTATCTCCACCAACACTGGCACAATGTAAGGTAGGTTTAGAGAGAAATTGTAGAGATGATAGAATGAAGATGAGTGGATGTGTCTGTGTTGAAGAAGTAAGAAGTAGTGGAACCTCAGCTAGACCCTTCATGGGTTAGATAGGTTAGTAGTTATATAATTGGCTGTGGGATAGATAAACTGAGATAGTTGTCATAATTATCTGCTTTTTTATATCAGCACAAGTTGAACAGGATAGTTTTGAGCCAGTTTCTTTTTACTGATAGAGGCCTTTCTTGATGCTGAGCATTAGTTTTAAGTAATGTGCTGATCTTTGTATGTTGAACTGTTAAGCTACATGACATAAGCATACATTGGCTGGACACACACATACAACAGGCTTCTACACAGTTTCCATCTACCAATTAAACTCACAAAGCATTGGTCAGCCTCAGGTTAGTAAAAGACACTTCTTCAAAGTGCCACACTGGGATTAAACTGCAAACCATGTGGTTGCAAAGCAAATTTCTTAACATATCTTCACAATATGATAGAATAATTAAGCTTAGGTTAGTTATAGGCCTAATGGATCATGATGTTGTTAGTTCAGTATACTCTGCTGAAAATAAGTGTCAGCATTAGCTGGGGTATCTAACCCAATGATGGACTGGCATCCTGTCCAGGTGGGGTCGTGAACTCTCAGTTACTTAATGCCACAGAAACTGGGATAAACACTGGACTGATAAGCTTCTGGGCTTGAGACAGACTTTAGACTTTTTTTAGCCATAGACCACATGAAGAAAATTTGTCAACAATGTGATCATTTATGAATCATGCCAATATGCAAACCAAGTAGATTTGATACTAGGAACAGGAAACTGATTATGAATGCATAGTCCTTTCTTAAAGAAGAATATACCAGTGACCTCAGGATAATGGCTAGAGACATAATACAATCTGGAGAAAATATTTGTGGATGGTGAAATAGTGTTGAATTAGTATTGTAGATAGAGCCATAAAATCTAAGAGACAGGCATGAAAAGCAAGGGATAGTATTATTAGCTTGTTAGATGTTGGGTTGATATAGCATAAAGAGAAGTTGGAAGTAAGAGATTTGCCAGTGTTTTGAAACAAATCCGAGATATGAGATGTTTGTGAATTGTGTAGCAGTATGACAACCTAAATGAAGACATTGGGGAAATGTGTACATAGACTGATAGTTATGGAATTGGTATTATTGGTGCTAAGAAGAGAGAGGTATGGAAATATTATTACAAGAGGTTGCTATAAATGGGGGAGAGGGGATTTTTATAGTGAACCCTACAGATGGTACTAGCTATTTAAGTTGACAGCCACGTAGTTGAGAGTTTAATTAGACACAGATGTTGGGATAGCAGTTAAATTATCAGGATAGCTGTCAAGATACTGAAAATAGCTGAAGTAGGACACATGCTAGTCATTCTCACCTATTTTCATTGTGGTATCATAAATTATTAGGTGATTGATTTGACAGTCGGATCTGTTGTTCTGGTCATATCCCACAGAGGTCTACTCTTGCCTTTCAACCTTTTGGGGGTTGATAAAGAACCAGCCTAGACCCTTCACTCTCCTTCCAGCTGTCACACCCTGGATCAAGAAAAGGAGTGGTTAAGAGAGTCTCTCCTATGACTGCAGGGGCACCTAAAACCCTGAATGAAAGCCATCCTTGGTTGCAAGTGGGGGCTATATTTTTGTTTATTTTTTAAAATGAATTATTAGAAAGGCAAAGGAAGTGTTTGTGAAAGATGCTACTGTAAAGATGCCAAGATGGTGGACTATGATACAAAAGTAAGAATTATGTTGTAGATGAGATACAGTTTTGGTGTGTACCAGGATAGCGTACCACTGAAAGCTTCTTAGTGAGACAATTACTGTGGAATCTCTTAGCTAAGAGCAGACCACTATATTTAGTGTTGACCTGGAGAAGGCTTGTGATAGGGTATCACCCTCTGTAGTCTGTTGTTACTCAGGAAACTATCTGATAAATGGATTGTGAAAGTTGCACAAACTATGTACAGAGATACTGTCAGCAAGATGTGAGTGAGCAATGGGTTCTATGAGGAATTTAGTGTTCATTAGAACCCAGTTCCCAGTCTTCTAATGTTTATTATGGTTCCTCAGCCAATAGTAGGAGTTTAAAACCGGTTGCCTGTGGGAACTCTTGAATGCCATTAACCTAGTTCTTATCTCTGAATCTACCAAAGATTTAGAGAAACCTCTAAATGTGGAAACAAAACCTGGAATTGGGATAGCTCAAAGTAAGTCTTGTAAAGACAGAAAATGTTTATTAGTGAGAATGATTACTTAATGTTATGAAGACGAGGTTAAATCTGGTATACCCAGTAGTTGAAAGTGTCTTAGCTATGTGTTGATGGGTTTATAGAAAGTAGAGTAAGAATATGGCGAAAAATGAACTGTTACTTCTGCTAACTAGAAAAGGGCTTTTATTTTTCTCAAAGTGAAGAACATATTGCATAATGTTAGTATAAGAAGTGCAATGGTGACATTAAATGTGGGCAGTGTGGGAAGACTAGAAAGAAATGAGGCCTGTATGCTCTACTTTATATGTAATTTTAAGGTGCATGAAAGTTACAGCACAAATGAATTGAGGAAGATTTGGTATAAGAAGAATTAGATGCAGTGTGTAAGAGTGATGACTGCACTGGTATGGACGTGATCCATATGGATAACAGAATAGGTAAAGAAGTGCCAAGTGGAAGGAATCTACAGAAGAAGATGAAGGAAGACATTAGAAAAAGTGGTAAAGGAAGATATGAGAAGTGGTGAACATAGATCTCAGGAGGTTGAAACATGGAAAAGACATGAATAAAAGGCAAGAGGCTGTGCTGGAGACGGTCAGTTCATCCTGTATAAACATGGAAAAACGACAAATTAATGATGGAAATTGTTTTAAGTTACGAGTAAATTCCTATTTTACTTGCTTTTTAGTTGATGAATCAAATTGATGGAACAGGTATCCCTCCAGCTGAAAAAGACAAAGTAGATGCTCTTTCCCTGGCTCATATAACAAAAGAACAAGTGGGTAAGTGATATTTTCATTTCTTGGTTTGTTTCAAACTTCTTTAATTGCTAGCGTGGAAGATGGACATTAAATGATGATGATCATCATCATCATAGTTTAACGTCTATCTTCCACGCTAGCATGGGTTAGACGGGAATTGTCCCACTTGAGGCAAGGTTGGTTGGGTGACCATGTCTCGCTCGTATAGGACTATCTGGCAGGTTTTCTGTCGTCTTTTATGCACATCAGGTGACCATACCAGTGTAGTCTTCTCTCAAGTAAACAGCATCTGATCCCTCTTATTCCTAATTTCTCACTTAGTTCATTTATGTTTTGCCATTCGCGTATATGATGTGTATATAAACGTGCTTGGTGTTAGGAAGGGCATCCAGCTGTAAAGTACCCGGCCAAATTTACAGCCCTCACCGGAGCAAGCTATGCAAGCGTGGAAAAATTGACATTAAACGGAAATGATAGTGTGTGTGTGTAGTTAAAAATAAAACAAGAAACTAAGGTTGTTAATCAAATTTCATCTTTAATCTCTACAAATGTTTCAATAGGGATAAGCCTAGTGCCAGCACACAATGAATTAATCGGTTAAAGATCAATAGTCAATAATTTAGGTGGCACTGAAGTACAGATCAATGTATCTTTAGGAAAAAATTGATAGAAATATTGATTTTCTAATACATCCATGAGAATATTGCACCTTAGCAAAATAAGAGCATTTTTTCCACTCATATCATCATTACCGTTTTACGTCTGTTCTTCCATGCTAGCATGGGTTAGACGGGTTGTCCTGTTGTGGGCAGTGTCCGGTCAGCTGACCTTGTCTTGCTCATACGGGAACTGATTCTGGCTTGATTTCTACAGCTGGATGCCCCTCTTAACACCGGCCTCATTTACAGTGAGTGCTGGGTGCTTTTTTTCCGTGGCGCCTACACGTCCACTCTACAGTGTGGGCCGGGTGCTTTTTTGCAGTGGAATGATAGGGACCCCAGTCCTATCATCTCATTTCTACAGCTGAGTACACTGGAGCAATATGAAATAAAGTGTCTTGCTCAAGGAAACAACACATCACCCCGTCCGAGAATTGAACTCACAACCTTTCGATTGCAAGCCCAATGCTTTAACCACTAAGCCATGCGCCTTCATATATATATATATCCAGTCCAAACTAATGAGGTCGTGTAGGTGTCACGACAAAAAAACAGTCCATGCTGTAATGTGGTTGTGTAGGTAACATGGTAAAAAGCTCCCAATACACACTGTAAATATGGTTGGTGTTAGGAAGGGCAGCCAATCGTAGAAAATCTGCCAGATAGTCCTATACGAGCGAGACACGGTCACCCGGCCAATCTTACCTCAAATGGGAGAATTCCTGTCTAGCCCATGCTAGCATGGAAGATAGATGTTAAATGATGATGATGATATAAGCCAGCATGGGGAAATAGACAAAATTATGATTATTATTATATATAATCATCATATATCACTTACAAGCATTTTTACAGGTCTTCTCAGACAGTGTGTGTGTGTGTGTGTGTGTGTATATATAATGCATACATACATCCTGGAGAAGAATGGCCCCACCAGGTTTAAATGCCTAAGACATGTCATGTTACAAAGATGCACCTCATATCTACTCTCACATATATGTATACACACACAAGTATTCCAATGACTTTAAATGTTTATATAGAATTAAGCATCAACTTTATTTTTTATAACTAATTCCATTTTTAATTAAGAGTATAGTGGTTACATTATCACATATTCTTTATCCTCAGGACTACTTAAACTACTTGGTTTAGTATGCTTCCATGACCAGATCTTAACTGCAGTCATTTTACCATAGATAAGTCATTACTTATAAATTTAAGTTTGAGGAACAAGTAGTTCTTAAGATTCTATCAGAATAATGTTTACTAATGAAAGTGGTTGTATGATACCGTATACTTTTTATTTTGTTTTATGTCCACTTTTCCTTGCTTGGGTTGATTAAAAGGAAAAGTATTAGATCGATTTCTTGGACCAGAAGAGCAAACTAAATATAATTTAAATTTAACTGGGGGCCAACATACTTATAAATGTTCAATCTAAAGCTTAGATGCGATATGAAAATAAAACCCAATAACTTGAAGCTCTTCAAATACAAGGGAGAAAACTCTGAAATTAAAATTGATGAAAAACTGGTATGATGTGGAAAGTGAGTCTGATCTTGGTTAAATAGTGACAGCTCCGAGATATATCATCATCATCACCGTTTGACGTTCATTTTTCCGCGCTACCATGGGCTGGGTGAGTTGTCCTGTTAGTCAAGCCAGGTCAGATGACTATATCCTGTTCATACAGAACTGATTTTGGCTTAGTTTCCACTTTTTCGTCTTATTTAACCTCCTCTGCAAAGCATAATCTTCCTTGTATTTACCCGTCTTATATAAACATATCCCTCTGGTAGTCTTATATGAAGATATACTGGATCCAGTGTTTGTCTTATATGGAGATCCCTTGGGTCTTGTTAGAAATCCTTCTGGTAGTCTTATATAGAGATCTACTTAATCCTTTAGCATTTTATCCAGCCAGAATCCTCTCACCTTTTTCTGTTCAAACCAGCTGTAACTAGCCATTCATACTTATATTAAGGTATTGTTCTCAAAATAAATAATATCAAAATCTCATAGCTTTGATATTATAAGAGATAAAGTGTTTACCATGAAAATACAATGGTATATAGAAAGTAATGTAAATGGTAAAGGGTTAATCCATAGTCGAGCATTTGGTTTTGTGCCAAACTCCGAAATTCGTTGCCACTGCTGGATTGATTCCCTCCTACAATTTCTACTTAAACAGTGCCTCTGTCGAGTCGGTCACATACTCCTCCCCCACTTCACATGAGGGGAACTCATTGATGCAGTCACACATGAACCCTTCCCAGAATGGCTTAAACAACAAAACAGACATGAAAATGGAGGTTGGCACATTCATGTCGGATGTTGAACCAATATCTGGTTCCCACATAAATAGTGTCCTTTGTTGGACCTGTGAGATGGTGTCAGTGTCAGATAATAAATGAATCAAACTCATTTTTAATATATTTTAAATAGCATCTAGAAAATGAAAGTATAGAAATGATGCAATATTACAGTTTAGGAGGTCAGTGTGTGTGTGTGTGTATATATACAGTGCACCTGAGCACTGTACACAGTCATTTCATTATTATGTGTGTGTGTATAGATTCTCGTTGGGTAGAGTGTGTGTGTGGGGGGGGGGGGACTACATTTAAAAAAGGTACTTAATATGTTGGTAGAGTATAGGCAACTTTGTTATATATAGAAATGACTTCTACAGGACTAGAATTTGTATGAATTTCATTTGAATGAAACAGTTCTAGTCTTGTAGAAGTCATTTCTATAGAGAATATATGTCTACATCTGCATTAGTCCAAGTAAAACTTACATAACTAAATTTAATTAAAATGTTCTATACATATATAAGCTATAATATTATATAGGTATGATGAAATAGTTTTGCTATGTAATTATATTGAAGTTGATTAAATTAGAATGTTACTACAGTATATCTAGACCAGTGGTTCCCAAAGTGGCCAGGGGTTCCGTGAGACGCAAGTTGAAGTTTACTATAAAAGTAAAGACTAACAAGTTGTAACGTGTATGATCTGTATATACTCCTCATATAAACATGCAAAGAGTGTTACACTGCGGAGCTCTCAGCCAAATCGTTCAGTTGGGTTGTAGTATTCCATTGTTAAGGGTGTACTGTGATCACCGTGTAATACCCAGAATTATAATCAGATTTATAACTTTTTACAATAAACTTACGTATTTGAATCTCATTTGAATATTTAAGTTCTCTCTTAAACGTAACATAGGTACCAAGTCTCACATGGTGAGCATGTGCTGTATCCTGTATCAATAAACGTTTGCTCCTTGTCAATATAATATGTTTTATTTTAGATAAGGGTTCCATTATTTTTAAAATAATGTCAAGGGGTTCCACGATAAAAAAAGTTTGGGAACCACTGATCTAGACAATGTATCTTATCCAATGTTTGGCACTTAAAGAGTATTTTGTACCATCTGTCAGATTACCAACATGATATGTCAACTTAGATGTACTGTCAACCAACAATGAAAAGGAGACACCTCTTAAACACATAATATTTTGATGTTATCAGATTTAGACTATAATAATAATAATAATAATAATAATAATGAAATTATTGTGTAAAGTGCTCAGGTGCACTACAACTCGTCAATATAGTACATAGAATAATACACAAATGTCAGGGAAGTACATGTGTGTATGTGTTAGCTGTAGTGTTGGCGGATCTCGGGAAGCATGGAGGCCTTAAAGGATGCAGTGTCTCGACAGCTAACAACTGATGCAGGTAGTTTGTTCCATGCTTCAGCAACTCTGAGCGTGAAAAAGTGTTTCCGAAAGTCATGGGAATTGTGCTGTTTTCTTACTTTGTGGGCATGTCCACGTGTGTTAGACACATGGAAATCAAAAAGGTACTCAGGGTTGTTGTTGGCAACATGGTTAACAATTTTGTGGGTGTTTACCAAGTCAGTTGCCAGGCGTCGGAGCTTCAATGTATCTATGCCCAGGGAAGCAAGGCGCTCAGTGTATGGTAGATGCTTGATGGAGGGTATTCGCTTGGTTGCACGTCTCTGAACAGTTTCTAGGCGGTCAATGTCCTGAGCAAGATGGCGGTTCCAGACTGGTGATGCAAATTCTAAGTGTGGTCGCACCATAGCTGTATACAGCCTTAAATAGATATCTGGAGAGCGGCTGACAAAGGTCTTGCTGAGTGATGCTAAGACACCCTCGGCCCTCTTGACAATTTTAGAGACGTGCCTCGTCCAACGCAAATCGCTGATGACCGTAATGCCCAGGTCACGTTCACAGGAAGACTTCTTGATATTAGTGCATGGTGGTGCACTTGTCCACAGCTAGCTTGAGTTGCCAGTCTGAGATCCATTGTTGCATTGTGTCCAGGTCAGACTGCAAGCAAGATCTATAGTGTTCAGGATCTGTCCTTTTTATCTCAAGGTACATCTTGATGTCATCTGCGTACTTTAGTACTGTGGCATTCCTTAAGTTGGCATCTATGTCATAATATATGCCACAACCAAAAGGGGGCCAAGAACAGATCCCTGTGGTACACCAGATGACATCTCATATGGTGAGGAATGCTGTCCCAGAACCGTGACTACCTCTCTTCGACTGAGAATGAAGGACTTCAACCAGTTAAAAAGATCATCCTTCACACCCATTGCAGAGAGTTTTGCCATTAGCCTTTTGTGTGGCACAGAATTGAAGGCCTTCGCAAAGTCAAGGTAAACAACATCCACCCATGAGCCGCCATCAGTGATCCGGGTGATGTCCTCAAGAAACTCTATAAGTTGATCACAGCAGCTGGAGTTGGGGATAAATCCAAATTGCGAGGGCCGGATAAGACTGTGAGAGCTCCAGAAGTTCCAAAGTGTTTCTCTGACACAGGATTCCATCAGTTTGGCAATGCAACTAGTAAGACTGACTGGACGATAGTTCACAGGTGATGTGCGGTCACCCTTTTTGATCAGAGGAATGACACTGCCAGTTTTCCACTGTTCTGGAGTAGCACTGTTGTTCAGACAGAATTGGAAGAAGCGTGATAACTGGTGTAGAAGGAAGTACCCACCACGTTTAAGAAGCAGGTACGTAACACCATCAAGACCAGGAGAGGCATGGTTGCGTTTATTTTTTAGGTGACATCGCAGCATTGCAGGTGTAAATTCCATGGTTGTAATAGAGTCTGGTGTCATAGGTGGTGGAGGTGGTACACTCTGGTCTTCAATAGTGAAAATGCCTGCATAGCATTCAGCAATGAGCTCTGCGCATTCCTTGGGGTCGTCAGTAACCTGGCTTGTGTGGGGATTGCGAAGAGGACCAACTGGAGAGTGAGGCCTCTGCTTTGAGTGAACATACTTCCAGAACACCTTACTGTCAGGGCTGGTTGCTATGCGCTGCTCAAATTGAAGCACTGCCTTTTTTGTCACCTGTTTGAGGTGGTTGGACGATCTATTTCGCCTCTTCCTATTAATGTCTGATTTGTGAAGTTTGTACTCACGTTCAGCATTGCGCCGTTCTTTTCTGGCAAGACGGACTGCTGCAGTCTCCCAAATTCCGCTTTTGGGATGTTTTTTCCGCTTACGTGGCACCGATGCTGCACATGCTGTCCATATTGAGCTCAGGATGTTCTGGAGTACAGTGTTGACATCTCCAGAGTCGTAGAACTCAAGCCAGTTTGGCCGTTGCAACTCGGTGCAGTAACAGTTCCAGTCTGCTTTATTCCAGTCAAAGTGAGCAGTTTGGAGATGGTTGTGGTTCTTGTTACTGCCCATGAGGGATAGATTGGCAATGATCATAGCATGATCAGAATCATCCAAAGGTTCCTCAGCAGTAACACTAATGACCGTTTCAGGAGTAGTGGTGAAGAGTAGGTCCAAAGTGTTGTCACCTCTCATTGGGGAGGTGACCACCTGGGACTAACTCGAGTCCAGCACCAGCTCAAGGAAGTCATTTGCACTTGGCGGCCAACGAAAGGTCTCCCAGTCAATCTCAGGGTGATTGAAGTCACCTGCAATGAAAACATAAGTGGCTGTCTTCCTGGCAGCAGCTCTGAGGATATCACAAAGTTGAGTGTCCTGAGGGTAATTTGGGGGACGGTAAACGACTCCAAGTTGACATGGTCATACGTATATCGCAGAAAAAAACTTCCTGCTGTGATTGGTTCAAATCAGCACAAGGAATTGCCGACAGATTTGACCGAACGTAGACCATTACACCACCACCACGACGATTAATACGGTCTTTACGAAACAGGTTGTAGCCAGTCATGCTGAAAACCCCATCACAGAGTAAGGGATGTGCCCAAGTTTCCGTGACTGTAATGAAGTCCGGCTTGATACTTTTGACGTAGGAGTCAAAAAGATGAATCTTATTGCATAGACTACGTGCATTCAAGGACAACAGTTTGTACTTTGATTCCAGTCTATGATTATGTGCAGGGGATGGCAGGTTGTTCTGATTTAGTTTCCCAGAGTTTTTTCAGTTTCTTTATTGTCAGTTGTTGTGGGTACAGTGTTTTCAGACCAGCTGGTGTCTCTTTTCCATGATTCGCCAGCCTTAACAAACTTCCATATCTGCCCATCTCATAGGCTGAAGCTTTCATGTTCTGCCGAGCTGCGGTTTAGGGAAGCTGCAGCACGCAACTTTGGGCGGACATCAGGTGGAAGACCAGGGCGTGTTCGGAAAGCAATCCGACTTTCATGCCTAGCTTTATCAGAGGCTACAAGGTATGAACGTGCCTCAGTTGAGTTTGAAAACGACAGTCTAATTAACCTGGGTTTCGGGCCTGGTCGGCCAAGGCGTAGAGCACCCTTTGCGGGAGCACAGCCCAGGTCTTTGGATGAACTGGTAGCAAATGCCTGAAGATCAACTATGTCTTCCGGCACACCAGTGGCATTCTCAATGCGTCTAGGTTCAACATGAGGTACGCGGAGATTTTTTAACAAGGCACTCCGGTAAGATCCCTCATTGTGGGGTTCTACACGAATGCTTAATTTTATTTCCGCTATTTCTTGACTTAAAGCGGAAATCATTTGCCGTATTTCCTCAAACTTCGTATTGACGGTCGGTTTTTGTTGTTGTTCTTCTCCTTCAACAGGCATGGTAGAAGACACAGTCGTTGGTTGTTGTTGTTGTTGAAAAGTAACGGGTGAGGAAGACATAGGTTGCTGTTGTTGATGAAGTCCTTCAACGGGGGTAGTAGCAGAAGCTACGGTCATTGCTTTTTGCTGTTGTTCAGGAACAATGGTAGAGGAAGACACGATCCTCGGGTTTTTGTTGTTGTTATTCGGGAACAATGGTAGAAGACACGATCTTTGGTTTTTGTTGTTGTTGTTGTTCCGCAGCAATGGGAGAAGCAGGCATACAGTCCAGGCACTGAAACGACCAGTTTGTTAGCTGGACCATCTCCCAGAGTCTATCCATTGTAGCAATATGATGTTTCTTATTTTGGCCTGGGATCTTCCGGAAGCCTGTGGCGCATTGAAGGCAGACAGAGATGCGACAGGTTCCACATTCGACCCAGCGATTACGGAACGAGTTTTCGGGTTCCGTACAGATATGGCAGGTGTGATCTTCTGGGCACTGTTCTATTTTGGAACATCGACCAGTTTTGTCGCATACTTCATCAATGGATATCACCATGGCAATTTTGTTATTTCTGCCCATCCGTAGAAAAACACAGAATGTAAACAATATAGGTTTAGCGCACTTAATTACGATAGAAATAAAATGTCTGTTTTTTTGTTTTGTTTTTTTGTGTATTTTGTTTCCGTTTTCCTAAATGTTGTGTGTGTACAGAAGAGTCTGTGCATGTAAACAAATAAATATGCTGCGTAAGTTAAATGAAACGTACTGTAGAAGGCAATTGTTTATTAACAGCGAAATAACGTTTTTTTTTTCCTGATACTGCTTCTTTATAATAAACTTTCAATAATATTTTTTTCAAATTATTAACTTTCAGCTGCTAGTATATATATATAATTAAAAGGTGTATGTGGGTTAGAAGCGAAGTCAATGTTCAGAAATATTTTACCAATGTAAATTGGTAAAATTGGCTGGTATAGTGTCTCACACGAAATAGTGTGGTTTCTTTTCACGTGTGTGTATATGCATATGGTATATATCTGTATATAAATCTGTGTGTATATTGTTGTTTATATGTTTTGTGGAGTACTTACTGCGATCCTTAAGGGATGTAGTGATTTGTTTTGTTTTTTTCCTTTTTCCCCGTCCATGTCCACATGTGGTTTGTTGGCGAAAATCAAGTCAAATTAAATATACTTCGTTAAGATAATTCTATCTTGAATCTGGTACTAGTTGTCAGGGAACAGTCAAAGTAATTGTAATAATGAATATTGTAATCCATCTGACATGTGTTTAAAGGGCAGTTTTTGGTGAAAATATTATATTTTGTTTGGTCAAGACGTGGTCAAGCGACCTTCCTTGTCGCCATTTTGGCCGTATATAATTGCTTTTAAAATTTCTTTTCTGTTTCTATAGCTGTAAAAATTAAAGCAGGAAATTTCAATAAGTCTTAAATAAATATTTTTAAATGTAGAATAACTACAAAATACTATAGATCTTTGATGTGTCTATATAAATCTATATAAATGTGTTTAAAGTACCCAGTTTACAGAATAACTACAAAATACTATACATCTTTGGTGTGTCTGCATATAAGCTATATAAAAAACTCTTCAATTTCTTACTTCAGATTTTCTTTCCTTCTCACATTTTGTTTTCAATACTTATTTAATATTTTTTAAACCTCTTTTACGTAACCTAGACCTTATTCATGTATTTTCATGAATGTTTGTTTAAGAAAACAAGATGAGTTTATTGTATGTGTGTTCATTTGTTTGTAATACTGAGAACAAACAAGTGACAGTCCAATATGCCAATAAAGCAATTGTGAACTTTGAAACATGGAGAACAGAAGGGTTTTATTCAATCAATCAAGTTCCTGTAACTGGTATAGCCAGTTGTTAGGAAACTATTCTGGTCATTTGACATTTCAGTGGGCCTTAGAAATACTTGGCAGTGCTTGTTTCCTCACCAGGCATCGAGTCTCTCCAAGTTTAGTCTGAAATCCTGAATAATGGTATGTCTGGAAGTACAGTAATGTATCTTTAAATCTCTTCACTCTATTTTCAAAGGAAAATTAGATAATGTCCAGTATTGAAATAATGTTTCCTTAAATTGTTTCATTCTACTTTAAAAGGGACAATGAGTAATGGTACATCCATTTTTGAAATGTTCCCTTTAGCATTTAAACCGGCGATATCTGGCCAGAATTCTCTCACCTCTTTCTTTTCAAACTGGCTATAACTGGTCACTCATACTGATGTTAAGGTATTGTTCTCAAAATAAATATCAAAATCTCATAGATTCGATATTATGTGAGATAATTATGTAAGATAAAGCCTTTACCACAAAAATACAATAGTATATATAGAGAAATGTAAATATTAGCAGGTTAAATCATTTCATTCTACTTTGAATGAGACAGTGGGTAATGGTGGTACATTCAGTTTTGAAATGTTTCTTTAAATCCTATATATGGTATATCCAGTATTGAAGTAACATCTCTTCAAATCACTTCACTCTATTTTACATGTTTAAAAACCCTGTAAACACATATTTAAAAATATATACTTGTTGTTAGGAAGGAAGAAATTATTATTAATAACATTGAAATTTCCTGCTTAAATGTTTCAGTTACATGTGATGTATTTCTCTGAAATGTAGTTTTTCAGTCTATAATGTTATTTGTTTTTAATATCTTTTAGACAGAAAACTCCAATGTCCAATATGTCTAAGTGAATTTGAGTTAAGTGAAGAAGTGAAAGAATTGGGTTGCATGCATCAATACCACATACACTGTATAGATCAGTGGTTATTATTGGTACGTAGAATTTATTGTACTTATAATAAATCTTTTTTATTTTATTTTAACTTATTTTAATTTGAATATCTTCAAATTATTATACATTAATATATAACAAAAGTACAAAATGTACTTAAATATCAATGTTTGTCATATTGTAATTTTAACTGAATATTTAGATGTATTTATAGTAGCAAGATGACTAATCAAACTGTTATTCTGAATAACTTGCTTTATTCTATTTTTTATCCGATTTCCTCATACACTGCTGATAATAGTTTTGTTGTGTGTATGTATTGTGTATATATATGTATATTTAGTCCACACTGTAAAGTGGTTGTTAGGTGTCACAACAAAAAACACCCAGTACACAATGTAAATGTGGTGGATGGCATTAGGAAGAACATCCAGTTGTAGACCCAACCCCAAATCAGTTCTGTGTGAGCAAAACACGGTGCTCTGATCTGGCTGTCTCACAACAGGACAACTCGCTAACCCATGCTAGTGTGGAAAATGGATGTGAAACGATAATTATATATATATCATTTTTATGTCCACTTTTCCATGCTTGCATGGGTAGCATCATCATCGTTTAAGAACTGCTTTCCCTGAAAGAAGAGTTGGACAGGTCTACATAGACCAAGTTGGTACTGAGGCAAGGCTACTGACCTCACAGACAGGCCAAAGAGTCTACATCCTGCTTACATATGGCCATGTCAAGTGCAGAGAAGTTGTGTCTTTTGACACAAACTGAAGGGTCCTCCCGACTCCTTGTTTACCAAACTTTCTACAGCTGGATGTCCTTCCTAAACCAACCACTTTACAGTGTGTACTGGGTGCTTTTATTGTGTAGATCACCTTATCTTGACCTTTCATTCAGGATCGATAAGAAATTGACTGTGATAAAACTTAATGAGGGACAGGGTCCATCAGGAATTAAATGTCCTAGATACTCTTATGACTTTATTGGGAGTTGACAGCTAAAGAAAGGAGAGTATACGTGTTAAAGGTGTTGATTGGTAGAAACAGAGCACCGAATAGAAAGGGGTGGTATGTACTGCCACTCTGAGGTCAGGTTGAATAGTTATTCTTTTGTTGTCAGTGAAGTACTAGTAGCCCAGAGCTGGAGCAGCCTTTCCACCTTCCAGTTGTCACATTTTTGTCCCACTATGTCCTTTCCATGCTCTAGTAACCACATCTTCAATGTTCCACTAGGTCCAATGTAGAACAATCGAGGAGGTGCCTGTTTCTCATTTTGACATTATAGGCATCTAAAACCATTTTCAAAGATATGGTCTCTACTGATACCAAGTTATCCTCAATTGTAACTACTGTATTCTATAAGATTGTATTAACTCCAGAAAGATAAAAGGCAATGCTGTCCTTGGCAGGATTCAAACTTAGAATGTAAAGGGCCATAACTAAATGCTACAATGCATTTTGTCCAATACTCTAACAATTCTGCCAATCGACAGCCTTCATGTAACCCACCGGTCCCCAACCACCAAGCCATGGACCATTTCGTAGCAGGCCACACAAAAAGAATAAAACCTTTTTCTTCCATTTTATTGACTATCACAGTCTACCTTATGTCGAGTGGAGTCTGCCTTATGTCGAGTTCAGTCTACCTTATGTCGAGTGTAGTCTACTTTATGTCGAGTTCAGTCTACCTTATGTTGAGTCGAGTCACATTTACAGTATAAATCTAATAATAAAATTATATAGTATGCTCTTCATTGTGTTTTGTTATGCATGTGACTAACACAGCTCCTCACTTTCCATTGGTTTATGGAGAAATTGTCTTGCACAACACTGTTCTTTGACATAAAAAGGTTGAACTACTGATATAAACTATTAATAATACTCATAACTAGAGTTAGTTTATATTTTCAATTGGAGAATATATTTGCAGAGATTTGTATTCATATTTTACCTTTTCTAAACATTCTCTTTCTTATTGTAGCATGGGAACTGCCCAGTTTGCAGAAAGGACTTGAATGGAAGAGATACAACTGCAAAACACTATTCATCTTCGACTTCTATGGATTTAAGCTGAAAAATATCCCTCAATTTCTCACTTCAAATTTTCTTCCCTTCCAACATTTTGTTTTCAATGATTTTATTTTTGGACCTTCTAACTTTTATGTAACCTGGACCTAATTCATGCATTTTTTATGAATGCATGTTTAACAAACAAAAAAAAAACTGCTCCATGCACAAGCATTCATATATTATCAAGACTGTATAATTTGTCTGTTTTAATCTATTGAATTTCTATGTTAATTTAAAATATGGAAATGAAAGAGATTATCAACCCTTGCACTTGTGTGTGATAGTTTAAACAAAAAAAAAATTAATATGTTAGCATGAAATAAATGTAATTTCAAGAAGCATTCATTAAGAAGTAATATTTGAGAAGAGTGGAAAGGAAGAAGTTTTTATTTCAGTTTAGATGGTGAAAGGGAAGAAATACAAGACTATTACAGTGTGAGAAAAGATTTCAAACAAAATCATCTCTTCAAATAAAACTTAAATTTGACATTTTCTATTGATGACTCGAGAAAAACAAACTTTGGTGTTGTGAATATCTGATGTAACATGGCGTTTTGTATGTACAATGTATATAAACGTACCTACCCTCCACAGCTTATACGATTGATGAAAGGTAGTTAGAAATCTATTAAATCGGTCTTCAAAATATAGTTTGGGGGGCAGCCAATACAACATTGCTCTTCCATATATCATTTCTTCTCTAGTTTTGTAGGGGTTTTTTTCCCTTCCTCCCTTTAAGACAAACTTTAAGATCAGAATTGTCTCTTATATTTCAATTATTTTAATTTTAATATAAATTTGTTTTTCATGTGGATAATCTAGTGTAGGACTCTTCAAAAATAAAGCAAGAAAAGGCTAGCATGTATATGCATTGTTATAGTTAATGTCAGTTTTAATCTTTAATTATAATTGTGATTATTTTACTGCAGCTAATCCACATGAAAATATTTTAAATTAATGATACAGACCACAACATAAGTTTAATTCTGTTCATTCCATGTTTAATTAATCCTTGTTAAACTGGAGACAAAATGATATTATGAGGGATGTTTTGTATATGACATTAAAATCATGACTACCTATATGGAGTTTTGGATTATGAAGTCTTTCAATAGAACATTTCCATTGATGGTAGTTACTAGCTATACCTTTTGTTCATGTTTGGTACATCAAAATGAGAGAAGAAAAGCAAAAATGGTAAAATCTTAAAACATAAGCAACAAAGTAAAACTTCTTTAATGCTTAATAAATACCATTCTTGAACTGAATTGTGATCTTTGTGATCTTAAATTGCTTTTTTTTTTTCTTTTTCTTTTTTTTTCTTCCTTGAGTTCCTTTTGGTTGTTCTGTACAAGTGGATTTTGCTCAGTTGGTTCTGTCTTCTAAACATTTTTGAAGATTACTTTTTACTATATCAGCTATTGTGTATAAAAACCTGTAGAATACTGTACACTTATTTTTAAGTAATTTATAAGGATTCACAATATCTTGTATCCTGTTTTAATAGAATACTGTAAATACAATTAAAATCATTGCTTATATTATTTTAATTCTAATTAAAAATTAGGATTATGTTGTAAAGTTTAATAAATTTTAAACAAAATGATTTGCTTGCATACATACTCTGTACATCATACATGCATGTATACATAGATGTAACAGCAGTTGCAGCCACTGTAGAATATCAAGGATCTACATCATAAGCAGCTATCTGAAGATGTTATCAATATATCTGCCTATCAGGTCACTTTATAATGTAATTATTTATGGAAAAGATTAAATTATTAAAAAAATTAGAGATGCAGAAAGCATAGAATCCTGCTAGAATGTTCCTGTCAAAACCTCTAACAGACTAGACAATATAATTGGGACAGAAAAAAGTGTGGACAGGAGTTGTCCAGCAGATATAATGTCATGTTGAATAAATGCAAAACCTCGCAGATATTACAGATATTGTATTAAAGTCTGTTTTAAATCAAAAGCTCATGCCGACGCTTATCCCTAGTTTCTTTGGTGTTAAACGACGGAGAGCACGACTCTCTGGACAGGATGCTAGTCTATTGTAAGATTAACTCCCCAGCTACTGCTGGTACTCATTCTCAGCTATGTGAAATAAAGTGTTTTGTTCAAGAACACAACACAACAGCCTGTCCAGGAATTGAACTGACAGCATGATCGTATGTTGAGCACCTTAACCATTAGGTCATGCATTTGTATTATAACATATACTTGTAATTATATGGGCACTCGATTATTGAACTGCGTCAGTAGAAATCTTCAAGTTGGTCTTTACAGAAGTAGAAAAGACCACAACTAATCAAGGAATTGCAACTACAAACCATTAAGTAATCCTAAAAATAGAAAAAACATTCCAGGGTTTAGGCTGTATGAATAAATGTACACAGATACAAACACTTCATCAAAAGGTAAAACATAATAATTATACAGACATACTTGAATTGTATATTCATACATATGTAGATACATACATGAATACTTACCTGATTGTGTTTAATCCTTTAGCATTTACATTACTCTATATATACTATTGTGAAGGTGCATGGCTTAGTGGTTAGAGCATTGGGCTTGCAATTGAGAGGTTATGAGTTCAATTCTCGAACCGGGTGATGTGTTGTTTCCTTGAGCAAGACACTTTATTTCACGTTGCTCTGGTGAACTCTGGTCGGTTATGGCTGGTTTAAATGCTAAAGAGTTAAATTTTAAAAGAAAGAAAATTACAAAAAAAATTAAAAAGCAGAGCAGACTAGTTTCTGGGTTGAGACTAACTTTTCTGTTGGTGTGAAAGTATTTTTTTAAATGAGAAAATCATAGATGTCTGTTTGCATATCTCATTGAATTTTAATGTTTTGTCATTGTGTTTTTGTTTTTATGTTTTAATCATTTAAAATGTTAAGCTTTTGTTTTTGGTATTTTAAATTAATTTTTATTTATTTATTTATTTTACCTCCAAAAATATTCCATTTTATCATCACTAGTTGTAGCCCAGATTTTCCTTAGGACATACAGAAACACACACTCACACACCCTTTTCTCCACCACACATGTTGTCAGACCTAGAATTCCCCAGTGTTCTCAGGTGACAACACTCTCTACCTATCTGTTTATCTTTCACAGACACACACACTCTCAATAATAACAACCTTTCATTATAGTCAAAGTCTAATTTTATTTTTGCGCCTTCACAAATCCAGAGGCCTATACTATCGCTTGCCTGGTTGCCTTTCGATATACGATATATGATGGATGGATGGACTGCGGAATCCTGGAGAGTGGAGGTGAGAGAGAAAAATCTGGACGCTCAGCGACAATGCCAAAGATAAAGACAAATTCACCCCTTGGACGAGAATGCGAGCACTCCTCATTGTTTCGACCGCGGACGGCTAACATAACACCATCGCCCCCCGCCCCTCACCGCCCCCAACCCCCAAACGCAATCCAAAACTTCAGAGTTGGTACCATAAATGTAGGCACCCTAAAGGGTCGCGCTAACGAGGTTGTAGAAATGCTTGAACGTAAGGAGGTCGATGTTTGTTGTATTCAAGAGACCAGGTGGAGGGGTGGGTCTGCTAGGTTCATTGAGGGTAAAAAACGTTGTTATAAGCTTTTCTGGGTGGGAAACGACGATGGGCTGGGTGGAGTAGGAATCATGGTAGCAGAAAAGTGGGCAGATAAGATAATAGACGTAAATAGAGTGAACGACAGAATAATTAAAATACGACTTGTCCTCAATAGAACTACGGTGACAGTAATATCTGCGTACGCACCCCAATCCGGACTGCCCGGCACTATAAAAGACAGATTCTATGAGACACTGATGCTAACTACCTCCCAAATATCCGACAGTGACTATATAATTATCGCAGGCGACCTAAATGGTCACGTTGGACAACATTGTGACGGCTACGACGAAATCCATGGAGGCTATGGGTTTGGTACTAGAAATGAGGAAGGCTCCAGAATCCTGGAATTCTGTGATGCAAATAACCTAACTATCTGTAACACTAACTTCAAAAAACGTGACAATCACCTGATCACCTATAGATCCGGGGAACACACAAGCCAGGTAGATTATATCCTTACCAGAAGACGTGACAGAGTGTCTGTTGTTAACACTAAATCCCTCCCCCATGAAGAATGCACCTCCCAACATAGACTGATAATTAGCGACCTCATAGTCAGGACGAGACGTACTCGACAACAGAAGAGGACTATCCTCAGGAGGAAAATATGGAAGTTAAAGGACCCCACAGCCAGGAATAAATTTCAAAGCATATTACTTGATGCTTTCGACAGTAAGGAAGAACATTTAGAGTCGGACAATATAGAGGGAGAGTGGGAATTTCTGAAAGCAAACCTGCTGTTGGCGACAGACGAGGTCTGTGGCTGGAGCAGGCCTGTAGGCAGGAGGAGAGTAACATGGTGGTGGAACAGTAAGGTGGAGGGGTCAATTAAGGCCAAAAAGCAGGCTTGGAAAGTATGGCGGGATGGGGGAAGTAGAGAGGACTATCAAGTGGCCAGGAGGGAAGCTAGGAGACAAGTGTACTTAGCAAGAAGGGAAGCTGAGGAAAGAAAGTTCAAGCATGTTCTACAACGCGATGACCAAAAACGTGAGGTGTTCAGGATTGCTAGGCAATGCGTCAAGGAAAACCGTGATATTGTCGGGGAGAAGTGTGTACTAAACGACGATGGCACACTTGCCATCACCGACGCTGATAAGAAGGTAGCTTGGAAGTGTCACTATGAAAGGCTTCTAAATGAGGAGAATAATTGGGAGAAAGGCAGTCTCCCCCATATCGACCCAATAGAGGGACCAGCAGTGTTAGTCGAGGGGAGTATAATAAGTAAGGCAATCAAGGATATGAAGACTGGTAAGGCGGCTGGGCCTTCGGAAATAGTTGCTGAGATGCTGAAGGCATCTGGCACGGTGGGACACACCATGGTCACCCGCATAGTTAACCAAGTCGTACAAAACGGGGTTGTTCCGAAGGACTGGCATAGCAGCATCATCGTTAACTGTTATAAGGGTAAAGGAGACGCCCTAGATAGGAGTAACTATAGAGGCATTAAATTAATCGACCAGGTCATGAAGGTCACGGAAAGAGTAATAGCGCAGCTAATCAGAGAGAGAATTGACCTAGATGAAATGCAGTTCGGGTTTGTGTCAGGCAAAAGTACCACAGACGCTCTTTTCATAGTACGACAACTACAAGAGAAGTACCTAGCTAAAGGTAAACCCCTCTACTTAGCTTTTGTCGACTTGGAGAAAGCCTTCGACAGAGTCCCCCGCTCCATTATCTGGTGGGCTCTTAGAAAACTAGGCGTTGACGAATGGCTTGTGAGGGCTATACAAGCCATGTATAAAGAAACAGTCAGCAAGGTTAGAATTAACAACGAATATAGTGAAGAGTTTAGCGTAAAAGTCGGCGTCCATCAGGGCTCTGTTCTCAGTCCACTACTATTTATTATTGCCCTTCAGGCCATAACAGAGGAGTTCAAGACAGGCTGCCCATGGGAACTCCTATACGCAGACGACCTGACACTCATAGCGGAATCAATGGCCGAGCTAGAGAAGAAATTCCAAACATGGAAGCACGGCCTAGAGTCAAAAGGACTTAAAATTAACCTGGCTAAGACCAAAGTACTAGTTTGTAGGAAAGAAAACAAGGCGGCGGTCCCTTCTGGGAAATGGTCGTGCTCGGTGTGTAGGAAAGGCGTAGGTAGAAACTCCATTTTATGTCCTAAATGCAAAGTATGGGTGCATAAAAGATGTAGTGGGATCACAGGTAGGCTAACTAAGAACATAGATTTTACATGTGGCCGGTGCTCTGGTGCAATAAGTAGCAGCAAGTGCCCACAAACTACTAGCTCTTTCAATTGCGCAGAGGGTTCTATAGAAATAGTGGACAGCTTCCGTTACCTGGGCGATAAAATCAGCAGTGGGGGAGGGTGCTCTGAAAGTACTGTAGCTAGAGTCAGAACTGGTTGGAAAAAGTTCAGAGAGCTTATACCACTATTAGCTGCTAAAGGGTTCTCACTAAAAATGAAAGGCAGGTTGTACGATGCCTGCATACGAACAGCAATGCTGCATGGCAGTGAGACCTGGGCATTGTGTGCAGAGGATATACGCAGACTAGAGAGGAACGAAGCTTGCATGCTCCGCTGGATGTGTAACAGTAATATACGTGAACGGCAAAGCATAAACGATCTAAGGAATAAATTAGAGATAAGAGGGATCAGATGTTGTTTACTCGAGAGAAGGCTACGTTGGTATGGACACGTGATGCGCATGAAAGTCGATAGCTGTATAACAAAGTGCAGGGCAATAAAGATAGACGGTAGTCACGGAATAGGCAGACCTAGAAAAACCTGGGACGAGCTGATAAACTCCGACATCACACACTTACACCTCTCCAAGACAATGTCACTGGACCGAGACCTTTGGCGGTACTCAGTAACAGAGAAGACCCGCCTTACCTAAATATATAGTAAAACCTACTCCAGCCAGTAGGCATCTCTAACAAATACACCCCGTCCCACCACCCCCACCCGATCCACACCACCCCGTTCTATGTAAAGTTATGTTGGTGCCGCGCCATCGAGGCCGAAACAAATGAGATCGTGTAGGTGTCACGACAAAAAAACACACAGTCCACGCTGTAATGTGGCCGTGTAGGCAACACGGTAAAAACCTCCCAGACCCACACTGTAAATGTGGTTGGTGTTAGGAAGGGCATCCAACTGTAGAAAACCTGCCAGACAGTCCTATGCGAGCAAGACAATCACTCTTGCCTCAAGTGGGACTACCCCCGTCCAAACCCATGCAAGCGTGGAACACGGACGTTAAACGCTGATGATGATGATGATGATGATATATATATATATATATATATATATATATATATATATATATATATCATCATCATCATCATCAGATGTCCGCTTTTCCCAGCTTGCAAGGGTGGGACAGATCCTATTCAGCACAGCATCTCTCCACTTGTCACGGTCCTTTGTCATCTCCTCGGTGAGTTTCAGCGATCTGAGGTCTGCTCTCACCACAACCGCCCATGTTTGTCGTGGTCTTCCTTCTACTGGGATTTCTTGGCATTTCTTTACCCAGCGGTCATCCTCCATGTGCATCACATATCCATACGATCTTAGTCTTCTCTCCTGCACACCACAACTTATCCCTCTTATACCCAGTTTCTCTCAACTCATCTATGCTTGGTCGTTCACGCACATTGACATTGCACATCCAACAGAGCATGCTTGCTTCATTTCTCTCCAGCCGTCATAAATCCTCTGCAGTTGCTGCCCATGTCTCATTACAATGCAGCATCGCGCATCTCACACAGGCATCATATAACTGGCCTTTCGCACGCAGGGAGAAACCCTTCTTCGTCAACAGAGGAAGCAGCTCCCTAAACTTCTTCCAACCTGTCCTTATTCTAGATACTATGGCCTTGGAACACCCCTTCCGATGCTAATCTGATCACCTAGGTACCGGAAGCTATCAACCACTTCTATAGAACCCACCTGCATTTGAAAGATGTGTCTATTACTACTGTTAACTTTCCCTGTACATCTACTGCATAGTAGTTCTCCCTACCTGTTAGTTTGCCTGCTATCCCACTACATCTCTTGTGTGCCCAAGACCTGCATTGCGTACATTTTATAGAATTTATGCCAGTTGCTTTTCTACATATCGAACATGGCCATTTCCCTGATGGAACCAGAGTTTTATCCTCTTTTCTACTTATCAACACTTTTGTCTTAGCTAGGTTCACTCTCAAGTTCTCTTGATTCCAACTGCTGTTTCCATAGCCAGAATTTCTTCTCTAGCTCCTCTACTGATTCTGCTATAAGAACCAGATCATCAGAATAGAGAAGTTCCCATATATATATATATATATATATATATGGGAAACACAATTAAGATAAAGAAATATTTAACTATTTACTTAGTGTTCCTACTGCAGTCTCATTGATCAAACCTCAGGATTTATTGGTATCCGTTGGACTTCCTCATATATATGTCTATACTTGTGTATGTATATGTATCTTCAGTATATATATATATATATATATATATATCATCATCATCACTGTTTAACGTCCACTGAAGTGTGTATATATATATCCAATTACACCTCTCAAAGCTGATGACACGACCGTGACCTCTGGCGTCGCGCAGTAATACAGAAGATCCGACCACCCCATGGGTACAAGCTGAAGCATATAGACAATATGCCCCCACACCCTCCCACTGCAAAGTGGTCGTGGAGGTGCCACGGCAAAAAAGTACCCAGCCCACACTGTAAAATGGATGTGTAGGCACCACGGAAAAAAAAGCACCCAGCACTCACTGTAAATGAGGTTGGTGTTAGGAAGGGCATCCAGCTGTAGAAATCAAGCCAGAATCAGTTCCCATATGAGCAAGGCATATGATTGATTTTGTATCATTCATGACATCCTTTACTTTGAAAGTAATAATGATATGTGCATATTTAAGTTAAGTTAACATGTATATAGTATATATTTATGTGTGTATATATACATACACACACACATATATATATATATCATCATCATCACCACCACCACCGTTTCACGTCCGTTCTTCCATGCTAGCATGGGTTAGACGGGTTCTGTTGTGGGCAGTGTCTGGTCGGCTGACCATGCCTTGCTCATACAGGAACTGATTTTGGCTTGATTTTTACAGCTGGATGCCCTTCCTAACACCAACCTCATTTACAGTGAGTGCTGGGTGCTTTTTTTCGTGGCGCCTACACGTCCACTTTACAGTGTGGGCTGGGTGCTTTTTTGCCGTGGCACCTCCACGACCACTTTGCAGTAGGAGGGGGTGGGGGCATATTGTCTATATGCTTCAGCTTGTACCCGTGGGAGGTCACGGTCGTGTGTCATCGCCTTTGAGAGGTGTAATTGTATATATATATATATATATACATAAATATAAATATATACAAATAACTCTTTCAAATCAGGATTTGGATACCATTCAAGTAGAGGGTTATTGTTTAGGGAGACATATCCGGGATTTCATGGAAGAATTTGTTGAAAGTCTTTTTTAATTTTATGGGATGTTTGTTTTAATGTGTTTTGTGGTAATGTTAAAGAGCGGAGCCAGTTATACATATAAATATATATATATATATATATCGACCTCACACGCTTACACCTCACCAAGACAATGTCACTGGACCGAGACCTTTGGCGGTACTCAGTAATAGAGAAGACCCGCCTTACCTAAATACAAAGTAAAACCTACTACAGTCAGTAGGCATCCCTAACAAAATACACCCCCGTCCCACCACCCCTACCCCATCCACACCGCCCCCTTCTATGTAAAGTTATGTTGGTGCCACACCATCCAGGCCGAAACAAATGAGATCGTGTAGGTGTCACGACAAAAAAACACAGTCCACGCTGTAATGTGGCCGTGTAGGCAACACGGTAAAAACCTCCCAGACCCACACTGTAAATGTGGTTGGTGTTAGGAAGGGCATCCAACTGTAGAAAACCTGCCAGACAGTCCTATGCGAGCAAGAAAATCACTTTTGCCCAAGTGGGAAAACCCCCGTCCAAACCCATGCAAGCGTGGAACGGACGTTAAACGTTGATGATGATGTTAGGTAAAAAGAGTGCTCTATGTATAGAACAGTTATTTAATTAGAAAGTGAACACAAAATATAACTACTCCATTACCAAAGGTTTCTGGATCACAGACAATATTATTATACGTCTGGATCGGTCATCAGACACGTTATGGCATCTCTGTCTGATTCCAGAAGCGTGTCCCAAAACACAAAATGTGGTTACTGCGCCTGCATTTCGAGTGCAGAGAAATTTGGAGAGAGAAAAAAAAAATTGTATAACTATGCATGTGTGTGTAACATTTAGAAGAAAGTAAATATACAGAGTTGTGATCATGTATTTCGAACTGTTGTGTATGGCTGAACGTTTGGGTTTGCGGTATCGGATTATGATATGATACAGAGAACTATTTCTCTGGATGTATTATCACACGTAAGATGCTTTTCCAGTGAGTCGACGTTTACGCTATGACATGAGTGTGTGCAATTTTGAGTTGCGTGCCTGAGTGAGTCCAGGCGAGTAGTCCCAGTGTGGGTGTTTCTTGTGTTTTATAGTTGTACCGTACCTCAACCAGGTGAAAAGTGATCTCGCAGAATCCCCACCTAATCAAGAACATACCATAGACAACAACATGTTGGTGTGTGACAAAGAAATGCGTGTGCGTATGCAGTCATATATACAATGATTAAAAAAAAATGAATGTTCATATATACAGTTTAAAAGAAATAAATGTTTGAACATTGTAAAAAAGGAAGAAATGATTTTTTTTAACAAAAAGTTCAATTTTTCTTTGTGATAAGCGTGTTATCGTTCTTACTAGGAAGCTAGTAGAGTTGTTGCTGTTACTATCGAAGTGAAGTCACTGTAAATATTCCGTAGAGTCGAAGTTTGGTGAAAAATTTGAAGAAGTGAAGTTTTACCATATCGTACCATATAGATGAGAAGCTTGGTAATTATAGATTGCTGAGAAAGTTGATGTTGTCAATGGAAGCTATGTGAAGAAAGGTTGCGTGTGGTTTTCTTTTTTAAAATACCACTTCGTATTTTTTTTTTTTTAGAAGCAACCTGTTCGTTCCTGGGTCTGGGTCACCAAGGTAACGAAAGGTATTAGTAGTGGTTGTTAGATGAAATAACAAGAATAGCTGATTTATTTTATATATGGAAAGGTTTACTTCACTTCAGTCAAAAAGAACTAGAAATAAGTTACCACGAGTCGCAAAGGTTGACAATGTTATTTTGTTGGTTGATGAGGTTGGTGTAGTCTGAGACCAGGAGAGAGGGAGTAATGGTCTGTGGTTGTCTGTAGACCTCAGCAGCCTGTAGGTAGCAGTGAATCTTTACATAGCTTGTCTATAGCATACTGCTCCGATCTTTCTGTGTGTTAGACGTGGGATGACACAGGCTTTTTATACCTGTCGTCTTCTGTCTCCCGCCTCGAGGGATCGCCCATGCATCAACCTGTCCACGCCGGAAAGGATGGTGACCTAGAATTTGACTTTTAGGTGTCACTCAGGGTTCAAGGCGTGGACAGATATTGCTACATATATACATATATATATTTATTTATATTATAACTTTGAAAGGTTTCGGCCAGTATTGGCCCAGGCCATGTCTAACTTAGTAGCACCATCTGGCGAAGTCTTTCAAATTAGGATTTGGGCTCCACAGCCCACTCAAGTAGAGAGTTATTGTTTACGGAGACATATCCCAGTGTAGGAGGGATTTCTTGAAGGAATTTGTCCAAAGACTTCTTGAACTTTATGGAGTCTGTTTTTGTTTTAATGTGTTTTGGTGTATTGTTTAAAGAGAGTGGGGCCAATTGAGGTGAAATAATTGTACCGTATTGTTGTTATGAGATGCGAGTGTGATTTTTGTTGTGGGCGGATAGCACAGGGCAGAAGACTTAAGTGTACATTAAAAGTAATGCCAACATCATTTGGGCAATACTGATGAAATATTTTCCACATCATGCAGATGATGTAGCGCTATGGTGACGTTGGAGAGAATAAAGGTTGAGCTTTTCTAATCGACTCCAATAATCAAGACCTGTCATGCCATCTATCTTTTTTGTAATTGACCTTTGAAGTGCTTCAATCTTCATAATACTTTGTTTTGTCTGGGGAGACCACAGTGGACAACAGTATTCAAGGTGGGGTCGGGCAAAAGTGGAGAAGAGAAGGATAACAGTGTCGATATCTCTCGACTGCAAAGTTCTGAAAATCCAGGAACACATTCTGCGGGTCATGTCAACTTTGCTGTTTACGTGAGTGGCACAGCTTATGCTATATATATATATGTATATATATATATATATATATACATAAATACAAATATAATTTTTAGCGAAACGCAACTTCCGTATTGTGCAGACAAGCGCTCCATGGATATGAAGATACCAGAGCTATAAACATAAGTTAAAATGGTCATACAAACTGAGACGATGGTTAAGAAGCCATTAACCACCAGAGCCCAAAAAGCGAACAAGCTAAACGGGTCAAACAAAATAAGATATGATTGAAATGTAGATACATAGATATATATTTAGACATATATAAATATGTATATATATATATATACATAATATAGATAAATATATGTATACGTGTGTGTATATATATGTATATATATATACACATAAAATAAGTATGTGTATATATACATATATATATACACACATATACATATATTTATCTATATGTATATATATATATATATATATATATACATATATATATATGAATATATATATTTATATATGTCTAAATATATATCTATGTATCATATACGTATATATATATATCATCATCGTTTAACGTCCATCTTCCACGCTAGCATGGTTCTGGATGGGAATTGTCCCACTTGAGGCAAGATTGGTTGTCTTGCTCGGAACTGTCGGCAGGCTTTCTACGGCTGGATGCCCTTCCTAACACCAACCACATTTACAGTGTGGACTGGGAGGTTTTTACTGTGTTACCTACACGGCCACATTACTGCGTGGACTGTGTGTTTTTTTTGTCGTGACACCTACACGACCTCATTTATTTCAGACTGGATGTTGTGGTACCAACATAGCTTTACATCGAAAGGGGTGGTGTAGATGGGGGTGTATTTTGGTTAAGAGGTGCATACTGACTGTAGGTTTCGCTTTGTACTTAGGCAAGGCGGGTCTTCTGTATGACTGTGTAGCGCCAAAGATCTCGGTCAGTGACATTGTCTTGGAGAGGTGTAAGTGTGTGAGGTTAGAATTTATCAAGTCATCCCAGGTTTTTCTGGGTCTGCCTACTCCGTGGCTACCGTCTATTTTGATCGCCCTGCACTTTTTTATACAGCTGTCGTCTTTCATGCGCATCACGTGACCATACCAACGTAGTCTTCTCTTGAATAAACAGCATCTGATTCATCTTATTCCTAATTTCTCACTTAGTTCATTTATGCTTTGCCGTTCACGTATATTACTATTACACATCCGACGGAGCATGCAAGCTTCGTTCCTCTCCAGTCTGCGTATATCCTCTGCACACAAGGCCCATGTCTCACTGCCATGCAACATTGCTGTTCGTATGCAGGCATCATACAACCTGCCTTTCATTTTTAGAGAGAAACCTTTAGTGGCCAATAGTGGTATAAGCTCTCTGAACTTTTTCCATCCCGTTCTGACTCTAGCTACAGTACTTTCAGAGCACCCTCCCCCACTGCTGATTTTGTCACCCAGGTAACAGAAGGTGTCCACTATTTCTATAGAACCATCTTGGCAATGGAAGGAGCTAGTATCCTACTACTTATTTCTACTACTTATTGCACCTGAGCACCGGCCACATATAAAATCTATATTCTTAGATAGATTACCTGTGATCCCACTACATCTTTTATGCACCCATACTTTGCATTTGGGACATAAAATGGAGTTTCTACCTACTCCTTTCCTACACACTGAGCATGGCCATTTCCCAGATGGGACCAGTGCCCTATTCTCCTTCCTACATATTAGAACTTTAGTCTTAGACAAGTTAACTTTAAGGCCTTTTGATTCTAGGCCATGCTTCCATGTTTGGAATTTCTTCTCTAGTTCAGCCATTGATTCAGCTATGAGCGTTAGATCATCTGCGTATAGAAGTTCCCATGGGCAGCCGGTCTTGAACTCCTCCGTTATAGCTTGGAGGGCGATAATAAATATGAGGAGGCTAAGGACGGAGCCCTGATGAACACCAACTTTTATGCTAAACTCTTCACTATATTCGTTGTTAACTCTAACCTTGCTGACTGTTTCTTTATACATAGCTTCTATAGCTCTCACAAGCCATTCATCAACCCCTAGTTTTCTAAGGGCCCACCAGATAATGACAGGGGACTCTGTCAAAGGCTTTCTCCAAGTCAACGAAAGCTAAGTATAAGGGTTTACTTTTAGCTAGGTACTTCTCCTGTAGTTGTCATACAATGAAAGAGCGTCTGTGGTACTTTTACCTGACACAAACCCGAACTGCATTTCATCTAGATCAATTCGCTCTTTGATTAGTTGCGCTATTACTTTTTCTGTGATCTTCATGACCTGGTCAATTAATTTAATGCCTCTATAGTTTCCCCTATCTAGGGCATCTCCTTTACCCTTGTAGCAGTTAATGATGATGCTGCTACGCCAGTCCTTTGGTACAAGACCATTTTGTATGACTTGGTTTACTATCCGGGTGACCATAGTGTGTTCCACCATTCCAGATGCTTTCAGCATTTCAGCAACTAATTTCCGAAGGCCCAGCCACCTTACCCGTCTTCATATCTTTGATTGCCTTACTTATTATACTACCTTCAACTTGCACTGCTGGTCCCTCTATTGGGTCGATGTGGGGGAGAATGTCTTTCTTCCATTTATTCTCCTCATTTAGTAGCCTTTCGTAGTGACACTTCCAAGCTACCTTCTTATCAGCGTCGGTGATGGCAAGTATGCCATCATCGTTAATTACACACTTCTCCCCGACAATATCACTGTTTTCCTTGACACATTGCCTAGCAATCCTGAACACCTCACGTTTTTGGTCCTCGCGTTGTAGAACATGCTTTAACTTTCTTTCCTCTGCTTCCCTTTTTGCGAAGTACACTTGTCTCCTAGCTTCCCTCCTGGCCACTTGATAGTGTTCTCTACTTCCCCCATCCCGCCATACTTTCCAAGCCTGATTTTTGGCCTTGATCGACTCCTCCACCTTACTGTTCCACCACCAAGTTACTCTCCTCCTGCCTATAGGTCTGCTCCAGCCACAGATTTCATCTGTCATATATGTATATATATATATATAGTGGTTGTGCTGGTCTCATAAAGAATATACCCAGTCCATGCTGTAAAGTTGGTGATAGGAAATGCATCCAACCAGAAAAACCTTGCTAAATTATGAAAAGCACAAACTACTATATATATACACTAATTGTATATACACAGCTAACACTAATGTTGGTTTCATGTTCGGGCTGACCTAGCCATGTGTGGGAACACCTTGACTGTAGTAAAGTGATTTGAATAACCAGGTAGAGAAAGTTTCCACCAAAAGACCATCAGTGTCAGGTAACACATCTCAGGGCTGCAATTCTAAAAGAGAGGTCCAGGAGAATTGTGGAAATGCTTGAGAGTGGATGTATTGTGTTCAAGAGATAAGATGGAAGTGGGGCCCAGCCAGGCTCCTCACAGGCAAACAGTATAGATATAAACTGCAGGAAATGATGATGGGCTAGGTGGAGTGGGGTTTGTTTCTAGCTGAGAAGTAGATAGGTAAGGAAATTAAAGGTAAGTTACAGAATTATGAAGCTCAGTTTAGTCCTAAGAAATATCTCTACCTATGGACCACAATCAAAAGGATGGTTTCTATGGCGATCTCTTACAGATAACTTCAATAACCTATGTCTAAGACCTCATCATTCTATCTATATTGACAACACTAGGATAGCTACACTGGAATATAGGGCTCCAGAAATGAAAAGGGATCGAGGTTCTTAGAAGTCTGTGATGCAAATAAACTATGAGGGTCAGCTGAAAACTTCATTGACTATGAAGGAGTGATGCTAATGCAGTGAAATCTTGCAAGCATTAATTCCAACTCTGCATTGTTTCTTTCTAGGAACTACGTTGAGAAATATCATTTGGTCATTCCATGAGAGTATCTTGGTCAGCCTATGAACTTCTCAGTATACCCTCGTATTTGTAACACTAGGAAACCAACCAAACACCTGATCAGTTACTTATGTAGAAACATCAAGCCAGATTGACTTTTTGTTAGAAAATGGGACAGACAGTTATACAATGAAATTATTGTGTACAGTGCTCAGGTGCACTACAACTCATCAAAGGTGCATGTATAGTACATAGAATAATTGTTTCTACTTTTGGCACAAGGCCAGCAAATACCGAGTGTATTACTGGTACTTTATTTTATCGATCCTGTAAGGATGAAAAGCAAAGTTAACCTCGGCGGGATTTGAACTCAGAATGGCAAGGGCTGTAACTCTTTGCGTCAAAGCATGGCGTCCGACCCCTACCGATACTGCCAATCCACTGTCCTAGTACATAGAATAATATACAAATGTCAGGGAAGTGAATAGTGTATGAGTCATGATATACATGTGTGTGTGTGTATGGAGGGGGAATATCAGGTGTAGTGTTGGCAAATCTCAGGAAGCATGGAGGTTTTAAAGGATGCAGTGTCTCGATAGCTAATAACTGATGCAGGGAGTTTGTTCCATGGAGGTTTTAAAGGATGCAGTGTCTCGACAGCTAATAACTGATGCAGGGAGTTTGTTCCATGGAGGTTTTAAAGGATGCAGTGTCTCGACAGCTAATAACTGATGCAGGGAGTTTGTTCCATGGAGGTTTTAAAGGATGCAGTGTCTCGACAGCTAATAACTGATGCAGGTAGTTTGTTCCATGGAGGTTTTAAAGGATGCAGTGTCTCGACAGCTAATAACTGATGCAGGGAGTTTGTTCCATGGAGGTTTTAAAGGATGCAGTGTCTCGACAGCTAATAACTGATGCAGGTAGTTTGTTCCATGGAGGTTTTAAAGAATGCAGTGTCTCGACAGCTAACAACTGATGCAGGGAGTTTGTTCCATGGAGGTTTTAAAGAATGCAGTGTCTCGACAGCTAACAACTGATGCAGGGAGTTTGTTCCATGGAGGTTTTAAAGAATGCAGTGTCTCGACAGCTAACAACTGATGCAGGTAGTTTGTTCCATGGAGGTTTTAAAGAATGCAGTGTCTCGACAGCTAACAACTGATGCAGGTAGTTTGTTCCATGGAGGTTTTAAAGAATGCAGTGTCTCGACAGCTAATAACTGATGCAGGTAGTTTGTTCCATGGAGGTTTTAAAGAATGCAGTGTCTCGACAGCTAACAACTGATGCAGGGAGTTTGTTCCATGGAGGTTTTAAAGAATGCAGTGTCTCGACAGCTAACAACTGATGCAGGGAGTTTGTTCCATGGAGGTTTTAAAGAATGCAGTGTCTCGACAGCTAACAACTGATGCAGGTAGTTTGTTCCATGGAGGTTTTAAAGAATGCAGTGTCTCGACAGCTAACAACTGATGCAGGTAGTTTGTTCCATGGAGGTTTTAAAGGATGCAGTGTCTCGACAGCTAACAACTGATGCAGGTAGTTTGTTCCATTGAGGTTTTAAAGGATGCAGTGTCTCAACAGCTAACAGCTGATGCAGGTAGTTTGTTCCATGGAGGTTTTAAAGGATGTAGTGTCTCGACAGCTAACAACTGATGCAGGTAGTTTGTTCCATGGAGGTTTTAAAGGATGCAGTGTCTCGACAGCTAACAACTGATGCAGGTAGTTTGTTCCATTGAGGTTTTAAAGGATGCAGTGTCTCAACAGCTAACAGCTGATGCAGGTAGTTTGTTCCATGGAGGTTTTAAAGGATGTAGTGTCTCGACAGCTAACAACTGATGCAGGTAGTTTGTTCCATGGAGGTTTTAAAGGATGTAGTGTCTCGACAGCTAACAACTGATGCAGGTAGTTTGTTCCATGGAGGTTTTAAAGGATGCAGTGTCTCAGCAGCTAATAACTGATGAAGGTAGTTTGTTCCATGGAGGTTTTAAAGGATGCAGTGCCTCAACAGCTAACAACTGATGCAGGAAGTTTGTTCCATGGAGGTTTTAAAGGATGCAGTACCTCAACAGCTGACAACTGATGCAGGAAGTTTGTTCCATGGAGGTTTTAAAGGATGCAGTGTCTCAGCAGCTAATAACTGATGAAGGTAGTTTGTTCCATGGAGGTTTTAAAGGATGCAGTACCTCAACAGCTGACAACTGATGCAGGAAGTTTGTTCCATGGAGGTTTTAAAGGATGCAGTACCTCAACAGCTAACAACTGATGCAGGAAGTTTGTTCCATGGAGGTTTTAAAGGATGCAGTGTCTCAGCAGCTAATAACTGATGAAGGTAGTTTGTTCCATGGAGGTTTTAAAGGATGCAGTGCCTCAACAGCTGACAACTGATGCAGGAAGTTTGTTCCATGAATGTTAAGAGAATACACCACCCTACAAGTTTATAGTGACTCAAGAAATGTTATAACTCAGTGGCTAATGTAATGTCCAATAACTTGATTCCTCTGTTAGCTTCATCATCATTACCCTTTTAGCAGTGGACAATAAGGCTGTGACACCAATCATTGGGTATGGCACCATCCTGTATTATCTGATTTACTATGTGTGCTTAAAGTGTAGTCCACCATCCCAGATGATTTCAGCAACTATTCCTGATGGTCCAGTTGCTTTGCCTGTGTTCATGTCCTTAACTACCCCACTACTGGTCAGTCCCTCTATCAGGTCTACCTCAGGTAGTCGTAATAGAGAGACTGACCAGTAATGAGGCTGTATTGGATCAATACAGCCTCATTATTGGTCAGTCTCTCTGTTATGTCTACCTGAGGTAACGATCGAATACAGCCTCACTACTGGTCAGTCTCTCTGTTACATCTACCTGAGGTAGATTTGATATAGGGACTGACAAGTGGTGAGGCTGTAATGATCCAATACAGCCTCACCACTGGTCAGTACCTATATCAAATCTACCTCAGGTAGATATAACAGAGAGACTGACCAATAACGACGCTGTATTGAACCAATACATGACTGATATTTTTTAATGGCCTTGAAATGATGAAAAGTAAAGTTGACCTTGGCAGAATTTGAAATCAGAAAGCAGAGAACCAGAACAAATACCAAAATGTAGTCTACCCCACATTCTAACAACACAATTTGTAGCTTCAATCTGGTTATATAGACCAGTTATATATCATTGTTTTCATATTTTCAGAAAGCATCATCAAATTTCACAAACAAACAATATAAAAATTGATTTGAAATTAAAACTTTATTAATTTCTTTTAATTATCAAATTTAATGAATTATTACAAATCAGGATAAAAAAATCAACAGGTTTTCATGAAGTGTTGTGCTCTATACATGAATGAAGGGTGAATTCTCTGTAATATAAAAAACAATTCATTATCAATAACATCATCATCATCATCATATGAAAATTAGAAAACATTTTTTCAGAAATTTTATAAACACACATTAAATAGTTAGTTAAAGTCTGTTCTAAGCCTTGGTGTTAAGCAACTGAGAGTACAAGAGTCTCCCTGGACAGGATGCCAGTCTATTGCAGGATTAACTCTCTAGCTACTGTTGGAGCTTATCTCCAGTTTTCTTGGTGTTAAGCAACTGAGAGTACAAGAGTCTCCCTGGAAAGGATGCTAGTCTATCACAGGATTAACTCTCTAGCTATTGCTGGAGCTTATCCTCAATTTCCTTGGAGTTAAGCAACTGAGAGTACAAGACTCTCCCTGGACAGGACACCAGTCTATCACAGGATTAACTCTCTAGCTACTGTTGGGACTCACTGTCAACTGAGTATACTGGAGCAACGTGAAATAAAGGTTTTGCTCAAGGACACAATGCAGTAGGCTATCTAGGAATGAAACTGATGACATTTAATGTTACATCAAGCATCTTAGACATTATGGTATGTGGAGCTCAACATTAAAATAGACAATAATATCTTTATCAGTAACACTATCACAAGATTCATAATAGTGGTATATATGAGAAGTATATAAACAAATAAGTCTTACTATGTGTGATCATGTCACAGCTATCTCAGTAACATGATCACAACTTACACTATTTATAGTGAGACTTATGGTTATGATATATAAATATATTGGTGTTAGGAAGGGCATCCAGCTGTAGAAATCAAGCCAAATCAGTTCCTGTATGAGCAAGGCATGGTCAGCCGACCAGACACTGCCCACAACAGGACAACCCGTCTAACCCATGCTAGCGTGGAAGAACGGACGTAAAACGGTGATGGTGATGATGATGATGATGATAATACCGTCTACTTTCATATACACCTCTATTAACTATGTCTTTATTTATAGTCATATTCATTCTAACTGGTTTAGTATTTGTGGCTCTCATGGAATGACCAAATGAGGCTTATTTTTCAACAAAGTCCTTACAAAGAAACAATGCAGTTATTAATAAGTGGAGTTGAAATTAATGCAAGCACAATTTCACAGCTCTAGCATCACTCCTTCATAGTCAACCTATGAACATTTCAGCCTACTCTCATATATTCTCAGCACTTAAAGGTCCAAGAAATCAGCATGTTTTGTTTGCAGAAATAAATATAATATTCTTATCCCAAGGGTGGTGGATTGGCAGTATCAGTAGAGGGTTGGACGCCATGCTTTGCAGCATAGAGTTACGACCCTTTACGGTTTGAATTAAAATCCTGCCGAGGTTAACTTTGCCTTTCATCCTTACGGGGTCGATAAAATAAAGTATCAGTAATTCACTGGGATAATTGCTGGCCTTGTGCCAAAAGTAGAAACAATTATTCTTACCTTTTTTGCATTTGGTACATTTGCAATGCAAGAATTCTGGATAAAACATTGTCCGTTTCTGTTCTTCTCCTATACACTGGACAATTATTTCATGGACTTTAGCAATGCTTCCTTCACAGCAAAAACAATAGTTCAAACTTGTTCCATTTGAATGATTTGATAAGATGGGGTGAGATGCTGTTTCTCCACAGCCACCATTACAAAATGTTAGATGTAGTTTATTCACTGATTGGCAAGTTTTTGTGGCATCTGTCAAATAATCCCAGACTTTTTGGAGGCCACATGTGTCCTCTGGAATAAATTACAAGATCACTATAGCATTGAATTTAATTTTCATGGAATTTAAATATTGTGAATTAAGTACAGAAATTGCAGGAGCTGGTGCAGTAATGGGCCATCATCTGTACTCGTTAATCAAAAGAGAGGTAGGGGTAAAAGCCAAACTTACTATTTTCCATTTGGTATTTGTGCCCTTACCTATGGGAATGAATCTTGGGTAATGACTGAAAGAATATGATCATGAATAAAGTGACTGAAATGGGATTCCTCCGAAGGGTCTTTGGAGTAAAGTTACTCGTAGATCAGAGAGCCACTCCTGGTAGAGCCACTACTTCTCCGAATTGAGAGATCACAGCACCGACACTGTGGACATGTGGTTAGAATGTCTGAGGAAAGAATTGCTGGACAGATTTTACTGGCAGGAGACTATGAGCAAGATGGTTGGATAACATCCATGAGCTTGGCTGGTCTCCCTTGGGGATCCAGCAGGATCAATTGGAGATGGTTGCTTCTGACAGGACCTGCTGGAAGGAGTGTTTGAGGATTCTGCGCCCCCCCCCCCCCCCCTGGTTCTCTCAAGTAGAAGAAGGAGAAGGAGGAGAAGAAGAAGAAGAAGAAGGAGGAGGGATTTAAACACAGAATCTAGAATGAAACTAAATCCTGTCAGGTATTTAGTTGGCCAGTTATCATGTTTTGTTAATTCACCAATTGAAAACTATTTTAAACATAAAAAACAATTAACCATAAAACATACCTGCCATATGTTTACACTTGGGGCAGCAGTTATCTTTCTCATAAATAAGTTTCTCTCCCTATAAAAATGAAAAATGAAATGAGAACCTTGGCAGATAAATTAAAAGTGATGAGAGAAGTTTTAAGTATATTTCACACGTTACTAAAATTGTGGCTCAACATTATGATATAGTTATGATATAGTTATGATATAGTTATGCTATAGTTATGCTATAGTTATGCTATAGTTATGCTATAGTTATGATATAGTTATGTTATAGTTATGATATAGTTATGCTATAGTTATGCTATAGTTATGATATAGTTATGATATAGTTATGCTATAGTTATGCTATAGTTATGCTATAGTTATGATATAGTTATGCTATAGTTATGATATAGTTATGATATAGTTATGCTATAGTTATGCTATAGTTATGATATAGTTATGCTATAGTTATGATATAGTTATGCTATAGTTATGCTATAGTTATGATATAGTTATGATATAGTTATGTTATAGTTATGATATAGTTATGCTATAGTTATGCTATAGTTATGCTATAGTTATGTTATAGTTATGCTATAGTTATGATATAGTTATGCTATAGTTATGATATAGTTATGCTATAGTTATGCTATAGTTATGCTATAGTTATGCTATAGTTATGATATAGTTATGTTATAGTTATGCTATAGTTATGCTATAGTTATGATATAGTTATGATATAGTTATGCTATAGTTATGCTATAGTTATGCTATAGTTATGATATAGTTATGCTATAGTTATGATATAGTTATGATATAGTTATGCTATAGTTATGCTATAGTTATGATATAGTTATGCTATAGTTATGATATAGTTATGCTATAGTTATGATATAGTTATGATATAGTTATGATATAGTTATGTTATAGTTATGATATAGTTATGCTATAGTTATGCTATAGTTATGCTATAGTTATGTTATAGTTATGCTATAGTTATGATATAGTTATGCTATAGTTATGATATAGTTATGATATAGTTATGCTATAGTTATGATATAGTTATGATATAGTTATGCTATAGTTATGCTATAGTTATGCTATAGTTATGATATAGTTATGCTATAGTTATGCTATAGTTATGATATAGTTATGATATAGTTATGCTATAGTTATGCTATAGTTATGTTATAGTTATGCTATAGTTATGATATAGTTATGCTATAGTTATGATATAGTTATGTTATAGTTATGCTATAGTTATGATATAGTTATGCTATAGTTATGATATAGTTATGCTATAGTTATGCTATAGTTATGATATAGTTATGCTATAGTTATGATATAGTTATGATATAGTTATGCTATAGTTATGATATAGTTATGCTATAGTTATGTTATAGTTATGCTATAGTTATGATATAGTTATGCTATAGTTATGCTATAGTTATGCTATAGTTATGATATAGTTATGCTATAGTTATGATATAGTTATGATATAGTTATGCTATAGTTATGCTATAGTTATGTTATAGTTATGCTATAGTTATGATATAGTTATGCTATAGTTATGATATAGTTATGCTATAGTTATGATATAGTTATGATATAGTTATGCTATAGTTATGCTATAGTTATGCTATAGTTATGCTATAGTTATGATATAGTTATGCTATAGTTATGATATAGTTATGATATAGTTATGCTATAGTTATGATATAGTTATGATATAGTTATGCTATAGTTATGATATAGTTATGTTATAGTTATGATATAGTTATGCTATAGTTATGCTATAGTTATGATATAGTTATGATATAGTTATGATATAGTTATGATATAGTTATGATATAGTTATGCTATAGTTATGATATAGTTATGCTATAGTTATGATATAGTTATGCTATAGTTATGCTATAGTTATGATATAGTTATGCTATAGTTATGATATAGTTATGCTATAGTTATGATATAGTTATGATATAGTTATGATATAGTTATGCTATAGTTATGATATAGTTATGCTATAGTTATGATATAGTTATGATATAGTTATGCTATAGTTATGCTATAGTTATGATATAGTTATGCTATAGTTATGATATAGTTATGCTATAGTTATGCTATAGTTATGATATAGTTATGCTATAGTTATGATATAGTTATGCTATAGTTATGCTATAGTTATGATATAGTTATGCTATAGTTATGCTATAGTTATGCTATAGTTATGCTATAGTTATGCTATAGTTATGATATAGTTATGCTATAGTTATGATATAGTTATGCTATAGTTATGATATAGTTATGCTATAGTTATGATATAGTTATGCTATAGTTATGATATAGTTATGCTATAGTTATGATATAGTTATGCTATAGTTATGATATAGTTATGCTATAGTTATGATATAGTTATGCTATAGTTATGCTATAGTTATGCTATAGTTATGATATAGTTATGCTATAGTTATGATATAGTTATGCTATAGTTATGATATAGTTATGTTATAGTTATGTTATAGTTATGATATAGTTATGATATAGTTATGCTATAGTTATGATATAGTTATGATATAGTTATGTTATAGTTATGATATAGTTATGTTATAGTTATGATATAGTTATGCTATAGTTATGCTATAGTTATGATATAGTTATGTTATAGTTATGATATAGTTATGTTATAGTTATGTTATAGTTAAATCATAGTTATGATATAGTTAAATCATAGTTATGACATAGTTATGGTATAGTTTTGAATAGTTATGTCAGTTATGTCATAGTTATGATATTGTTATGGTACACTTATGGTATAGACATGATATAGTTATGTTATAATTATGTTATAATATACAGCTATGGTGTGGTAAATAAATATATACATATAGACCAGGTCCAACTGTCATTGCCTCCTGCTCTCCCCATCTCTCACTATTATGGAAGTCTATGGGCTGGTAGCCTCGCAGCCCCGGCAGACCAAATAGAGAAGGCATTTCCCTGAGTATAGTGAGGGAAATGTGTTGGGAGAGCCGTCCCAGATTGAGATGTTCACACCTGTGGGTAGCCAACTCCATGTCGGTGGTGGTGAGTAGGGAGGTGTTATGTTCTAATTATGTTCAAATATGTTTAACAAATGAATTTATTTACATATCCATGGTATACAATAATGAATTAATTGCAGTGAAACAATAATTTCCCCTTTCATGACCACATTTCTAATGAAATACTCTCTATTTTAATCAATTACTCAAGTATTCTGAGCAATTTACTAAAATTATTTATTATTTCATTATCAAGATAGTAACTTAATATATAATATATATAAAATTATGTTGAAAGATTTTGATTTAAATTGGAAACCTTTAAAATGGGTGATTTATTTTATAGAACCAGAGCCTGTTTTTCGCCTGGTTGGTAACTAAAAGGTGAAGGAATCACATTTTATATGTTTTTGTTTTAATCTTCTTACCAAAGACTAGAACATAATTAGAATGAAGAAGGCCCTCCATGAGACCTGGCTGGAGAGCTCACAGTAGTGTAGACTCTGTAAAAGTAGCTAAAAGCCAGGTAGTGATATTAAACTAGGTAATAAGTTAAGGAAGGGGGCCCTGAGACTGTTGAGAAGGAGGTGTGACCTGGTTTGACAGCTCACAATAGAGGGGACTCTGTGAAAATAGCAAAAAGGGTTGTATTAAACTAGGTAACAGAAAAGATAGCAGCCCCTTCAATGAGAGTGTCTTGGTCAGTCTATGAAGGAATGATGCTAGAGCTGTGCAATCTTGTATATACCAATTTTTATTAATAATTGCATTGTTTCTTTCCATAGACAATGTCGAAAAATAAACCTCATTTGATCATTTCAGGAGAGTATCTTGGTTAGTCTATGAAAGAGTGATGACCTATAAACTTTTCAGACAACCCATGTATTTTAGAAATATTTCAGACTAACCTCACTACACGCAGGTATTGGACATATTCTTTTACACACAGCTACCCTGGCTACACATTGACATATTTCACAACTTCCTGGGCGTTCCCATACACGGCCTTGCTGCAAAATCAAATTCAATACAATATAATTATTTTCAGAGATACTGCACATAAAACTGTAACAATATCTAAACTATAATAAAGTAAGGAGTGCGGCACTGCGTCCAGAATATATTTTTTTTACCCCATTTGTAAAATAATTTGGATTACTTTGAATAAATAATTTGGATTACTTTGAATAAATAATGAATGAATATTACATAATTTATCTGATAAATTTCGTAACTCTTGATTGAATATATTTTATTGCTTATTTAAAGATTCACTGTTTTAAAATTTTCAAATGCCAACACTTCCGGTTAGCAGCCGTTATATTATAACTTTTATTACATCGCTTAAATAAACAATCATATATTTCCGTCACTAATTTTCTCGTAATGCAGTTTATATATAATATCGTCTTTTTTAATGTATCATGGATTACGTTACTGATTACATAAGAGAGTGTAACACAGTCTTCGTTCAATTTCTGTGTATATTGTCAATTACGATGTTATTTCATGTATTATATCTACATGTATATATACTTGCGTATAATATCAATATACACACTACACATGCTAGCAGAAAACCACCGGAAGGGTGGTTTTTCTGCTAGTAATAATAATAACTAGACCACCTGTGACCTTTGGGTCATATTCACTTAAAATCAATTTTAAAATAATTAAAATATACACAGACATGTATATAATGTAAAATTAAATTGGAAGGCCCATATATATATGTGTGTGTGTGTGTATGTGTGAGTGTGTGTACATATTCTCCCTCTATGTCTGTCTCTCTGCTTATGAAGGTCCCCGGTCAACCCCGTATCTCAGGAACCCATGCTCTGATTTACACAAAATTTACTCCATTTCTATTCCGATTTCAGGGGCAACTTCCTTTCAAAGTATTCCCATTATAAGCCATTTTGGCTGTATTACATTACAGACAAGACACGATCACAGAGTTATAGTAGTATATAGATAGATAACATCATTATCATCATCATTACCACCATAATCACCATAATAACCATCATTATGACCATAATAACCATCATCACCATCATCACCACCATAATCATCGGCAGTATCGGTAGAGGGTCAGACGCCATGCTTTGCAGCAAAGAGTTATGGCCCTTTATGGTCTGAGTTCGAATCCTGCCGAGGTTAACTTTGCCTTTCATCCTTACGGGGTCGAAAAAATAAAGTACCAGTAATATACTGGTAATTGCTGGCCTTGTGCCAAAAGTAGAAACAATTATTATCATTGTCATCATCACCATCATCATCTTCATTATAATGATCATCATCATCACCATCATTATTATTGCTGCCCCCCCCCCCCCCCTCCATAATCATCTTCATCACTACTAATTAGTACAAATATTTAAGAGAAGAAATGTCTCACCATATAGATATTTCCATTAACATGACACACGTCACATTTTATTCCTGGAACACATTCATTATATCTCTTATAATAACCATCTTTACAGATGCAATGATGTCTGTCTTTACATGTTTCAATTCTACTCATTTCAAATCGCTTGTCACAAGTTCTTTCACAAGATTTTTCCACCGTGTACTCTTCAAATTTTCCTGGACAATGTTTCGTTCTACTAATAGAGGAAGGAGCAAAACCTGGAACGAGACAAAGGAAGTATTTTTGGAATGTTGTGAGAGAAGTTTAAAATTGAAATAGAAAGAGATGCTTCGCCGTAACATGGCTTATTGGTTAGAGTGTCGGGCTAGGCTATGATTTCAATTCTCGGACCCAGCTTTGTGGCGTGTTCTTCAGCAAGACACTTTATTTCACATTGCTCCAGTTTACTCAGCTGTAGAAATGAGTTGCGACATCATGGATGCCAAGCTGTATTGGCTATTGCCTTTCCCTTGGACAGCATCATATGTAGTGTATATATAATGTATGTATCATCATCATCATCATCATCATCGTTTAACGTCCATCTTCCACGCTTGCATGGGTTTGGACGGGAGTTTTCCCACTTGAGGCAAGATTGGTTGTCTTGCTCAGGACTGTCTGGCGGGTTTTCTATGGCTGGATGCCTTTCCTAACACCAACCACACTTACAGAGTGGACTGGGAGGTTTTTACCGTGTTACCTACACGGCCACATTACAGCGTGGACTGTGTGTTTTTTTTTCATGACACCTACACGACCTCATTTGTTTCGGACTGGATGTTGTGGTACCAATGTTGTGTATATATATATAGCAACTGGGAAGACCGATGAAAACATTGTTTCCTTGGTCCGATTTGACGAAAGTCAATCGATCCTTTATATATATATGAGTTGTAATGTCACTGGTGCCAAGCTGTATCGGCCATTACCTTTCCCTTAGAAAAACATCATATATAGTGTATATATATGTTGTGACATCACTGGTGCCAAGCTGTATCGGCCATTACCTTTCCCTTGGACAGTTTCGGTGGCATGGAGAGGAGAGACTGGTATACATGGGTCTTCCACAAACAAACCTTGCCCAGATTTGTGCCTCAGAGGGGAACTTTGTAGGTACAAGGCCCATGGTCATTCATGACTGAAGGGGGTATTTGCGCTTTACCCTTTTTAATGGGGCATATAAACCCACTGAATGGAAAAAGATGGGTATCAGCACACAACCTCCATTCAGTGGGTTTATACACTCCATTATTAGACTATGTTATAGTAAAACATATTACAGTGAAGCACCTTCTATGTTTATTTCAATTCTAAAATGAGACATTTTAATAAATAAAACCCTTTTAATAATAATGTTTCTACTTTTGGCACAAGGCCAGCAATTACCCAGTGCATTACTGGTAACTTTATTTTATCGACCCTGTAAGGGTGAAAAGCAAAGTTAACCTCAGCAGGATTTGACCTCAGATCGTAAAGGGAAGTAACTATGCTACAAAGCATGGCACACGACCCTCTACCGATACTGCCAATTCACCGCCCTTTTAATAATAATAATGAAAATTATTGTGTACAGTGCTCAAGTGAACTACAACTCATCAAAGGTGCATGTATAATACATGGAATAATGTACAAAAATCAGGAAAATGAACAGTGTATGAGTCATGATATACACACAGATATACAGAGAAACACATACACATGCGTGTATGTGAATGGAGAGTAAATATCGGGTGCAGTGTTGGAAAATCTCTGGAAGCATGGAAGGTTTAAAGGATGCAGTGTCTCGACAGCTAACAACTGATGCAGGTAGTTTGTTCCATGCTTCAGCAACTCTGAGCATGAGAATATGTTTTCTAAAGACATGGCAACTGTGCTGTTTTCTGATTTTGTAAGCATGTCCACGTGTGTTAGACATGTGGAATGTTACCATTTTGTTACCATATTTCTAATAAAAGACACTCTCTATAATTTGCAAATAATTTTGAAAGTTAATCAAGAATCTGGAGGGATTTAGTAACATAATAACCCTTTCGTTATTAAGCAGTTGTTTGGAGCATAACTTAACCCTATTAACCCTTTAGCATTTATATTACTCTATATATACTATTGTATTTTCTCTGTAAAGTCTTTATTTTGAGAACAATACTTTAACATAAGTATGAGCAGCCACTTATGGCCAGTTTGAACAGAAAAAGGTGAGAGAATTCTGGCTGGACACGACTAGTTTAAATGCTAAAGGATTAATACCATATTTCTAATAAAATGTGCTGCTTGTCTGTTTCAGTTAATTTTGAAAATAATGAAAACTTTGGAAAGACTTCGTAAAATAAGTATTTTTTTCATTATTATTGGAGGGAGGTGGATTGGCAGTATTGGTAAAGTGTCGGACAACAGGCTTTGCAGCATATAGTTACAGCCCTTTACATTCTGAGTTCAAATCCCGCCAAGGTTAGCTTAGCCTTTCATCCTTATGGGGTCAATAAAATAAAGTACCAGATAGTAGTGGGTTCGATTTAATCGACTGTTCCCCTCCCCCTTCAAATTGCTGGCCTTGTGCCTATAACAAAAAAGTCTATTATAAAATTAGGATAGGCTTTTTAATTTAATTGCAAACAAGTTTTGTATGAAATATTGGGGCAGTCTCAGGTAGGTTGTTAACAAAAAAAGGTTAACAAAGCTTCCTAATGAAGGAGGAAGGTTTTGAAACGAATATAAACATATAGTATGAAACCATTTTGCTGGCTTGGGACTTAAGTATACTGCACATGTGTATCATTATTATTAGCTCACTGGCAGTATCTGTAGAGGGTCAGACGCCATGCTTTGCAGCATAGAGTTATGGTCCATTACATTCTGAGTTCAAATCCCGCTGAATGAGGTCGATAAAATAAAGTACCAGTAATGCACTGGGATAATTGCTGGCCTTGTGCCACTCTTTTTTATCACCAATACGAGACTTAGAAAGAAATTAAAAACAAGATCATACTAACATATTTAGAGACAATAGGAAATCAGTGAAGTAAAAAGCAAACCACAACAAATTACTTTCTACATTATTGGAGGGGCTTAAGCCCCCAAACCCCTTAGCAGTTGAAGGCTATTCATATCAAACAATTGTTTAGTTACTGATCAATAAAATGGTTTCTGATTTAGGCACAAGGCCAAAAACTGTCTTGGAAGGTTAAGGTTTACTTACATGCTTTATTTTCATTGCATGCTTTCTCTTCTAAGGGCGATCCCTTACAAGGATCTGCTCCACAGCGGGGTGGAGGATTGGTACAATAACGGAGTCGGAAGTTTATTCCACCTTTACATGTTTGGGTACAGCCGCTCCAGTCAGTCCAATCAGTCCAGCCAGCAGTTGCTGGAATTTAGAAATATTTCTTGAATCAAAATTGGATGGTGATGATGATGGTGATAATAATGATGATGACAACAATGATGATGGTGGTATTGATGATGGTGGGGATGATGACAACAACAAAGACCACGATCATGATAATGCTGCTGCTGCTGATGATGATGATGGTTTTGTGGAAAAGGATAGAATACTTTATGAAAAAACAATAAAATAGTTCCTTACCATTACGGAGGGGAAGTGGCTCACATTTTTCTCTGAATTCTCTACAGTAACTGGAGGAAATATATTTCTATGTTATTATCTAGGATTTAAATATACATACATACACACATATATAATACATATATATATACATATACACATACATATATATTATTATACTTTGGGAGGGTCAGGCTGCTAACAAATACAAAAACAAGGTATATATATATACCTTCGATTTCCATGTGTCTAACACACGGGGACATGCCCACAAAGTCAGAAAACAGCACAGCTCCCATGACTTTCGGAAACATTTTTTCACGCTCAGAGTTGCTGAAGCATGGAACAAACTACCTGCATCAGTTGTTAGCTGTCGAGACGCTGCATCCTTTAAGGCCTCCATGCTTCCCGAGATCCGCCAACACTACAGCTAACACATACAAACATGTACTTCCCTGGCATTTGTGTATTATTCTATGTACTATATTGACGAGTTGTAGTGCACCTGAGCACTTTACACAATAATTTCATTATTATTATATACATGTATATATGTACATTATAGATATATATACATTTTATTAAGTCTAATTAGTGAGTCTTGTTACTCTGGGGTTTTGCCTGTTATATATATAATGGAGGCACATGGCTTAGTGGTTAGAGCATTGGCCTTGCAATCAAAAGGTTGTGAGTTCAATTCTCAGACTGGGTGATGTGTTGTTTCCTTGAGCAAGACACTTTATTTCACATTATTTCCCTATCATTCCACTGCAAAGTGGTCGTGGAGGTGCCACGGCAAAAAAGCACCCAGCACTCACTGTAAATGAGGTTGGTGTTAGGAAGGGCATCCAGCTGTAGAAATCAAGCCAGAATCAGTTCCCGTCCCACCCTTGCAAGCAGGGAAAAAGCAGACATAAAATGGAATGATGATGATATATATATATATATATATATATATATATATATATATATATATATATATATATATATATATATATATATATATATATAATAAGCTGCAAAGCAACAGAAAGTGATGAAATCACTTTCTGTTGCTTAAACCATTTTGTTTGTTTACCCTAGCGTCCCCTTTATTTACGTGTCCCAACGACTTTTTTTAGCCGTTGCTCGCACCAACCTGAGGTATATGGCCTTTAATGCGACGAAATGCCTACGACGGTTGGAAGGCCACTGATGAGGACAAACTTTTTCATATATATATATATATATATATATATATATATATATATATACCGCTGTTGGCCACAAAAGGTTTCTCTCTAAAACTGAAAGGCAGGCTGTATGATGCCTGTATATGAACAACAATGCTACATGGCAGTGAGACATGGGTATTGTGTGCAGAGGACCTGCACAGACTGGAGAGGAATGAAGCATGCATGCTCCATTGGATGTGTAATAGTAATATACGTGAACGGCAAAGCATAAATGAACTAAGTGAGAAATTAGGAATAAGAGGGATCAGATGCTGTTTACTTGAGAGAAGGCTACGTTGGTATGGCCATGTGATGCGCATGAAAGACAACAGCTGTATAAAAAAGTGCAGGGCGATCAAAAATGATGGTAGTTACGGAGTAGGTAGACCCAGAAAAACCTGGGACGATCTGATAAATTCCAACCTTACACACTTGCATCTCTCTAAGACAATGTCACCGGACCGAGATCTTTGGCGCTACACAGTAATACAGAAGACCCGCCTTGCCTATGTACAAAGCAAAACCTACAGTCAGTAGGCAGCTCTTAACCAAATATACACCCCAATCCACTACTCCCACCAACACCACCCTCTCTCTGTAAAGTTGGTACCAAAACATCCAGTCCAAATAAATGAGATATCGAGATCGAGATTGTGTAGGTGTCACGAGAAAAAACACACAGTCCACGCTGTAATGTGGCCATGTAGGTAACACCGTAAAAAGTTCCCAGTTCCACACTGTAAATGTGGTTGGTGTTAGGAAGGGCATCCAGCCGTAGAAAACCTGCCAGACAGTCCTATATGAGTGAGACACGGTCACCCGACCAATCTTGCTTCAAGTAGGACAACTCCCGTCTAACCCATGCTAGCATGGAAGATAGACGTTAAACGATGATGATATATATATATGTATATATATATATATATGTATATGTATATATATATATATATATATATATATATATATATATATATCTATATATATATATGTATGTATGTATATATATATATATATATTTATATATATGAATATATATATATCATCATCATCATTTATCGTCCGCTTTTCCCTGTTTGCAAGGGTGGGACGGGTCCTATTCAGCACAGCATCTCTCCACTTGTCACGGTCCTTCGTCATCTCCACCGTGAGCTTCAGCAATCTGAGGTCTGTTCTCACCACTTCCGCCCATGTTTTTCATGGTCTTCCTTTTTCTGGCATTTCTTGGCACTTCTTCACCCATCGGTCATCCTCCATGCACATCACATGTCCATACCACCTCAATCTCCTCTCTCCCATACACTACATTCTATCCCTCTCAGACACAGTTTCTCTCTCAACACATCCATGCTCGGTCGTTCACACACATTGACACTGCACATCCAACGGAGCATGCTTGCCTCATTTCTCTCCAGCCGTCGCATATCCTCTGCAGTTGCTGCCCATGTCTCACTACCATGTAGCATCGCGCACCTCACACAAGCATCATATAACCGGCCTTTCATACGCAGGGAGAAACCCTTCTTCGTCAGCAGAGGAAGTAGCTTATAGAGAGAGGGGGAGGGAGGGAGAGAGAGAGGGAGAGAGGTGCACTAGCAGCTTAAGTGTATGATAAAGTGTTATAATGGTGCGCAACACCTGGTTTGTATATCTCTACAACAAGGGTAAAACCAAAATATTCACCAGGCATAATTTCGAACTACCAATCAGAGACTAAATGTATAAATCTGAAAGTATCTGATAATTCCATCTAGAATTATATATATTTTACTTATAATAAGAGACAAAATGGTTTATTACCAAACTTGGCATTCGTCTTCTCTAGTCTTTTCATTGTGGTAATAAAATTTGTTCCGAATATGACAATCAGGAGGACATTTTTCCTCTTGGCAGGCGTCTGATTCATATAAACTTGAGTTACATGCAGAAGATGATCCTCCTAGAAGAGATCTGTTAGCCAGAACAAATATTTAAACCAACATTTAGAAATAATTTATATCAAAAGAAATATTTAAACAAACATTTAGAAATAATTTATATCAAAAGAAATATTTAAACAAACATTTAGAAATAATTTATATCAAAAGAAATATTTAAACAAACATTTAGAAATAATTTATATCAAAAGAAATATTTTAAAATGTCATTTAGAAATTTTCATAAAAAACAAATTTAAAACAAGCATAAATAAATAATTTTTAACATCGATGAGGGTTTGGCCAAAAAGGAAAGTGTGTATTGAGTCCTTTCAGTCATGGCTATTACATAATCTTTTGCTACAGCCACCAGACAGGAAAACTGCCTGTCTTTCTTGACCTAAACACCAAACTACCTGCATCTGTTGTTAGCTATCGGGACAATGTATCCTTCAAAACTTCCATGCTTCCTGCATGTGTCTGTGTGTATATCCTGACACATACACTGTTCACTTTCCTGACATTTGTACATTATTCTATGTATTATACATGCACCTTTGATGAGCTGTAGTGCACCTGAGCACTGTACACAATAATTTTCATTATTATTATCCAAATCCCGCCGAAGTTGACTTTACCTTTCATCCTTACGGGGTCGATAAAATAAAGTACCAGTAATGCACTGGGTAATTGCTGGCCTTGTGCCAAAAGTAGAAACAATTATTATTATTAAGGGCGGTGGACTGGCAGTATCGGTAGAGGGCTGGACGCCATGCTTTGCAGCATAGAGTTACGTCCTTTATGATCTGAGTTCAAATCCTGCCGAGGTTAACTTTGCCATTCATCCTTATGGGGTCGATAAAATAAAGTACCAGTCATGCACTGGGGTCGATTTAATCGACTTTCTCCTCCCCAAAATTGCTGGCCTTGTGCCTATATAAGAAACAATTATTATGATTGTAAGATGGTGGGATAGTCTCTACAATGGAGATGGCCAATAGCCAGATCTGTCCTACACATGACAATAGCTGTTTGACAAAACATCACAAGTTAGCAATGCCTGGATATTGGTGCATGCAGAACAGTTTCGTTGCAATGCACTCATCTGACAGCACTTCTGTGTCTGTAGAAGTTTGTTTCAAACTGGCTGGCAGTGCCCCCTGGTAGCACTGTAGAGATTTCTGAAAATCATCCATAGGCTCCAGACTGGAACAGAGTGGCTAGTTTGTTTACATCGATGTCCTGAGTCTTCCTGAGAATATTGCCACACATGCTAAAGCTCACGGAGGAAATAAAGATGGACTGTGACAAGTGGAGAGATGCTGTGCTGAATAGGACCCGTCACACCCTTGCAAGCAGGGAAAAGCGGACGTAAAATGATGATGATGATGATGATGCCCACCACTAATCCTCCATAGAATGTTAATGTGAAATTTCCACTGATCACATTGCCTGATTGGTAGAGATATGTGAGTGCCTGACAACATTCCAAATGCCAGGCACCCAGTCTTGGTCTCAGCTTGACCCAGTCAAATGGCGACCGCACCTGTTCACACCTGTGAATGTTTGTGCATCACCAGCCACAGTATGCCAGCCCTCTACAGAAAAAGGTGTTGGCAGCAAATGGACCATTTGACCAGTGGAACCTGTATCAGCACTGCTGAATGGTATATTACCTCTCTAGGTGCTCAGCTGCAAACCCACTGACTCATCTGGGTGGATTTGTTGCTCCCGTTAACCTTTCATAAGAAGTTGCTGACCATCTCAATTTCCGAGGTGTTTGACACCATCATGGGATGTAGTCCAGATATGCTAACACAGTACTTCCATGTCCTGGTTCAAGTGGGATGTCCTGCAACAACTCCAGCTTCCCCAGTAATGGCTTGAGTGTCAGCACGTAGAGAAGGGAGAGGAGAGGGTATTGTGGATGGACTGAGTACATGAAACTGTGTAGAGAGAGGGAAGAGAGAGAGAAAGAGAGAGAGGGAGCAAGAGAGAGAGAGAGAGTGTGACATTAAGAATAAAGAATGTGAGTATAAAATGAGAGAGAAAGAGAGAGTGATATTGAGAGAGAAAAAGAGGGGGAAAGAGTAAGAAAGAGAGAGAGAGAGAGAGAGAGGGAGAGAGAGAGAGAGAGAGAGAGAGAGAGAGAGAGAGAGAGAGAGAGAGAGAGAGAGAGAGAGAAAGGGAGAGAGAAAGGGAGAGAGAGAGAGAGAGAGAGAGAGAGAGAGAGAGAGAGAGAGAGAGAGAGAGAGAGAGAGAGAGAAGAAAGAGTGATATTGAGAATAAAGAATGTAAGTAGAGAGAGAGAGAGAGAAAGTATTTGTGAAATTACATAGAAATATGGAAATAGTTTGGTGATCAACAGTTTGTCCAATGTTGAAAATGATATTTACTTATATCTGAATCTGTTACCAATTCCACAAGATCTGCTGCAACTTCCCCACGATGACCAGCTAGACCATAAACAACCTACAACAAAATAGAAGTCTTCTTTATTAAGTCATATGAACTTATCGTCTTATTTTCTAATTGGTTCAATACCTTCTATACTTGTCAGATAGATTTTATCCTCATCAGAGAACGTGACGTCAGATAGATTTTATCCTCATCAGAGGACGTGACAGATGGACGGTTGTAAACACAAAAGCCTTCCCTAGTGAGGAATGTACCTCCCAACATAGCTTAGTTGTCAGTGACCTCACGGTCAGAACTAGACAAACCTGGAGAAGAAAGATCTGGAAGCTGAAAGACACCTCAGCCAGTAACAGATTTAAAGATATTTTACTCAATGCCTACGACAGTAAAGAAGAACAGATAAAGACATTCAATGTAGAAGAGCACTGGGAGTTTCTAAAAAATAACTTACTAGAGGCAACGGATGAGATCTGTGGCTGGAGTAAGACCACAGGCAGGTGGAGAGTGACTTGGTGGTGGAACAATAAGGTAGATGAGGCAGTTAAGGCCATGAGACAGGCATGGAAAGAATGGAAGAACGGGGGAAGCAGGGTATATTTACATAGAGACCAAGAGGGAAGCTAGGTGACAAGTATACTTAGCTAGGAGGGAAGCAGAGGATAGAAAATTCAAGCATGTTTTGCAACGTGAGGACCAGAAATAGGAGGTGTTTAAGATTGTGAGGCAGTGTGTCAGAGATAGTTGTGATGTCTTTGGAGAGAAGTGTATCCGGAATGATAAAGGTGAGCTTGCTCTCACAAGTGCTGAGAAGAAAGATGCGTGGAAGAGCCATTATGATAGATTACTAAATGAGGAGAATGCATGGGAAGAAGAGACCCTATCCCAAGTAGACCCTCTAGAGGGGCCGGCAGTACAAGTCAGCAGCAGCATAGTAAGTAAGGCAATCAAAGATATGAAGACGGGGAAGGCAACAGGTCCATCGGGTATAGCTGCCGAGATGCTGAAGGCACCTGGGTCAGTAGGTCACACTATAACCACACGTGAAACTAGATGAGATGCAATTTGGGTTTGTGCCAAGATGAGGCACCGCTGATGCCCTCTTCCTTGTGAGGCAGTTACAGGAAAAGTACCTAGCTAAAAGTAACCCACTCTACCTGGCATTCGTTGATCTTGAGAAAGACTTTGACAGAGTTCCACGTGCTGTAATCTGGTGGGCTCTTAGAAAACTAGGAGTAGATGAATGGCTTGTGAAAGCTGTAAAGCCATGTATAGGGGAGCAGTCAGCAAAGTTAGGATTAGCAATGAGTATAGCGAGGAATTTAGCGTACAGGTCGGTGTCCACCAGGGCTCTGTTCTTAACCCTCTCCTTTTCATCATAGTCCTGCAGGCAATAATGGAGGAGCTTAAGACCGGATGCCCATGGGAACTCCTGTATACAGATGACCTCGCACTTATAGCTGAATCTATGGTAGAACTAGAGAAGAAATTCAAAACTTGGAAGCAGGGACTAGAAAGAAAGGGTCTCAAAGTCAACCTGACAAAGTCTAAGGTCCTTGTAAATAGACGAGAAAACAGAACCCAGATCCCCTCAGGGAAATGGCCTTGCTCAGTATGTAGGAAAGGTGTAGGTAGGAACTCCATTCTCTGCTCCAAATGCAAACAATGGGTACACAAGAGATGTAGCAGGATCTCAGGAAGCTTAATTAAGAATGTAGGCTTCACATGTAGCAGCTCTGCTGGGACAGCAAGCAGCAAATAGCCACAGGAAACAAGCACCACCAAACTCTGGGAGGGCTCTGTAGAAACAGTAGACAGCTTCTGCTACCTAGGCAACCAAATTAGCAGCAGAGGTGGGTGTTCGGAAAGTACAATAAGTAGGGTAAGAACGGGATGGAAGAAGTTCAAGGAGCTACTACCACTGCTAGCTGCAAAAGGCTTTTCTCTCAAAATGAAAGGCAGACTGTATGATGCATGTATATGAACAGCAATGTTACATGGTAGTGAGACCTGGGCATTGTCTGTAGAAGACTTGCGTAGATTAGAAAGAAATGAAGCCTGCATGCTCCGATGGATGCATAATAGTAATATACGCGAACGGCAAAGTATAAATGAATTGAGAGAGAGACTGAGTATAAGAGGAATCAAATGCTGTGTGCAGGAGAGGCGGTTGCGTTGGTATGGACATGTGATGCGTATGAAGGATGACGGCTGCATAAAAAGGTGCAGAGCACTAGAAGTCAATGGAAGCCGTGGAGTGGGGAGACCCAAGAAGACCTGGGATGAGGTGATAAAAGCTGATCTTACCCAATTACACCTCTCAAAGGCGATGACACCAGACCGTGACCTCTGGTTTCATACAGTAATACGGAAGACCCGAGCCCCCCACGGGTACAAGTGAAGCTGAAGCATATAGACAATATGCCCCCACTTCAAAAAAGCACCCAGCCCACACTGTAAAGTGGACATGTAGGCGCCACAGAAAAAAAGCACCCAGCACTCACTGTAAATGAGGTTGGTGTTAGGAAGGGCATCCAGCTGTAGAAATCAAGCCAGAATCAGTTCCCGTATGAGCAGGACAAGGTCAGCCGACCGGTCACTGCCCACAACAGGACAACCCATCTAACCCATGCCAGCGTGGAAGAACGGACGTAAAACGTTGATGTTGATGACTTGTATATAAACCAAGAAACACGAGACAAAGACAACCAATGGTAGGGTGGACTTATATTCGAGAATATTTGTAGAGTTTCAAGTTGGTGAAAATTTTGCCAATTTTCATCAACCTCAAATTCTACATAAATCAGGTGCTAAAATATTTTCACTTTGGCGGTGAATATTACACCAGTTTCACTTTGGAGGTGGATATTACACCAGTTTCACTTTGGAGGTGGATATTACACCAGTTTCACTTTGGAGGTGGATATTACACCAGTTTCACTTTGGAGGTAAATATTACACCAGTTTCACTTTGGAGGTGGATATTACACCAGTTTCACTTTGGAGGTGGATATTACACCTGTTTCACTTTAGAGGTGAATATTACACCAGTTTCACTTTGGAGGTGAATATTACACCAGTTTCACTTTGGAGGTGGATATTACACCTGTTTCACTTTGGAGGTGAAATTTGTTTTTCCTATTGTCTTTTTATGTATTCAATAAATAAGGTCTTCAAAAGAGTTGGAAATTAGTAAAAAAAAAAAAATCATTACATAATGGAGTTGTAAAACAAAAACCATACTCTAAACAAGATTTAAAACATTTTAAATATCCAAATATTAAAGCTTAAAAAATATATTCTCCACAAGAATTACAAAACCTCACCCTCTAAATGGTTTATACTCAGAGTTTGGATTGTTGCCAATGTTTCAGATATAAAATATTAGGTTATAGTTGAATTGACTTATATTTAAGAACATACAGTATATACCTTTCCCATGAAAAATCATCATGTAGGATATTGAATGTACCTACAAAATCACAATTTAAAATAGTTGGTACATTGTAAATGTTGTATGTAAAATGGAGATGTGACTTACAAATACGAGGTGGTATCAAAAAGTTTCCAGACTAGTTCTGTAGCATGCCAACAGATGGCAACACACAGTTGCATGCACAGGGAGAGCTAGCAGTGACCTTCATGCACAGGGAGAGCTAGCAGTGACCTTCATGCACCAATGTGTCGAGCTAGCAGTGACCTTCATGCACCAATGTGCCGAGCTAGCAGTGACCTTCATGCGCTAGTGTGCCGAGTGACATCGCTGTGTTCACTTCGTTGGAACAAAGAGCCAATGTGAAATTTTGCGTTCAACTTGGTAAGTCTGCTCCAGACATTGAGAATTGCTTTGGCAAGCTTACGGCAATGGGGCAATGGGTTGTACACAATGTTTTGAGTGGTATGGGTGCTTTGAAAGAGGAAGAATGTCCCTAGAAGATGATGAGTATGCTCATTGTTTATTTCAACATCCGTGGTATTGTGTATTGAGAATTCATCCCCCAGGGCCAGACCATCAAGCGAGAGTTCTACTGTAATGTTTTGAGGCATTTGAGTGAGGATGTTCATCGAAAGCGACCAGATCTGTGGAGTACAAAGAATTGGATTCTTCACGACAACAATGTACCCTGTCACTGAGTTTTCCTCACTCGTGAGTTTCTCACCAAAAATAACATTGTATCACTCCCATACCCACTCTATTCACAAAGTTTAGCACATGCGGACTTCCATCTCTTCTCCAAGCTGAAAATGCAGCTGAAAGGTTGCCGTTTTAGCACCTTTGACGAGATCCAGAGTGAATCACAGAATGTCCTTGACTTGCTTACGGAAAATGACTTCCAGGCTGGATTCCAACAGATGCAGGAATGCTGGGACTGGTGTATTGTTGTGCAAGGTGACTATTTCGAAGGAGATGATGGTAAAACTTAGGTAAATATATAATTTTGTTTTAAACATAACTAGTTCAGGAACATTTTGAAACCACCTCGTATATATACATGGTAAATCAATTGATATAAAATAAATATATAAATCTATCATCCTTACAGTTTGGTTTTTCTTGACATACAATCTTTCCATTGTTACTGCAAATGCTGTTAATAAAGGATAAGTTAGAGTAAATTTATTTGTAAAATTCTGAGGTTTTACAAGTTTCAAATCTTACTCAAATCTGATCAAATATTACCCAAACTTAAAACTATGAACACAAAACAGAACAGAACTGACATTGTCCACTCAGATTTTCACATTTTTTAATTTTTAACAACCAATAATGACTTAGCAAAAACGGCAATTTTTCAGTAAAATAGACACTGTACTTCATCATTAAAAGACTAAGAGAGATGGCAAGGAAGATTGGAATCTTCGAGAAGTTAACATTCTTAGAGAAGAGTACAAAACAGTAATGCAATAGCTTCAGCATTCAGTAATCAGAAGAAGGGAGGTGGGTGTAACAGCCAAACTCGCAATCTTCAATTTGGTAATTGTGCCAACACTTACCTATGATCCTGAATCTTGGGTAATGACTAAAAGAATATGATTGCGGATACAAGCAATAATTTAATCAACTAATCCACCCCACCCCTGATAATTTAATCAACCAATCCAACCCCACTTGGCCAAGTTTCTGGCCTTCTGACTATGTTGTCACAGAAACAAGATGCTTTATGGCATAGAGCTTCGCCCCTTTATGATCTGAGTTCAAATCCTACCTAGGTTAGCTTTGCCTGTCATCATTATGAAGTTGATAAAATAAAGTACCAGTAATGCACCGGGGTCGATTTAATCAACTTTCCCCTTTCCCAAAATTGTTGTCCTAAATCAGAAACCAATATTAAAAATAATGAAACATTTACCATTCTCTACAAGGATGTGTTTGGGATGATTTGAGATTCTTCAAAACAGATAATCCTTCAATGTTAAAACAAGGACATCTGTCTACATGAACACACTGTCCTAATAATTCCACTTGACCTATAGGACAATGACAACCAGGAACACATTCGTCTGATTCTACACATACGTCTCGACGTATATCCAGGCATGTAATTGGACATCGGTTGCTACATTCAGACCAAACTCTGCCATCATGACATGTTTCTAGAAACAGAAGAAAATGGAAGTAAATAAACTAGTATAGTTAATATGAAGTATTGTGAGAAAGTCGACCTTACCGAATTACACCTCTCAAAGACAATGACACACGACCGTGACCTCTGGCATCACGCAGTAATACAGAAGACCCGACTTCACACGGGTATAAGCCAAAGCTGAAGCATATAGACAATATTTCAGGGCTATAACCCTCTTTTCAAATGTGAAACAAATGGTTCAAAGTAGAAATGAATAAGTAATGTGTTCTTACTTAACTGGTCTACATGGAGTGTTAGGAATGATGTGTTCTTACTTAACTGGTCTACGTGGAGTGTTAGGAATGATGTGTTCTTACTTAACTGGTCTACATGGAGTGTTAGGAATGATGTGTTCTTACTTAACTGGTCTACATGGAGTGTTAGGAATGATGTGTTCTTACTTAACTGGTCTACGTGGAGTGTTAGGAATGATGTGTTCTTACTTAACTGGTCTACATGGAGTGTTAGGAATGATGTGTTCTTACTTAACTGGTCTACATGGAGTGTTAGGAATGATGTGTTCTTACTTAACTGGTCTACATGGAGTGTTAGGAATGATGTGTTCTTACTTAACTGGTCTACATGGAGTGTTAGGAATGATGTGTTCTTACTTAACTGGTCTACGTGGAGTGTTAGGAATGATGTGTTCTTACTTAACTGGTCTACATGGAGTGTTAGGAATGATGTGTTCTTACTTAACTGGTCTACATGGAGTGTTAGGAATGATGTGTTCTTACTTAACTGGTCTACGTGGAGTGTTAGGAATGATGTGTTCTTACTTAACTGGTCTACATGGAGTGTTAGGAATGATGTGTTCTTACTTAACTGGTCTACGTGGAGTGTTAGGAATGATGTGTTCTTACTTAACTGGTCTACATGGAGTGTTAGGAATGATGTGTTCTTACTTAACTGGTCTACATGGAGTGTTAGGAATGATGTGTTCTTACTTAACTGGTCTACGTGGAGTGTTAGGAATGATGTGTTCTTACTTAACTGGTCTACATGGAGTGTTAGGAATGATGTGTTCTTACTTAACTGGGCTACGTGGAGTGTTAGGAATGATGTGTTCTTACTTAACTGGTCTACATGGAGTGTTAGGAATGATGTGTTCTTACTTAACTGGTCTACATGGAGTGTTAGGAATGATGTGTTCTTACTTAACTGGTCTACATGGAGTGTTAGGAATGATGTGTTCTTACTTAACTGGTCTACATGGAGTGTTAGGAATGATGTGTTTTAGACACCGGTTAAGGAAGTTGATCTGGCAACAGATTTTTGCTCGTTTTTCTGATAAAACCACTGATAGATAATAGATTGGAACCATCATCATCATTTTACGTCCGCTTTTCCCTGCTTGCAAGGGTGGGACGGGAACTGATTCTGGCTTGATTTCTACAGCTGGATGCCTTTCCTAACACCAACCTCATTTACAGTGAGTGCTGGGTGCTTTTTTTCCGTGGCGCCTACGCGTCCACTTTACAGTGTGGGCTGGGTGCCTTTTTTGACGTGACACCTCCACGACCACTTTGCAGTGGAATGATAGGGGCCCCAGTCCTATCATTTCATTGCTGGGCAGTGTCCAGTCAGCTGACCATGTCTTGCTCATATGGGAACTGATTCTGGCTTGATTTCTACAGCTGGATGCCCTTCCTAACACCAACCTCATTTACAGTGAGTGCTGGGTGCTTTTTTGCCGTGACACCACCACGACCACTTTGCAGTGGTATGATAGGGACCCCAGTCCTATCATCTCTTTTCTACAGCTGAGTACACTGAAGTAATATGAAATAAAGTGTCAAGGAAACAACACATCACCCGGTCCGGAGAGAAAGGCATCTGTCTTCAGTCCTCTCAATCTCGTCCACCATATAACCTCTTTTATCATAGCCACTGTACAGAGGAAAACCGCTTCTCTTTTGTTTTTGAAAGAGGCTGGCGGTTTGATCCTTACTATGGACTCGGCAGTCAACTGGATTTGTCCCACATGCGACAACAGTTGTTCTGCGTAGTTCCACAGGTCGCTTACGCCTGGGCAGTGTACAATTGCGTGCAAGATGGTTTCAATGTCCTGATCGCATCTTGGACATGTCCTTTTGGAAGGATCCCTGCAGATCTTATCTCGAACGGGTAGAGCTCCTCGGTAGCACTGCCAGGCCAGGGACCTCTGGAAGTTGTCCATAGGTCCCGGGTGGAAAGTCCTACCAAACAGACTGGTGAGCTTGTCGTCTTCGACGCCCAGAGTCTACCCAAGCACGTCGTCGCACTTGTAAAGTACTAACACTCTATAGAATGTCGAAGTGGAGTCTCCACTGATTGCTGTGCCCGCTTGACAGAGGACTGCAGCTCCGTCAGCGAGACAAGTTGTGGGAAGGCCTGTCTCACAAACGGCGCCCACACCGGTTGGTCGGTGAGGAATACCTGGAGATGCCGTAGCCTCAGCGCATGTTTGTGCATCATCAGCCACGGCATGCCCAGCCCTCCGTTGGAAGGGTGTTGACAGCAGACGGATCTCCTCACCAGTGGAGCCTGCTTCTTCCACAGGAACTGGAAGAGCATGCGTTCCATCTTGGTGAGATATTCACGGGGACAAGGCACAACAGTCAAGTGGTAGTAGATGACAGACACTATGAAATGTTCGCCACTTCCACTTGACCTTTCGAAGACAGTTTGCACTCTGCCCACTTCTGGGTTAGCACAAATACCTTGGCCGTAAACCTCATTCCAGTTTTTCTCCACCTGGAGGTCTGGACTGAACCAGACCCCGACCAATGTCACCGGTCCCTCCGTCCAGCGTCCGACGATGCTGTCAGACGTCATCGGTTTACCTCTCCACGTTCCGAGTTGCAAACCGACAGACTTGTCTGGGTTTAGTTTTGCTCCTGTGAACCTTTCGTATTCCTGTAGTAGGTTGCCGATTACCTCGATTTTCGACACCACTACCGTCACGGCGTCGGCATAAGCTGACGCCGCTTTTCGCAGTCCCAGTTCTAAAGGGATGCCCTACAAAAGCTTCAACTTCTGCAGTCTTGGCTCTAGAGTCAATACGTACAGAATGGAGGAGAGAGAGCATCCCTGTCGAATGGAACGCATGATTGCAAACGGCTCCAATAGGTAGCCATTCACCTTGACCTTCGAGCATCGCCTTGATCCAGCCTCTGAAAATGGGACCGAAACCGGCCGCCTTGAGAACCGCTTCCAAGTATTGATGGTCGACCCTATCGAATGCCTTAGATTGATCTAAATTGATCAGAGCCCCACCGAAGCCAGGTTTACACCCTATCCTCTCTATGATGTATCGCAAGAGGTGGAGGTTGTCGTATATGGACCTGGTAGGGATTGCACACGGTTTTGTGCTTTCCCTACCAGGTTTTCGACAACAAGCGCCAACCTCGTTGCTAGCACCTTGGCCAAAATCTTTAACTCTGTGTTGAGCAGAGTTATGGGCCTGAAATTGTTTATTTCGTCCCCCTTGCTCTCGTCTTTCCTGATCAGCGTTACTACGCCCTTGCCAGCAGAACTGGGAATTGTCCCGTTCTGCTGCCAATTGAAGTAGACGGCTTCGAGGATGCCAGAGAACAAGTCCGGCATGCCAATGTAAAACTCACAGGGTAGACCATCTAGACCGGGTGATTTGCGTTTCCCGCACTGGCCCAGAGCGTCCCTTATCTCAGTGGCTGTGATCGGTCTTTTGCAGAACCGGCGTCCATGCTCGAGAGACGCGGCAGGCCGTTGAAGTATGAACTAAAGTCCATTGCTCTGTTCGGTGCACTGTCATTCTGCTCAAACAGTCGCGCAAAGTGCCCCTGAAAGGCCGTGCACATCTGCCTGGGGTCAAGCAGCACGTTTTGGTCTTTCAAAGACCGAATCGTGGACTTGTTGCCACTTTTCGCTTCCGCCACTCGGGCCCAGCTAACAGCTTTTGCTCCCTCGTTTCCTAGAGCACGTGATTTACTTCTGACCACGCAGCCTTCGTGTTTCGCATCGAAGAACTGGTCCAGTGCCGTTCTCGATGCTAGCACTCTAGCTGCGTTACCACTTCTAAGCGCTTCTTCTACTTTGGCTACTTGTTCTGTTTCTGGTTTGTTTTTCTCTAAAGCTAATTCTCTGCTGAACCCTATCAATTCTACTCTAATTGCTTTCTTGAGAGAGTACCACCATCTATTGTTGACGATGGCTCCCGTCAACTCTTGCTTAACCAATATACTTATCTGTTCACTGTAGACTTTTTGTGCTGGCAACGACATGTTCAGCTTCCAGTATCCGGGTCCTTGTCTATGTATTCTATCATGGTTGACTATGCAGACGACTAGTTTGTGATCTGAATAGGCAACCATGTGCATTCGTGGACAGCTTAACATCTCCTTGTCCTTTTTTCTAATGGAAAACCTATCTAGATACGATCTAGATGTCCTGCTGCGGTTTGCCCACGTCCACTGTGGTGCAGTCAGGAAATCTAGTCGATATCTATCGGCCAGTTGGAATTGGCCGATTAAAGTTTTGAGGCTGTTGCACTCTGCTCTACTGGGACATGCTTCCACATAGTCCCATTGTGCATCTAGGATACCATTCCAGCCCCCCACTAAAAGCAAGGAGTGAGACGTTCCCAGAAAAGACTCTAAACGCTTAAAGAAGTCTGGCCGCGATTGTGATTGCCCGGTTGGGGCATAAACGGCCACCAGTCTGAAGGCTCCACCTCCAATACTGTTCACGTCTAGGACTACCAGTCTACCCTCCGGGTCCAAGTGTACTTGCTGTACTTTGAGATCCAGGTTTTTCCGAAACATGACAGTCACTCCCTCTCCACCTCCCGGCTGACAGAGAGATGCGTAGATCATTGAAGATGGGGGTTAGTTGCTGCCTGTTGTGGATCCTGGACTCGGTGATGGCTATTACATCTATACCATCTGACCTAAGGTCGTTTGAAAGTTGACCCTGTTTCCAGGGCATCCCTAGGCCACGCACATCCACGCTTCCAACTTGTAAGTCAGCCATGTTGGTGGAGAAGAGTTGGCGAAAAGGACGAAAAATGCACTTACCTTTTCGTTTCCTGGAGATCGGGTTGTTCAATCTCCATTTCAGTTCTGGTGGGGCGTGTTGAGTGGAGTGGGCAAACGTTTCAACAGGACACGGTTTATTGGTTTTTGGCAGGGGTTGCCAACGTCCTGTGAAAACTGTTCTTTCAATTTCTGATAGGTTTCTATCAAAACCCTTATTAGTTTTAGGTGTGGCTGAGAGTCTGCTTTTACAAAAGTTTTCCCCTCAGTTTCCCCCAGTTGATGTATGTATATTGTTGTTTTTGTTTTGGTTGTGTTGTTTTAGTTTGTTGTTCATCTGTGAGTTTTCTTTTTTGTGTTTGGGGTGGTGTTGGTGTTTGTTTTGTTGGTAGGGGGAGGTTTGGTTGTGGTGTTGTTTGTGTTGTTGTTTGTGGCTCTGGTTGTGTATTGGTGCACTGGTGATTGGAGCTTTTGGGGTTTTGCGGTGTCTCTTTTTTTGTTTTTTTTTGATTTCCGAGGCTCTCCTACATCTTCACTTTGGGATAGAGAAGTAGTCTCGTCTGATGATGAATCGTCATCAGAGGCGTATGGGAGGGGTATGTTGTGTGGTGATGGTGTGTTTGTGTGTGCGATTGTGGTAGTGTTGAATGGAGTGGGATGGGGTGGGGCTGGGTTTTTCAGGGGATTTGTTTGTGTTTTTTCTGTTGTTTGTTTTTGTGTGTTTGCTTGTTTTGTGTATTGTTGTTGTTGTGTTGGAGTTGGTGTTGGTAAAAGTACTCTTTTGGGGGTGGTGGTGGTGTTTGTTCGTAAGAGGGGACAGGAGGCCTTTAAATGCGATGTGCTTATGCATTTAAAACAATGTGGCCTTTTTCCTTCTGCCGAAATCTGTATATAGTTTGTATTGTCTACTGGCACCCTTTCTGGTATCTTGGAAATTCTGTTCGGTTTCATTTGGACCAAAATTTCCAAGCTTGTGCCGTTCCAGGTGTTTCTTGTGGATTTTTCAATCGACAGTATTGTGTCTTCATCCTCCTCCAAGAACCCTGCCAGAATCCATCAGATGTTAATGTTGGGTGGTATATTGGAAATGTTTATTCTTTGTGTTCTTTTTCCCATGTATGTAGGGAAAAAGGTGTGTGTGGCAGAGGTGACCGAGGTCACTGAGTATTGTTTTGCAAGGGCCTCACTTTAGAAGAGCACCGAAATAGTTCCATATAGTTTAGCCTTTTGCATGAATTGTATTTCTGGCATTGCCTCTTTCAAGACGATTTCAATTTCGCCTTGAGTAAGCAAAGCTGTTTTTTTTTTGTTTGTTCAAAATCGTGCGAAAAATCAGTCCTTCGCATTGTGTCGGCTTTGATTTATGGCGGAGAGGTGATTTTAAATCCCCCTTTTTCCTCGAAGGTAATATATTTTTTTCCTTCATTGATCATTTCCTTCGCATTGGAAATATCAATATTTGTAAAAGTTCCTTTGCTTATTGTGGCAAAAGATTTTTTATGGTTGTTGTTGTTGTTGTTGTCAGTGTTGTTTTTGTTGTTTTTGTTGTTCTCAATTGCTTGATTTGTGCTTGGGGAGTTCATTTGTGAAGTTGTGTTTTTTTCTTGTTCAATATTTTTTTGTGCCCTTTGTATTTCCATACTTTTATTTTCATGTGATTTTTCTCAGTCACTACTCCCTGTTGTCATAGTGACATTCATTTCAACGCTCCCATTTCCACTTATGGCAGGAAACGCTTCAATTTTATCATTCATAGTTATAAAAACAATTTGTTATAAATTTTCTGAAAATTAAATTTCAATGACCCACCCACTGACAATTTAGTCGGAGGGTCAATCTATACAGTAGTATATTTTTTTAAACAAAAATTTTTGTTTTTTATAAGTAAAAAGACAAAAATTTACCACCGCGACACTAAGTTTAACCTGTTAGCAGAAGCAGTTTCCAGAGTGGGGCTGAAAAAGTTTTGGGAGGCAATAATAAGAGTCAGGTGAAAACCAATGTACCCATCCATCTCTAAAGAAACCACTGCTGGACATCAGGGTATTTTCTCTACACAAACACCCCAAAGTCTTGATTGTTGTTGTTGTTGTTACAGCTCACACCTATGCAGGTTTAGCTGGCCTCCTCCAAGGTATATCTCGTTGGAGGTGTCTTGGGTGATTTAATGATAGGGACCCCAGTCCTATCATCTCATATCTACAGCTGAGTAAACTGGAGCAACGTGAAATAAAGTGTCTTGCTCAAGGAAACAACACATCACCCGATCTGAGAATTGAACTAACAACCTTTCAATTGCAAGTGCAATGCTCTAACCACTAAGCCATGTACCCCAATGACTGACTACACCTGTTGCGAGAATGTGATTAATTCATGAGTTAAGAAATATACTTACCAACTGTGTTGTGTTTTGTTTGACAGGGCATCGTTTGTAAAGCTTCTCCAGCACATTCTTCCTTAATTCCTCGGTAACAGGTACGTTTACGGATAGATGAACCAACAATTCCTGACTTAGAATTAATGCAGGAACTCCAACTACTCCAAGACAACCAACTGGTTTTAGCTTAGTGGAAGAAATAAGATAAAATAATACTTTATAGTTTCTTTATGTGTGTGTGTGTGTGGGTGTATGTATATGTGTGTATATATAAGTCGAGGGGAAGTGTTGTACTCTCAGTCACTTCCCACTACAGAAACTGGGCTAAGTACTGGCTTGATGAGCCTCCAGGCTTAAGACAAACTCATTAAGTTACAGTAATTTATAAAGTCAATACTAAGTTGAGAGTGAAGTCAACATATCTCACATGTAAAACTATAACTTTATATTGACACAGAATACTGTAACATAACATAAGAGAATATTTACATAAGTGATGTTATATTGGTAGAAAAGATTGGAATTATGATTTTCTTTTTCTTTAGCTGTAATAAAATGATTTGCAGAGTAAATATAAGGAAAATATGGATTGTGAAATGTTGGATTCAGCAGAGAGATAATAATATAGTAATTAGTTTAAAATAGAATAAAAGAAATAATCAGTTTAATTCTTTTGAAAGATTATGATTGCAAATACAAGTGATGAAAGGGAGGAGTGGGGGGAGGAGGAGAAGAAGAAGAAAAGAAAAAGAAGAAAAAGAAAAAAAAAGAAAAAGAAAAAAGGAGAAAAAAAGAAAAAGAAGAGTTAATTTAACCCTTAACATTTACATTACTCTATATATACTATTGTATTTTCACAGTAAAGGCTTTACCTCACTTAATATCTCACATAACATTTACATTACTCTATATATACTATTGTATTTTCACAGTAAAGGCTTTCATCATCATCATCATCATCAACGTTTAACGTCCGTGTTCCATGCTTGCATGGGTTTGGACGGGGGTAGTCCCACTTGAGGCAAGAGTGATTGTCTTGCTCGCATAGGACTGTCTGGCGGGTTTCTACAGCTGGATGCCCTTCCTAACACCAACCACATTTACAGTGTGGGTCTGGGAGGTTTTTACCGTGTTGCCTACACGGCCACATTACAGCGTGGACTGTGTGTTTTTGTCGTGACACCTACACGATCTCATTTGTTTCGGCCTGGATGGCGCGGCACCAACATAACTTCACATTGAACGGGGTGGTGTGGATGGGGTGGGGGTGGTGGTGGTGGGACGGGGTGTATTTTGTTAGAGATGCCTACTGGCTATAGTAGGTTTTACTATGTATTTAGGTAAGGCGGGTCTTCTCTGTTACTGAGTACCGCCAAAGGTCTCGGTCCAGTGACATTGTCTTGGAGAGGTGTAAGTGTGTGAGGTCGGAATTTATCAGCTCGTCCCAGGTTTTTCTAGGTCTGCCTATTCCGTGGCTACCGTCTATCTTTATTGCCCTGCACTTTGTTATACAGCTATCGACTTTCATGCGCATCACGTGACCATACCAACGTAGCCTTCTCTCGAGTAAACAACATCTGATCCCTCTTATTTCTAATTTTTTCCTTAGTTCGTTTATGCTTTGCCGTTCACGTATATTACTATTACACATCCAGCAGAGCATGCAAGCTTCGTTCCTCTCTAGTCTGCGTATATCCTCTGCACACAATGCCCAGGTCTCACTGCCGTGCAACATTGCTGTTCGTATGCAGGCATCGTACAACCTGCCTTTCATTTTTAGGGAGAACCCTTTAGCAGCTAATAGTGGTATAAGCTCTCTGAACTTTTTCCAACCAGTTCTGACTCTAGCTACTGTACTTTCAGAGCACCCTCCCCCACTGCTGATTTTATCGCCCAGGTAACGGAAGCTGTCCACTATTTCTATAGAACCCTGTCACATAATATCTCACATAACATCTCGTATACGAGAGACGTGTGTTGACGTGTGTGAACAAGCTCGGCTACCGAGTTGGATTTACTTACTCAAAAGTGAGTTTTGATTTATTGTTTTTGTACTGTAATATACGTTAACCCCTTGCCTGGGTCGTCAAACTTTGAGTTTATTTATTTTCGCCCCTTTTTGGGGCGAATTTTCCATTTAAAAATTTATTACGGCAAACTGATAGAAATGGACGGAATTTTCACATCTCATTCTAACGTGAAAGCCACGCCTCCTAAGAAAGGTGATACAGAAGCTAGAAGCACAATACTCTAAGTCTTCCCTCCTCACTTCTGCAAAAGAAACATGGAACACGGAATTAAAAGAAAAATTTGTAAAAATGGGTGAAAACCCAGAAAGTCACATAAACGTAGACAAAAACAACAATGACAATAACAGCACGACCAACAACAGCAATAGTCACAACACCAACCAAGGAAAAAATAACGATAACACCAAACAAAGCGAACCCACTACTGGTGCCTCCTTTGCACAGGCGGTCCGAAAAACACAGACCTGCAAGCAGCTGGACATTACAACTCTGAGAGAAAAGATGAAGGAAGCAAAACAGTATGTAACTTTCAAAGAAGGAGGAGACTTCACAATCACCTCCCCACAAGAAATCAAAAGAGACACGACACTAAGAACGATATCTTTCAGAACAATTTCCAACATAACAAGGAAACCAGCTCAATTATCCCAAAAAGAAAATGAGCTGGTCCTAAAAAATGTGTGGAGTGATATATCGTTCATACAAAAAGGGCCACTCTATGGGAATATAACGGTGCTAATGAAGGATCAATTGACGGCCAGGAAATACTCTGTGTCGCCAATTGTTTCTAAGCTACACACATTTTTCCCCACATATTTGGGGAAAAGAACTCAAAAAATAAGAGTCTCCGGAATCCGGCCAAATGCATGCATTTCCTGGGTACTAACAGGATTTTTAGAAGACGAGGACGGAATCCTCTCAGTAGGAGAAGTCACCACAGACGTTTTCGACGGTTTGAGCGTGGAGGTTCTGGTCCAAATGAGACCAGAACAAATAGCTAGAATACCACAGAGAGTGTCCCTCGATGGAGAAACATTTATATACATTTCAGCCGAGGGTAGGAGGCCCATATGTTATTACTGTTCAAGAAGGGGTCATCTAAGGGCTGCCTGTCCTCAATTGACAAAAAAAAAGGCTCTTTTACCTAGACCCCACACACCACCACCGCCACCACCACCACCGCCACCACCACCACCACTACCACCACCACAACAACAAAAACAACAACAACAAAAACAACACGGAAAAATAACACAAGACACGGTCCCACCCAAAACAACTCCAAAAACACATACAAACACAACAAAACCCCAAAATACACCACTACCCGACATCACGGACGAGGACCCAGCTGAAACGGCACCTAGTGACAAAGAGGGGGAACCCTTCCAACCTGTAAAAAGGAAAAAAAAAAACACCACACGAACATAAACAAAACAAACACACAACCACCAACAAAAACAAAACAAACAGAAGAAACAAAATCCACCCACCCCAAAACATAACACATACAACAAAACGCAAGCACACACAAGAACAACAAACAAACACAACACAAATAAAACAGTATACATACATTAACACAAATAACAAAGAACTAGTAAAAACAATACACAAAGACCCTTCGGTGGAAACTGAAGGGCAATTCTTTGCAAGCACGGCCAACAAACCGCATTTAAAAATGATAAGACTCCCAATGGACACCTATGCAAAACTAAGAGAACTTTCCTGAGGACGTGGGGAAAACATGTACTCGACCCTATAACCGCGTCCTCTTGAAACGTTTCCCCACCCACACCTCACCAAACACCCCCACCCCACCACAGAACAACACCCCACCAAACAACCCCTCCAATACGCCCATGGATATTGTGCAACCTGCTCCTCAGGAGCCGAACAGGTAGGTCCTTCCTCTTTTAACCAACATGGCTGATATAAGAGTTGGGTGTCTGAATGTACGCGGCCTGGGACTGTCTTGGAAACAAGGCAAACTTTTAAACGATCTCAGGTCGCATAGAATGGATGTAATGGCTATTTGCGAGTCCAGGATCAGCAGCGAGCGCCAACTGGCGCCCCCTCTTCGACGACTTTGAGATCTTCGCATCTCTCTGTCAACCAGGGGGTGGGGGTGGAGTTGTTGTACTGCTGCGAAAATACCTGGGCCTCGCCATACAGAAGGTGCACCTGGACCCGGAGGGTCGACTGGTGGTTTTAGACATCGGCAGTAGTGAAAGTGGAGCCCTTAGACTAATTGCTGTGTACGCCCCTTTTTGGGCAGCGCGGCTGGACTACTTCCAACGTCTGGAAACTTTTCTGGGAACGTCCCGCTCCTTGCTTTTAGTGGGGGACTGGAATGGTATCCTGGATGCACGTTGGGACTATGTAGGGGCATGTGCCAATAGAGGGGGGTGTAAAAGCCTCAAAAGGTTAATCGGCCGATTTGACCTGGCCGATAGATATCGACTAGATTTTCCGACTGTACCACTATGGACGTGGACCAATCGCAGCGGAACATCTAGGTTGTACCTAGATAGGGTCCTAGTTAGAGATAAGGATAGGGACACATTTAGCTGTCCAAAAATGTTCATGGTTGACTATTCGGATCACAAGTTAGTGACCTGCATAGTCAACCTTGATAGAACCCATAGACAGGGACCCGGTTACTGGAAGCTGAACTTGTCCTTACCGACAAGCAAAGCTTACAGTAAACGGATTAGCACGTTAGTTAAGCAGTGTTTGACAGGGGCAATTGTCAACAACAGGTGGTGGAGCTCTCTTAAGAGAGCAATTAGAATAGAATCGATAGGTTTTAGTCAGGAATTAGCAAGGGATAAGAACAAGACGGAAAGGGAATTAGTAGATAGAGTAGAAGAGGCGATTAGGAGTGGCAATGTAGCTAGCGTGCTGGCATCAAGAATGGCCTTAGACCAGTTCTTTGATGTGAAGCGCGAGGCCTGACTTGTCAGGAGTAAAATACGTGCTCTGGGTAATGAGGGAGCCAAAGCTGTTAGCTGGGCCCGAGTGACAGAGGCAAAAAGTGGGAACAAGTCCACGATTCGGTCGTTGAAGGACCAGGATGGGCGTGTGATCCTTGAACTTGGGCAGATGTGTGCGGCCTTTCAGCGGCACTTTGCACGACTGTTTGAGAGGGGTGGCGCGCCGGGTGAGACTATGGATTTCAATCCATACCTCGACGGTCTGCTGCGCCTCTCGGACGCGGAGGCGAAGTCCTGCGAAAGGCCAATTTCAGCTGCTGAGATAGGGGCGGCGCTAAGCCAATGCGGCAAACGCAAATCCCCGGGTCTCGATGGTCTACCATACGAGCTATATGTAGCGATGCCGGACTTGTTCTCCGATATCCTCGAAGCAGTCTACTGCAACTGGCAGCAGAACGGGAGAATTCCCAGTTCTGTGACCAAGGGCGTAGTTACGCTGGTGAGGAAGGATGAGAACAAGGGGGATGACATAAGTAACTTCAGGCCCATAACTCTGCTAAATACAGAGTTAAAGATTTTGGCCAAGGTGGTAGCGAAGAGGTTGGCGCTTGTCGTCGGAAACCTGGTGGGAGAAGCGCAGACATGCGCAATCCCGTCCAGGTCCATTCACGACAATCTCCACCTTATGCGATACATCATAGAGAGGGTAGGGAATGAACCCGGCTTTGGTGGGGCCCTGATCAACTTGGATCAATCTAAAGCTTTCGATAGGGTTGACCATCGTTACCTGGATGCGGTGCTCGCGGCGGCAGGCTTCGGACCCGTTTTCAGGGGTTGGATTGCTGCGATGCACAGCAGCAACGTCTGCTCAAGGGTCAAGGTGAACGGCCACCTCTCGGAGCCGTTCCAAATCATACGATCCATCCGACAGGGATGCCCTCTCTCCTCCCTTCTGTATGTGCTGGCTCTTGAGCCCCTACTGCGGAAGTTGGAGCGGTTGCAGGGCATCCCTTTGGAACCAGGATTGCAGAAAGCGGCGTCGACCTACGCTGATGAGGTGACAGTAATGGTGTCGAAAACCTCGCAAATCGGTGAGATCGGCACCTTACTGGAGGAATATGAAAGGTTTACAGGAGCCAAGCTGAACCGGGACAAGTCCGTCGGTTTGCAACTCGGAACATGGAGAGGCAAACCGATGCCCTCCAACGACGTCGTCAAACGCTGGACGGAGGGCCCGGCAAAGCTGCTTGGGGTCTGGTTCGGACCAGACCTCCAGGTGGAGAAAAACTGGAACGAGGTAACGGCCAGGGTGTTTGCACTCACCCAGAAGTGGGCCCAGTGCAAACTATCCCTGAAAGGTCGAGCAGAGGTGGCGAATACTTATATAGCATCCGTCATCTCCTACCGCTTGACCGTCGTGCCTTGCCAAAATGGAGTGCGCGCTGTTCTTTGGAACAAGCGGACCCCTTTGGTGAGGAGATCCATCTGCTGTCAACACCCTTCGAAAGGAGGGCTGGGGATGCCGTGGCTACAGATGCGTAAACACACATTAAGGCTACGGCACCTCCAGGTATTCCTCACCGGTCAACCGGTGTGGGCCCCGTTTGTGAGGTGAGCCTTTCCCAGACTCGTCTCGCTCACCGAGCTGCAATCCTGGGTCAAGCAAAGACCGAGAAAAGTGGGCGACTGGCACATTGAATGTGCCCAGGCGCTCACGGCCCTCTGGAAAGCGAACCCGGCAATCAGTGGAGACTCCACCTCGACATTCTATAGAGGGTTGGTACGCAGCAGGTGCGACGATGCTCTCGGAGAAGCTCTAGGCATGGAGGAAGATGAACTGGCCAGTCTGTTCGGTAGGACGTTTGGCCCTGGACCGATGGACAACTTCCAAAAATCCCTGGCTTGGCAGTGCTACCGAGGGGCTCTACCCGTTCGAGACAAGCTCCACAGGCACGGGAGCCTGGGTAGGGATCCTTTGAATAAGATCTGTCCGAGATGCGTGCATGACGACGAAACCCTTGCGCACGCATTCGCACACTGCCCAGGCATTGCTGACTTGTGGGGCTATGTGGAACGACTACTGTCGAGAGTGGGACCAATCCGGTTGACCACCGAGTCCATTGTCACGATCAAACCGCCTCCCCCTTTCAAAAACGAAGGAGAGGCGGTTTTTCTCTGTGTGATAGCCATGGCTAAAAGGGCTGAGGTCAGACACCTTTCTCTCCGGCCAACAACTGGTCCCCTTTTTCAAATATCATTTTAAAAGAAAGATCAGAATGGAGAGAGAGGTGCTCTACTCCAGCAAGTTTTATGAAAGGTGGGTGAAAGTAGGGAGAATGGCCAGAGTGAATGGGTCTTCTCTCTATATCAGTCTGTAGGTGAAAGAAGAGGAAAAAGAGGAGACGAGGGAAGCACCTACTCTTTGTGCTCTTGAGGAGAAGAGTTGCACATTTTTTCCGGGGTGTGTGCGACCCATGTTAATGCCCCCTCCCTATTGAGGACTTCGTTTGTTGTTGTTATTTCATTGTTATATTTTTGTACTCGTTAATTATATGTAAACTTCCCCCCTTGTATCTGTCCCTACCTTTTGTCCCTGGTGGCAAATAAAGAAATTACTCTATATATACTATTGTATTTTCACAGTAAAGGCTTTACCTCACAACATTTACATTACTCTATATATACTATTGTCTTTTCATGGTAAAGACTTTACCTCACATAATATCTCACATAACATTTACATTACTCTATATATACTATTGTATTTTCACAGTAAAGACTTTACCTTACATATTATCTCACATAACATTTACAATACTTTATATACACTATTGTTTTCACAATAAAAGCTTTATATTACATAATATCAAATCTACGTGATTTTGATGTTATTTATTTTGAGAACAATACCTTAACATCAGTATGAGCGGCCAGTTATGGCCAGTTTGAACAGAAAGAGGTGAGAGAATTCTGCCCAGATACGGCCAGTTTAAATGCTAAAGGGTTAAACTGAAAAAAATATTTAAAAGAAGGTATATTACCGTTACATATTTCTGTATTACAATCTTGTATTTCATATAATGGCAGATTACATGGCTTGTTTCCTTTACCAATATGGTTTTTTCTAGTTCTTTTCTTATGTCCATTATCACAATGTTTGCTACAAGAACTCCAACTCTGCCACTCAGAATATATACAACCTGAAATATATTGAAGGATGTTAAGAGTGTAAATTAAGTCATCCAGTGAAGCCACTGTAAAGTGGTTGTGCAGGTGACACGACACAAAGTACCCTGCTCATGCTGTAAAGTGGTTGTGTAGGTGACATGACATAAACAACCCAGTCCACACTGTAAAGTGGTAGTGTAGGTGACACGACACAAAGTATCCTGCTCATGCTGTAAAGTGGTTGTGTAGGTGTCATGACATAAAGAACCCAGTTCACACTGTAAAATGGTCGTGTAGGTGACACAACAAAAAGTATCCAGGCCACACTGTAAAGTGGTTGTGTAGGTGACATGACACAAAGTATCCTGCTCACACTGTAAAGTGGTTGTGTGGGTGTCACAACGAAAAGCACCCAGTCCACACTGTAAAGTGGTTGTGTAGGTGTCACAACGAAAAGGACCCAGTCCACACTGTAAAGTGGTTGTGTAGGTGTCACAACGAAAAGGACCCAGTCCACACTGTAAAGCGGTCGTGTGGGTGATATGACAAAAAGCACCCAGTACACACTGTAAATGTGGTTGGCATTAGGAAAGGTATCCAGCTGTAGAAATCAAGCTAAAATCAGTTCTGTATGAGCAAGACATGGTCACCTGACCCAACTTGCCTGTAAGATGGTTGGATAAACAGGCCAACTCAAATAACCCATGCTAGCATGGAAAACAGACATTAAACAATGATGATGATGATATATATATATATATTTATTCATAGTAAATCCACTTCAATATTGACTTGGTCTATGTAGACTCATCCAACCCTTGCTAGCAGGGAAAGTGGACATTATGATGATGATGATGAATGTAAAAAGCCAGATGATATACTGCAAAACCTTCTGTCTGACATTCTACCAGTTCTGTCAATAAACAGCCCACACTATTTAGATGGTAGTCTGACATTCTACCAGTTCTGTCAATACACAGCCCTATTTAGATGGTAGTCTGACATTCTACCAGTTCTTTCAATACACAGCCCCATTTAGATGGTAGTCTGACATTCTACCAGTTCTGTCAATACACAGCCCTATTTAGATGGTAGTCTGACATTCTACCAGTTCTGTCAATACACAGCCCTATTTAGATGGTAGTCTGACATTCTACCAGTTCTTTCAATACACAACCCTATTTAGATGGTAGTCTGACATTCAACCAGTTCTGTCAATACACAGCCCTATTTAGATGGTAGTCTGACATTCTACCAGTTCTGTCAATACACAGCCCTATTTAGATGGTAGTCTGACATTCTACCAGTTCTTTCAATACACAACCCTATTTAGATGGTAGTCTGACATTCTACTAGTTCTGTCAATACACAGCCCTAACTATTTAGATGGTAGTCTGACATTCTACCAGTTCTGTCAATACACAGCACTATTTAGATGGTAGTCTGACATTCTACCAGTTCTGTCAATACACAGCCCTATTTAGATGGTAGTCTGACATTCTACCAGTTCTTTCAATACACAACCCTATTTAGATGGTAGTCTGACATTCTACTAGTTCTGTCAATACACAGCCCTAACTATTTAGATGGTAGTCTGACATTCTACCAGTTCTGTCAATACACAGCACTATTTAGATGGTAGTCTGACATTCTACCAGTTCTGTCAATACACAGCCCTAACTATTTAGATGGTAGTCTGACATTCTACCAGTTCTGTCAATACACAGCACTATTTAGATGGTAGTCTGACATTCTACCAGCTCTGTCAATACACAGCCCTAACTATTTAGATGGTAGTCTGACATTCTACCAGTTCTGTCAATACACAGCCCTATTTAGATGGTAGTCTGACATTCTACCAGTTCTGTCAATACACAGCCCTATTTAGATGGTAGTCTGACATTCTACCAGTTCTATCAATACACAGCCCTATTTAGATGGTAGTCTGACATTCTACCAGTTCTGTCAATACACAGCACTATTTAGATGGTAGTCTGACATTCTACCAGTTCTGTCAATACACAGCCCTATTTAGATGTTAGTCTGACATTCTACCAGTTCTGTCAATACACAGCCCTATTTAGATGGTAGTCTGACATTCTACCAGTTCTGTCAATACACAGCCCTAACTATTTAGATGGTAGTCTGACATTCTACCAGTTCTGTCAATACACAGCCCTAACTATTTAGATGGTAGTCTGACATTCTACCAGTTCTGTCAATACACAGCCCTATTTAGATGTTAGTCTGACATTCTACCAGTTCTGTCAATACACAGCCCTAACTATTTAGATGGTAGTCTGACATTCTACCAGTTCTGTCAATACACAGCCCTATTTAGATGGTAGTCTGACATTCTACCAGTTCTGTCAATACACAGCCCTATTTAGATGGTAGCCTGACATTCTACCAGTTTTGTCAATACACAGCCCTATTTAGATGTTAGTCTGACATTCTACCAGTTCTGCCAATACACAGCCCTATTTAGATGGCAGTCTGACATTCTACCAGTTCTGTCAATACACAGCCCTATTTAGATGGTAGTCTGACATTCTACCAGTTCTGTCAAAACACAGCCCTATTTAGATGGTAGTCTGACATTCTACCAGTTTTGCCAATACACAGCCCTAACTATTTAGATGGTAGTCTGACATTCTACCAGTTCTGTCAATACACAGCCCTATTTAGATGGTAGTCTGACATTCTACCAGTTCTGTCAATACACAGCCCTATTTAGATGGTAGTCTGACATTCTACCAGTTCTGTCAAAACACAGCCCTATTTAGATGGTAGCCTGACATTCTACCAGTTTTGTGAATACACAGCCCTAACTATTTAGATGGTAGTCTGACATTCTACCAGTTCTGTCAATACACAGCCCTATTTAGATGGTAGTCTGACATTCTACCAGTTCTGTCAAAACACAGCCCTATTTAGATGGTAGCCTGACATTCTACCAGTTTTGTGAATACACAGCCCTAACTATTTAGATGGTAGTCTGACATTCTACCAGTTCTGTCAAAACACAGCCCTATTTAGATGGTAGTCTGACATTCTACCAGTTTTGCCAATACACAGCCCTAACTATTTTGATGGTAGTCTGACATTCTACCAGTTCTGTCAATACACAGCCCTATTTAGATGGTAGTCTGACATTCTACCAGTTCTGTCAATACACAGTCCTATTTAGATGGTAGCCTGACATTCTACCAGTTTTGCCAATACACAGCCCTATTTAGATGGTAGCCTGACATTCTACCAGTTCTGTCAATACACAGCCCTATTTAGATGGTAGTCTAACATTCTACCAGTTTTGTCAATACACAGCCCTATTTAGGTGGTAGTCTGACATTCTACCAGTTTTGCCAATACACAGCCCTATTTAGATGTTAGTCTGACATTCTACCAGTTCTGTCAAAACACAGCCCTATTTAGATGGTAGCCTGACATTCTACCAGTTTTGTCAATACACAGCCCTATTTAGATGGTAGTCTGACATTCTACCAGTTTTGCCAATACACAGCCCTATTTAGATGGTAGCCTGACATTCTACCAGTTCTGTCAATACACAGCCCTATTTAGATGGCAGTCTGACATTCTACCAGTTCTTTCAATACACAACCCTATTTAGATGGTAGTCTGACATTCTACCAGTTCTGTCAATACACAGCCCTATTTAGATGGTAGCCTGACATTCTACCAGTTCTGTCAATACACAGCACTATTTAGATGGTAGTCTGACATTCTACCAGTTCTGTCAATACACAGCCCTAACTATTTAGATGGTAGTCTGACATTCTACCAGTTCTGTCAATACACAGCACTATTTAGATGGTAGTCTGACATTCTACCAGTTCTGTCAATACACAGCCCTAACTATTTAGATGGTAGTCTGACATTCTACCAGTTCTGTCAATACACAGCACTATTTAGATGGTAGTCTGACATTCTAACAGCTCTGTCAATACACAGCCCTAACTATTTAGATGGTAGTCTGACATTCTACCAGTTCTGTCAATACACAGCCCTAACTATTTAGATGGTAGTCTGACATTCTACCAGTTCTGTCAATACACAGCCCTAACTATTTAGATGGTAGTCTGACATTCTACCAGTTCTGTCAATACACAGCCCTATTTAGATGTTAGTCTGACATTCTACCAGTTCTGTCAATACACAGCCCTAACTATTTAGATGGTAGTCTGACATTCTACCAGTTCTGTCAATACACAGCCCTATTTAGATGGTAGTCTGACATTCTACCAGTTCTGTCAATACACAGCCCTATTTAGATGGTAGCCTGACATTCTACCAGTTTTGTCAATACACAGCCCTATTTAGATGGTAGCCTGACATTCTACCAGTTCTGTCAATACACAGCCCTATTTAGATGGCAGTCTGACATTCTACCAGTTATGTCAATACACAGCCCTATTTAGATGGTAGTCTGACATTCTACCAGTTCTGTCAAAACACAGCCCTATTTAGATGTTAGTCTGACATTCTACCAGTTCTGTCAATACACAGCCCTATTTAGATGGTAGCCTGACATTCTACCAGTTTTGCCAATACACAGCCCTAACTATTTAGATGGTAGTCTGACATTCTACCAGTTCTGTCAATACACAGCCCTATTTAGATGGTAGTCTGACATTCTACCAGTTCTGTCAATACACAGCCCTATTTAGATGGTAGTCTGACATTCTACCAGTTCTGTCAAAACACAGCCCTATTTAGATGGTAGTCTGACATTCTACCAGTTCTGTCAAAACACAGCCCTATTTAGATGGTAGCCTGACATTCTACCAGTTTTGTCAATACACAGCCCTATTTAGATGGTAGTCTGACATTCTACCAGTTTTGCCAATACACAGCCCTATTTAGATGGTAGTCTGACATTCTACCAGTTCTGCCAATACACAGCCCTATTTAGATGGCAGTCTGACATTCTACCAGTTCTGTCAATACACAGCCCTATTTAGATGGTAGTCTGACATTCTACCAGTTCTGTCAAAACACAGCCCTATTTAGATGGTAGTCTGACATTCTACCAGTTTTGCCAATACACAGCCCTATTTAGATGGTAGTCTGACATTCTACCAGTTCTGTCAATACACAGCCCTAACTATTTAGATATTAGTCTGACATTCTACCAGTTTTGCCAATACACAGCCCTATTTAGATGTTAGTCTGACATTCTACCAGTTTTGCCAATACACAGCCCTATTTAGATGGTAGTCTGACATTCTACCAGTTCTGTCAATACACAGCCCTATTTAGATGTTAGTCTGACATTCTACCAGTTCTGTCAATACACAGCCCTATTTAGATGGTAGCCTGACATTCTACCAGTTTTGCCAATACACAGCCCTAACTATTTTGATGTTAGTCTGACATTCTACCAGTTCTGTCAAAACACTGCCCTATTTAGATGGTAGTCTGACATTCTACCAGTTCTGTCAATACACAGCCCTATTTAGATGGTAGTCTGACATTCTACCAGTTCTGTCAAAACACAGCCCTATTTAGATGGTAGTCTGACATTCTACCAGTTTTGCCAATACAGTCCTATTTAGATGGTAGTCTGACATTCTACCAGTTCTGTCAATACACAGCCCTAACGATTTAGATGGTAGTCTGACATTCTACCAGTTCTGTCAATACACAGTCCTATTTAGATGGTAGTCTGACATTCTACCAGTTGTCAATACACATCCCTATTTAGATGGTAGTCTGACATTCTACCAGTTGTCAATACACATCCCTATTTAGATGGTAGTCTGACATTCTACCAGTTCTGTCAATACACAGCCCTATTTAGATGGTAGTCTGACATTCTACCAGTTCTTTCAATACACAACCCTATTTAGATGGTAGTCTGACATTCTACCAGTTCTGTCAATACACAGCCCTAATTATTTAGATGGTAGTCTGACATTCTACCAGTTGTGTCAATACACAGCACTATTTAGATGGTAGTTTGACATTCTACCAGTTCTGTCAATACACAGCCCTAACTATTTAGATGGTAGTCTGACATTCTACCAGTTCTGTCAATACACAGCCCTATTTAGATGGTAGTCTGACATTCTACCAGTTCTGTCAATACACAGCCCTATTTAGATGGTAGTCTGACATTCTACCAGTTCTGTCAATACACAGCCCTATTTAGATGGTAGTCTGACATTCTACCAGTTCTGTCAATACACAGCACTATTTAGATGGTAGTCTGACATTCTACCAGTTCTGTCAATACACAGCCCTATTTAGATGTTAGTCTGACATTCTACCAGTTCTGTCAATACACAGCCCTATTTAGATGGTAGTCTGACATTCTACCAGTTCTGTCAATACACAGCCCTAACTATTTAGATGGTAGTCTGACATTCTACCAGTTCTGTCAATACACAGCCCTAACTATTTAGATGGTAGTCTGACATTCTACCAGTTCTGTCAATAAACAGCCCTATTTAGATGTTAGTCTGACGTTCTACCAGTTCTGTCAATACACAGCCCAATTTAGATGGTAGTCTGACATTCTACCAGTTCTGTCAATACACAGCCCTAACTATTTAGATGGTAGTCTGACATTCTACCAGTTTTGTCAATACACAGCCCTATTTAGATGGTAGCCTGACATTCTACGAGTTTTGCTAATACACAGCCCTATTTAGATGGTAGCCTGACATTCTACCAGTTCTGTCAATACACAGCCCTATTTAGATGGTAGTCTGACATTCTACCAGTTTTGTCAATACACAGCCCTATTTAGATGGTAGTCTGACATTCTACCAGTTTTGCCAATACACAGCCCTATTTAGATGGTAGTCTGACATTCTACCAGTTCTGTCAAAACACAGCCCTATTTAGATGGTAGCCTGACATTCTACCAGTTCTGTCAATACACAGCCCTATTTAGATGGCAGTCTGACATTCTACCAGTTCTTTCAATACACAACCCTATTTAGATGGTAGTCTGACATTCTACCAGTTCTGTCAATACACAGCCCTAACTATTTAGATGGTAGTCTGACATTCTACCAGTTCTGTCAATACACAGCACTATTTAGATGGTAGTCTGACATTCTACCAGTTCTGTCAATACACAGCCCTAACTATTTAGATGGTAGTCTGACATTCTACCAGTTCTGTCAATACACAGCACTATTTAGATGGTAGTCTGAAATTCTACCAGCTCTGTCAATACACAGGCCTAACTATTTAGATGGTAGTCAGACATTCTACCAGTTCTGTCAATACACAGCCCTATTTAGATGGTAGTCTGACATTCTACCAGTTCTGTCAATACACAGCCCTATTTAGATGGTAGTCTGACATTCTACCAGTTCTATCAATACACAGCCCTATTTAGATGGTAGTCTGACATTCTACCAGTTCTGTCAATACACCGCACTATTTAGATGGTAGTCTGACATTCTACCAGTTCTGTCAATACACAGCCCTATTTAGATGTTAGTCTGACATTCTACCAGTTCTGTCAATACACAGCCCTATTTAGATGGTAGTCTGACATTCTACCAGTTCTGTCAATACACAGCCCTAACTATTTAGATGGTAGTATGACATTCTACCAGTTCTGTCAATACACAGCCCTAACTATTTAGATGGTAGTCTGACATTCTACCAGTTCTGTCAATACACAGCCCTATTTAGATGTTAGTCTGACATTCTACCAGTTCTGTCAATACACAGCCCTAACTATTAAGATGGTAGTCTGACATTCTACCAGTTCTGTCAATACACAGCCCTATTTAGATGGTAGTCTGACATTCTACCAGTTCTGTCAATACACAGCCCTATTTAGATGGTAGCCTGACATTCTACCAGTTTTGTCAATACACAGCCCTATTTAGATGGTAGCCTGACATTCTACCAGTTCTGTAAATACACAGCCCTATTTAGATGGCAGTCTGACATTCTACCAGTTATGTCAATACACAGCCCTATTTAGATGGTAGTCTGACGTTCTACCAGTTCTGTCAAAACACAGCCCTATTTAGATGTTAGTCTGACATTCTACCAGTTCTGTCAATAGACAGCCCTATTTAGATGGTAGCCTGACATTCTACCAGTTTTGCCAATACACAGCCCTAACTATTTAGATGGTAGTCTGACATTCTACCAGTTCTGTCAATACACAGCCCTATTTAGATGGTAGTCTGACATTCTACCAGTTCTGTCAAAACACAGCCCTATTTAGATGGTAGTCTGACATTCTACCAGTTCTGTCAAAACACAGCCCTATTTAGATGGTAGCCTGACATTCTACCAGTTTTGTCAATAAACAGCCCTATTTAGATGGTAGTCTGACATTCTACCAGTTTTGCCAATACACAGCCCTATTTAGATGGTAGTCTGACATTCTACCAGTTCTGCCAATACACAGCCCTATTTAGATGGCAGTCTGACATTCTACCAGTTCTGTCAATACACAGCCCTATTTAGATGGTAGTCTGACATTCTACCAGTTCTGTCAAAACACAGCCCTATTTAGATGGTAGTCTGACATTCTACCAGTTTTGCCAATACACAGCCCTATTTAGATGGTAGTCTGACATTCTACCAGTTCTGTCAATACACAGCCCTAACTATTTAGATATTAGTCTGACATTCTACCAGTTTTGCCAATACACAGCCCTATTTAGATGTTAGTCTGACATTCTACCAGTTTTGCCAATACGCAGCCCTATTTAGATGGTAGTCTGACATTCTACCAGTTCTGTCAATACACAGCCCTATTTAGATGGTAGTCTGACATTCTACCAGTTCTGTCAAAACACAGCCCTATTTAGATGGTAGTCTGACATTCTACCAGTTTTGCCAATACACAGTCCTATTTAGATGGAGGTCTGACATTCTACCAGTTCTGTCAATACACAGCCCTATTTAGATGGTAGTCTGACATTCTACCAGTTCTGTCAATACACAGCCCTATTTAGATGGTAGTCTGATATTCTACCAGTTCTGTCAATACACAGTGCTATTTAGATGGTAGTCTGACATTCTACCAGTTCTGTCAATACACAGCCCTAACTATTTAGATGGTAGTCTCACATTCTACCAGTTCTGTCAATACACAGCCCTATTTAGATGGTAGTCTGACATTCTACCAGTTCTGTCAATACACAGCCCTAACTATTTAGATGGTAGTCTGACATTCTACCAGTTCTGTCAATACACAGCCCTAACTATTTAGATGGTAGTCTGACATTCTACCAGTTTTGTCAATACACAGCTCTATTTAGATGGTAGTCTGACATTCTACCAGTTTTGCCAATACACAGCCCTATTTAGATGTTAGTCTGACATTCTACCAGTTCTGTCAATACACAGCCCTAACTATTTAGATGGCAGTCTGACATTCTACCAGTTCTGTCAATACACAGCCCTATTTAGATGGTAGTCTGATATTCTACCAGTTCTGTCAATACACAGCCCTATTTAGATGGTAGTCTGACATTCTACCAGTTCTGTCAATACACAGCCCTAACTATTTAGATGGTAGTCTGACATTCTACCAGTTCTGTCAATACACATCCCTATTTAGATGGTAGTCTGACATTCTACCAGTTCTGTCAATTCACAGCCCTAACTATTTAGATGGTAGTCTGACATTCTACCAGTTCTGTCAATACACAGCCCTAACTATTTAGATGGTAGTCTGACATTCTACCAGTTCTGTCAATACACAGTCCTATTTAGATGGTAGTCTGACATTCTACCAGTTGTCAATACACAGCCCTATTTAGATGGTAGTCTGACATTCTACCAGTTCTGTCAATACACAGCCCTATTTAGATGGTAGTCTGACATTCTACCAGTTCTTTCAATACACAACCCTATTTAGATGGTAGTCTGACATTCTACCAGTTCTGTCAATACACAGCCCTAATTATTTAGATGGTAGTCTGACATTCTACCAGTTCTTTCAATACACAACCCTATTTAGATGTTAGTCTGACATGCTACCAGTTCTGTCAATACACAGCCCTATTTAGATGGTAGTCTGACATTCTACCAGTTCTGTCAATACACAGCCCTAACTATTTAGATGGTAGTCTGACATTCTACCAGTTCTGTCAATACACAGCCCTATTTAGATGGTAGTCTGACATTCTACCAGTTCTGTCAATACACAGCCCTATTTAGATGGTAGCCTGACATTCTACCAGTTTTGTCAATACACAGCCCTATTTAGATGGTAGCCAGACATTCTACCAGTTCTGTCAATACACAGCCCTATTTAGATGGTAGTCTGACATTCTACCAGTTTTGCCAATACACAGCCCTAACTATTTAGATGGTAGTCTGACATTCTACCAGTTCTGTCAATACACAGCCCTATTTAGATGGTAGTCTGACATTCAACCAGTTCTGTCAATACACAGCCCTATTTAGATGGTAGTCTGACATTCTACCAGTTCTGTCAAAACACAGCCCTATTTAGATGGTAGCCTGACATTCTACCAGTTTTGTCAATACACAGCCCTATTTAGATGGTAGCCTGACATTCTACCAGTTTTGCCAATACACAGCCCTATTTAGATGGTAGCCTGACATTCTACCAGTTCTGTCAATACACAGCCCTATTTAGATGGTAGTCTGACATTCTACCAGTTTTGTCAATACACAGCCCTATTTAGATGGTAGTCTGACATTCTACCAGTTTTGCCAATACACAGCCCTATTTAGATGGTAGTCTGACATTCTACCAGTTCTGTCAAAACACAGCCCTATTTAGATGGTAGCCTGACATTCTACCAGTTTTGTCAATACACAGCCCTATTTAGATGGTAGTCTGACATTCTACCAGTTTTGCCAATACACAGCCCTATTTAGATGGTAGTCTGACATTCTACCAGTTCTGCATTTACACAGCCCTATTTAGATGGCAGTCTGACATTCTACCAGTTCTGTCAATACACAGCCCTATTTAGATGGTAGTCTGACATTCTACCAGTTCTGTCAATACACAGCCCTAACTATTTAGATGGCAGTCTGACATTCTACCAGTTCTGTCAATACACAGCCCTATTTAGATGGTAGTCTGATATTCTACCAGTTCTGTCAATACACAGCCCTATTTAGATGGTAGTCTGACATTCTACCAGTTCTGTCAATACACAGCCCTAACTATTTAGATGGTAGTCTGACATTCTACCAGTTCTGTCAATACACAGCCCTATTTAGATGGTAGTCTGACATTCTACCAGTTCTGTCAATTCACAGCCCTAACTATTTAGATGGTAGTCTGACATTCTACCAGTTCTGTCAATACACAGCCCTAACTATTTAGATGGTAGTCTGACATTCTACCAGTTCTGTCAATACACAGTCCTATTTAGATGGTAGTCTGACATTCTACCAGTTGTCAATACACAGCCCTATTTAGATGGTAGTCTGACATTCTACCAGTTCTGTCAATACACAGCCCTATTTAGATGGTAGTCTGACATTCTACCAGTTCTTTCAATACACAACCCTATTTAGATGGTAGTCTGACATTCTACCAGTTCTGTCAATACACAGCCCTAATTATTTAGATGGTAGTCTGACATTCTACCAGTTGTGTCAATACACAGCCCTAACTATTTAGACGGTAGTCTGACATTCTACCAGTTCTGTCAATACACAGCACTATTTAGATGGTAGTCTGACATTCTACCAGTTCTGTCAATACACAGCCCTAACTATTTAGATGGTAGTCTGACATTCTACCAGTTCTGTCAATACACAGCCCTATTTAGATGGTAGTCTGACATTCTACCAGTTCTGTCAATACACAGCCCTATTTAGATGGTAGTCTGACATTCTACCAGTTCTGTCAATACACAGCCCTATTTAGATGGTAGTCTGACATTCTACCAGTTCTGTCAATACACAGCACTATTTAGATGGTAGTCTGACATTCTACCAGTTCTGTCAATACACAGCCCTATTTAGATGTTAGTCTGACATTCTACCAGTTCTGTCAATACACAGCCCTATTTAGATGGTAGTCTGACATTCTACCAGTTCTGTCAATACACAGCCCTAACTATTTAGATGGTAGTCTGACATTCTACCAGTTCTGTCAATACACAGCCCTAACTATTTAGATGGTAGTCTGACATTCTACCAGTTCTGTCAATAAACAGCCCTATTTAGATGTTAGTCTGACATGCTACCAGTTCTGTCAATACACAGCCCTATTTAGATGGTAGTCTGACATTCTACCAGTTCTGTCAATACACAGCCCTAACTATTTAGATGGTAGTCTGACATTCTACCAGTTCTGTCAATACACAGCCCTATTTAGATGGTAGTCTGACATTCTACCAGTTCTGTCAATTCACAGCCCTAACTATTTAGATGGTAGTCTGACATTCTACCAGTTCTGTCAATACACAGCCCTAACTATTTAGATGGTAGTCTGACATTCTACCAGTTCTGTCAATACACAGTCCTATTTAGATGGTAGTCTGACATTCTACCAGTTGTCAATACACAGCCCTATTTAGATGGTAGTCTGACATTCTACCAGTTTTGTCAATACACAGCCCTATTTAGATGTTAGTCTGACATGCTACCAGTTTTGCCAATACACAGCCCTATTTAGATGGTAGTCTGACATTCTACCAGTTCTGTCAATACACAGCCCTATTTAGATGGTAGTCTGACATTCTACCAGTTCTGTCAATACACAGCCCTATTTAGATGGTAGCCTGACATTCTACCAGTTTTGTCAATACACAGCCCTATTTAGATGGTAACCAGACATTCTACCAGTTCTGTCAATACACAGCCCTATTTAGATGGTAGTCTGACATTCTACCAGTTTTGCCAATACACAGCCCTAACTATTTAGATGGTAGTCTGACATTCTACCAGTTCTGTCAATACACAGCCCTATTTAGATGGTAGTCTGACATTCAACCAGTTCTGTCAATACACAGCCCTATTTAGATGGTAGTCTGACATTCTACCAGTTCTGTCAAAACACAGCCCTATTTAGATGGTAGCCTGACATTCTACCAGTTTTGTCAATACACAGCCCTATTTAGATGGTAGCCTGACATTCTACCAGTTTTGCCAATACACAGCCCTATTTAGATGGTAGCCTGACATTCTACCAGTTCTGTCAATACACAGCCCTATTTAGATGGTAGTCTGACATTCTACCAGTTTTGCCAATACACAGCCCTATTTAGATGGTAGTCTGACATTCTACCAGTTCTGCATTTACACAGCCCTATTTAGATGGCAGTCTGACATTCTACCAGTTCTGTCAATACACAGCCCTATTTAGATGGTAGTCTGACATTCTACCAGTTCTGTCAAAACACAGCCCTATTTAGATGGTAGTCTGACATTCTACCAGTTTTGCCAATACACAGCCCTATTTAGATGGTAGTCTGACATTCTACCAGTTCTGTCAATACACAGCCCTAACTATTTAGATATTAGTCTGATATTCTACCAGTTTTGCCAATACACAGCCTTATTTAGATGTTAGTCTGACATTCTACCAGTTTTGCCAATACACAGCCCTATTTAGATGGTAGTCTGACATTCTACCAGTTCTGTCAATACACAACCCTATTTAGATGTTAGTCTGACATTCTACCAGTTTTGCCAATACACAGCCCTATTTAGATGGTAGTCTGACATTCTACCAGTTCTGTCAATACACAGCCCTAACTATTTAGATGTTAGTCTGACATTCTACCAGTTCTGTCAAAACACAGCCCTATTTAGATGGTAGTCTGACATTCTACCAGTTCTGTCAATACACAGCCCTATTTAGATGGTAGTCTGACATTCTACCAGTTCTGTCAAAACACAGCCCTATTTAGATGGTAGTCTGACATTCAACCAGTTTTGGCAATACACAGTCCTATTTAGATGGTAGTCTGACACTCAACCAGTTCTGTCAATACACAGCCCTATTTAGATGGTAGTCTGACATTCTACCAGTTCTGTCAATACACAGCCCTATTTAGATGGTAGTCTGATATTCTACCAGTTCTGTCAATACACAGCCCTATTTAGATGTTAGTCTGACATTCTACCAGTTCTGCCAATACACAACCCTATTTAGATGGCAGTCTGACATTCTACCAGTTCTGTCAATATACAGCCCTATTTAGATGGTAGTCTGACATTCTACCAGTTCTGTCAAAACACAGCCCTATTTAGATGGTAGTCTGACATTCTACCAGTTTTGCCAATACACAGCCCTAACTATTTAGATGGTAGTCTGACATTCTACCAGTTCTGTGAATACACAGCCCTATTTAGATGGTAGTCTGACATTCTACCAGTTCTGTCAATACACAGCCCTATTTAGATGGTAGTCTGACATTCTACCAGTTCTGTCAAAACACAGCCCTATTTAGATGGTAGCCTGACATTCTACCAGGTTTGTCAATACACAGCCCTATTTAGATGGTAGCCTGACATTCTACCAGTTTTGCCAATACACAGTCCTATTTAGATGGTAGTCTGACATTCTACCAGTTCTGTCAATACACAGCCCTAACTATTTAGATGGTAGTCTGACATTCTACCAGTTCTGTCAATACACAGCCCTAACTATTTAGATGGTAGTCTGACATTCTACCAGTTTTGTCAATACACAGCCCTATTTAGATGGTAGTCTGACATTCTACCAGTTTTGCCAATACACAGCCCTATTTAGATGTTAGTCTGACATTCTACCAGTTCTGTCAATACACAGCCCTAACTATTTAGATGGCAGTCTGACATTCTACCAGTTCTGTCAATACACAGCCCTATTTAGAAGGTAGTCTGATATTCTACCAGTTCTGTCAATACACAGCCCTATTTAGATGGTAGTCTGACATTCTACCAGTTCTGTCAATACACAGCCCTAACTATTTAGATGGTAGTCTGACATTCTACCAGTTCTGTCAATACACAGCCCTATTTAGATGGTAGTCTGACATTCTACCAGTTCTGTCAATCCACAGCCCTAACTATTTAGATGGTAGTCTGACATTCTACCAGTTCTGTCAATACACAGCCCTAACTATTTAGATGGTAGTCTGACATTCTACCAGTTCTGTCAATACACAGTCCTATTTAGATGGTAGTCTGACATTCTACCAGTTGTCAATACACAGCCCTATTTAGATGGTAGTCTGACATTCTACCAATTCTGTCAATACACAGCCCTATTTAGATGGTAGTCTGACATTCTACCAGTTCTTTCAATACACAACCCTATTTAGATGGTAGTCTGACATTCTACCAGTTCTGTCAATACACAGCCCTAATTATTTAGATGGTAGTCTGACATTCTACCAGTTGTGTCAATACACAGCACTATTTAGATGGTAGTTTGACATTCTACCAGTTCTGTCAATACACAGCCCTAACTATTTAGATGGTAGTCTGACATTCTACCAGTTCTGTCAATACACAGCACTATTTAGATGGTAGTCTGACATTCTACCAGTTCTGTCAATACACAGCCCTAACTATTTAGATGGTAGTCTGACATTCTACCAGTTCTGTCAATACACAGCCCTATTTAGATGGTAGTCTGACATTCTACCAGTTCTGTCAATACACAGCCCTATTTAGATGGTAGTCTGACATTCTACCAGTTCTGTCAATACACAGCCCTATTTAGATGGTAGTCTGACATTCTACCAGTTCTGTCAATACACAGCACTATTTAGATGGTAGTCTGACATTCTACTAGTTCTGTCAATACACAGCCCTATTTAGATGTTAGTCTGACATTCTACCAGTTCTGTCAATACACAGCCCTATTTAGATGGTAGTCTGACATTCTACCAGTTCTGTCAATACACAGCCCTAACTATTTAGATGGTAGTCTGACATTCTACCAGTTCTGTCAATACACAGCCCTAACTATTTAGATGGTAGTCTGACATTCTACCAGTTCTGTCAATACACAGCCCTATTTAGATGGTAGTCTGACATTCAACCAGTTCTGTCAATACACAGCCCTATTTAGATGGTAGTCTGACATTCTACCAGTTCTGTCAAAACACAGCCCTATTTAGATGGTAGCCTGACATTCTACCAGTTTTGTCAATACACAGCCCTATTTAGATGGTAGCCTGATATTCTACCAGTTTTGCCAATACACAGCCCTATTTAGATGGTAGCCTGACATTCTACCAGTTCTGTCAATACACAGCCCTATTTAGATGGTAGTCTGACATTCTACCAGTTTTGTCTATACACAGCCCTATTTAGATGGTAGTCTGACATTCTACCAGTTTTGCCAATACACAGCCCTATTTAGATGGTAGTCTGACATTCTACCAGTTCTGTCAAAACACAGCCCTATTTAGATGGTAGCCTGACATTCTACCAGTTTTGTCAATACACAGCCCTATTTAGATGGTAGTCTGACATTCTACCAGTTTTGCCAATACACAGCCCTATTTAGATGGTAGTCTGACATTCTACCAGTTCTGCATTTACACAGCCCTATTTAGATGGCAGTCTGACATTCTACCAGTTCTGTCAATACACAGCCCTATTTAGATGGTAGTCTGACATTCTACCAGTTTTGCCAATACACAGCCTTATTTAGATGTTAGTCTGACATTCTACCAGTTTTGCCAATACACAACCCTATTTAGATGGTAGTCTGACATTCTACCAGTTCTGTCAATACACAACCCTATTTAGATGTTAGTCTGACATTCTACCAGTTTTGCCAATACACAGCCCTATTTAGATGGTAGTCTGACATTCTACCAGTTCTGTCAATACACAGCCCTAACTATTTAGATGTTAGTCTGACATTCTACCAGTTCTGTCAAAACACAGCCCTATTTAGATGGTAGTCTGACATTCTACCAGTTCTGTCAATACACAGCCCTATTTAGATGGTAGTCTGACATTCTACCAGTTCTGTCAATACACAGCCCTATTTAGATGGTAGTCTGACATTCTACCAGTTCTGTCAATACACAGCCCTATTTAGATGGTAGTCTGACATTCTACCAGTTCTGTCAATACACAGCCCTATTTAGATGGTAGTCTGACATTCTACCAGTTCTGTCAATACACAGCCCTATTTAGATGGTAGTCTGACATTCTACCAGTTCTGTCAATACACAGCCCTATTTAGATGGTAGTCTGACATTCTACCAGTTCTGTCAATACACAGCCCTAACTATTTAGATGTTAGTCTGACATTCTACCAGTTCTGTCAATACACAGCCCTATTTAGATGGTAGTCTGACATTCTACCAGTTCTGTCAATACACAGCCCTATTTAGATGGTAGTCTGACATTCTACCAGTTCTGTCAATACACAGCCCTATTTAGATGGTAGTCTGACATTCTACCAGTTCTGTCAATACACAGCCCTATTTAGATGGTAGTCTGACATTCAACCAGTTTTGGCAATACACAGTCCTATTTAGATGGTAGTCTGACACTCAACCAGTTCTGTCAATACACAGCCCTATTTAGATGGTAGTCTGACATTCTACCAGTTCTGTCAATACACAGCCCTATTTAGATGGTAGTCTGACATTCTACCAGTTCTGTCAATACACAGCCCTATTTAGATGGTAGTCTGATATTCTACCAGTTCTGTCAATACACAGCCCTATTTAGATGTTAGTCTGACATTCTACCAGTTCTGCCAATACACAACCCTATTTAGATGGCAGTCTGACATTCTACCAGTTCTGTCAATATACAGCCCTATTTAGATGGTAGTCTGACATTCTACCAGTTCTGTCAAAACACAGCCCTATTTAGATGGTAGTCTGACATTCTACCAGTTTTGCCAATACACAGCCCTAACTATTTAGATGGTAGTCTGACATTCTACCAGTTCTGTGAATACACAGCCCTATTTAGATGGTAGTCTGACATTCTACCAGTTCTGTCAATACACAGCCCTATTTAGATGGTAGTCTGACATTCTACCAGTTCTGTCAAAACACAGCCCTATTTAGATGGTAGCCTGACATTCTACCAGGTTTGTCAATACACAGCCCTATTTAGATGGTAGCCTGACATTCTACCAGTTTTGCCAATACACAGTCCTATTTAGATGGTAGTCTGACATTCTACCAGTTCTGTCAATACACAGCCCTATTTAGATGGTAGTCTGACATTCTACCAGTTCTGTCAATACACAGCCCTATTTAGATGGTAGTCTGATATTCTACCAGTTCTGTCAATACACAGCGCTATTTAGATGGTAGTCTGACATTCTACCAGTTCTGTCAATACACAGCCCTAACTATTTAGATGGTAGTCTGACATTCTACCAGTTCTGTCAATACACAGCCCTAACTATTTAGATGGTAGTCTGACATTCTACCAGTTTTGTCAATACACAGCCCTATTTAGATGGTAGTCTGACATTCTACCAGTTTTGCCAATACACAGCCCTATTTAGATGTTAGTCTGACATTCTACCAGTTCTGTCAATACACAGCCCTAACTATTTAGATGGCAGTCTGACATTCTACCAGTTCTGTCAATACACAGCCCTATTTAGATGGTAGTCTGATATTCTACCAGTTCTGTCAATACACAGCCCTATTTAGATGGTAGTCTGACATTCTACCAGTTCTGTCAATACACAGCCCTAACTATTTAGATGGTAGTCTGACATTCTACCAGTTCTGTCAATACACAGCCCTATTTAGATGGTAGTCTGACATTCTACCAGTTCTGTCAATCCACAGCCCTAACTATTTAGATGTTAGTCTGACATTCTACCAGTTCTGTCAATACACAGCCCTAACTATTTAGATGGTAGTCTGACATTCTACCAGTTCTGTCAATACACAGTCCTATTTAGATGGTAGTCTGACATTCTACCAGTTGTCAATACACAGCCCTATTTAGATGGTAGTCTGACATTCTACCAATTCTGTCAATACACAGCCCTATTTAGATGGTAGTCTGACATTCTACCAGTTCTTTCAATACACAACCCTATTTAGATGGTAGTCTGACATTCTACCAGTTCTGTCAATACACAGCCCTAATTATTTAGATGGTAGTCTGACATTCTACCAGTTGTGTCAATACACAGCACTATTTAGATGGTAGTTTGACATTCTACCAGTTCTGTCAATACACAGCCCTAACTATTTAGATGGTAGTCTGACATTCTACCAGTTCTGTCAATACACAGCACTATTTAGATGGTAGTCTGACATTCTACCAGTTCTGTCAATACACAGCCCTAACTATTTAGATGGTAGTCTGACATTCTACCAGTTCTGTCAATACACAGCCCTATTTAGATGGTAGTCTGACATTCTGCCAGTTCTGTCAATACACAGCCCTATTTAGATGGTAGTCTGACATTCTACCAGTTCTGTCAATACACAGCCCTATTTAGATGGTAGTCTGACATTCTACCAGTTCTGTCAATACACAGCACTATTTAGATGGTAGTCTGACATTCTACCAGTTCTGTCAATACACAGCCCTATTTAGATGTTAGTCTGACATTCTACCAGTTCTGTCAATACACAGCCCTATTTAGATGGTAGTCTGACATTCTACCAGTTCTGTCAATACACAGCCCTAACTATTTAGATGGTAGTCTGACATTCTACCAGTTCTGTCAATACACAGCCCTAACTATTTAGATGGTAGTCTGACATTCTACCAGTTCTGTCAATAAACAGCCCTATTTAGATGTTAGTCTGACATTTTACCAGTTCTGTCAATACACAGCCCTATTTAGATGGTAGTCTGACATTCTACCAGTTCTGTCAAGACACAGCCCTAACTATTTAGATGGTAGTCTGACATTCTACCAGTTCTGTCAATACACAGCCCTATTTAGATGGTAGTCTGACATTCTACCAGTTCTCTCAATACACAGCCCTATTTAGATGGTAGCCTGACATTCTACCAGTTTTGTCAATACACAGCCCTATTTAGATGGTAGCCAGACATTCTACCAGTTCTGTCAATACACAGCCCTATTTAGATGGTAGTCTGACATACTACCAGTTTTGCCAATACACAGCCCTAACTATTTAGATGGTAGTCTGACATTCTACCAGTTCTGTCAATACACAGCCCTATTTAGATGGTAGTCTGACATTCTACCAGTTCTGTCAAAACACAGCCCTATTTAGATGGTAGCCTGACATTCTACCAGTTTTGTCAATACACAGCCCTATTTAGATGGTAGCCTGACATTCTACCAGTTTTTCCAATACACAGCCCTATTTAGATTGTAGCCTGACATTCTACCAGTTCTGTCAATACACAGCCCTATTTAGATGGTAGTCTGACATTCTACCAGTTTTGTCAATACACAGCCCTATTTAGATGGTAGTCTGACATTCTACCAGTTTTGCCAATACACAGCCCTATTTAGATGGTAGTCTGACATTCTACCAGTTCTGTCAAAACACAGCCCTATTTAGATGGTAGCCTGACATTCTACCAGTTTTGTCAATACACAGCCCTATTTAGATGGTAGTCTGACATTCTACCAGTTTTGCCAATACACAGCCCTATTTAGATGGTAGTCTGACATTCTACCAGTTCTGCCAATACACAGCCCTATTTAGATGGCAGTCTGACATTCTACCAGTTCTGTCAATACACAGCCCTATTTAGATGGTAGTCTGACATTCTACCAGTTCTGTCAAAACACAGCCCTATTTAGATGGTAGTCTGACATTCTACCAGTTTTGCCAATACACAGCCCTATTTAGATGGTAGTCTGACATTCTACCAGTTCTGTCAATACACAGCCCTAACTATTTAGATATTAGTCTGATATTCTACCAGTTTTGCCAATACACAGCCCTATTTAGATGTTAGTCTGACATTCTACCAGTTTTGCCAATACACAGCCCTATTTAGATGGTAGTCTGACATTCTACCAGTTCTGTCAATACACAGCCCTAACTATTTAGATGTTAGTCTGACATTCTACCAGTTCTGTCAAAACACAGCCCTTTTTAGATGGTAGTCTGACATTCTACCAGTTCTGTCAATACACAGCCCTATTTAGATGTTAGTCTGACATTCTACCAGTTCTGTCAATACACAGCCCTATTTAGATGGTAGTCTGACATTCTACCAGTTCTGTCAATACACAGCCCTAACTATTTAGATGGTAGTCTGACATTCTACCAGTTCTGTCAATACACAGCCCTAACTATTTAGATGGTAGTCTGACATTCTACCAGTTCTGTCAATAAACAGCCCTATTTAGATGTTAGTCTGACATTTTACCAGTTCTGTCAATACACAGCCCTATTTAGATGGTAGGCTGACATTCTACCAGTTCTGTCAAGACACAGCCCTAACTATTTAGATGGTAGTCTGACATTCTACCAGTTCTGTCAATACACAGCCCTATTTAGATGGTAGTCTGACATTCTACCAGTTCTCTCAATACACAGCCCTATTTAGATGGTAGCCTGACATTCTACCAGTTTTGTCAATACACAGCCCTATTTAGATGGTAGCCAGACATTCTACCAGTTCTGTCAATACACAGCCCTATTTAGATGGTAGTCTGACATACTACCAGTTTTGCCAATACACAGCCCTAACTATTTAGATGGTAGTCTGACATTCTACCAGTTCTGTCAATACACAGCCCTATTTAGATGGTAGTCTGACATTCTACCAGTTCTGTCAAAACACAGCCCTATTTAGATGGTAGCCTGACATTCTACCAGTTTTGTCAATACACAGCCCTATTTAGATGGTAGCCTGACATTCTACCAGTTTTTCCAATACACAGCCCTATTTAGATTGTAGCCTGACATTCTACCAGTTCTGTCAATACACAGCCCTATTTAGATGGTAGTCTGACATTCTACCAGTTTTGTCAATACACAGCCCTATTTAGATGGTAGTCTGACATCTTACCAGTTTTGCCAATACACAGCCCTATTTAGATGGTAGTCTGACATTCTACCAGTTCTGTCAAAACACAGCCCTATTTAGATGGTAGCCTGACATTCTACCAGTTTTGTCAATACACAGCCCTATTTAGATGGTAGTCTGACATTCTACCAGTTTTGCCAATACACAGCCCTATTTAGATGGTAGTCTGACATTCTACCAGTTCTGCCAATACACAGCCCTATTTAGATGGCAGTCTGACATTCTACCAGTTCTGTCAATACACAGCCCTATTTAGATGGTAGTCTGACATTCTACCAGTTCTGTCAAAACACAGCCCTATTTAGATGGTAGTCTGACATTCTACCAGTTTTGCCAATACACAGCCCTATTTAGATGGTAGTCTGACATTCTACCAGTTCTGTCAATACACAGCCCTAACTATTTAGATATTAGTCTGATATTCTACCAGTTTTGCCAATACACAGCCCTATTTAGATGTTAGTCTGACATTCTACCAGTTTTGCCAATACACAGCCCTATTTAGATGGTAGTCTGACATTCTACCAGTTCTGTCAATACACAGCCCTAACTATTTAGATGTTAGTCTGACATTCTACCAGTTCTGTCAAAACACAGCCCTTTTTAGATGGTAGTCTGACATTCTACCAGTTCTGTCAATACACAGCCCTATTTAGATGGTAGTCTGACATTCTACCAGTTCTGTCAAAACACAGCCCTATTTAGATGGTAGTCTGACATTCAACCAGTTTTGCCAATACACAGTCCTATTTAGATGGTAGTCTGACATTCTACCAGTTCTGTCAATACACAGCCCTATTTAGATGGTAGTCTGACATTCTACCAGTTCTGTCAATACACAGCCCTATTTAGATGGTAGTCTGATATTCTACCAGTTCTGTCAATACACAGCCCTATTTAGATGTTAGTCTGACATTCTACCAGTTCTGCCAATACACAACCCTATTTAGATGGCAGTCTGACATTCTACCAGTTCTGTCAATATACAGCCCTATTTAGATGGTAGTCTGACATTCTACCAGTTCTGTCAAAACACAGCCCTATTTAGATGGTAGTCTGACATTCTACCAGTTTTGCCAATACACAGCCCTAACTATTTAGATGGTAGTCTGACATTCTACCAGTTCTGTCAATACACAGCCCTATTTAGATGGTAGTCTGACATTCTACCAGTTCTGTCAATACACAGCCCTATTTAGATGGTAGTCTGACATTCTACCAGTTCTGTCAAAACACAGCCCTATTTAGATGGTAGCCTGACATTCTACCAGGTTTGTCAATACACAGCCCTATTTAGATGGTAGCCTGACATTCTACCAGTTTTGCTAATACACAGCCCTATTTAGATGGTAGCCTGACATTCTACCAGTTCTGTCAATACACAGCCCTATTTAGATGGTAGTCTGACATTCTACCAGTTTTGTCAATACACAGCCCTATTTAGATGGTAGTCTGACATTCTACCAGTTTTGCCAATACACAGCCCTATTTAGATGGTAGTCTGACATTCTACCAGTTCTGTCAAAACACAGCCCTATTTAGATGGTAGCCTGACATTCTACCAGTTTTGTCAATACACAGCCCTATTTAGATGGTAGTCTGACATTCTACCAGTTTTGCCAATACACAGCCCTATTTAGATGGTAGTCTGACATTCTACCAGTTCTGTCAATACACAGCCCTAACTATTTAGATATTAGTCTGACATTCTACCAGTTTTGCCAATACACAGCCCTATTTAGATGTTAGTCTGACATTCTACCAGTTTTGCCAATACACAGCCCTATTTAGATGGTAGTCTGACATTCTACCAGTTCTGTCAATACACAGCCCTAACTATTTAGATGTTAGTCTGACATTCTACCAGTTCTGTCAAAACACAGCCCTATTTAGATGGTAGTCTGACATTCTACCAGTTCTGTCAATACACAGCCCTAACTATTTAGATGTTAGTCTGACATTCTACCAGTTCTGTCAAAACACAGCCCTATTTAGATGGTAGTCTGACATTCTACCAGTTCTGTCAATACACAGCCCTATTTAGATGGTAGTCTGACATTCTACCAGTTCTGACAAAACACAGCCCTATTTAGATGGTAGTCTGACATTCTACCAGTTTTGCCAATACACAGTCCTATTTAGATGGTAGTCTGACATTCTACCAGTTCTGTCAATACACAGCCCTATTTAGATGGTAGTCTGACATTCTACCAGTTCTGTCAATACACAGCCCTAACTATTTAGATGGTAGTCTGACATTCTACCAGTTCTGTCAATACACAGCCCTAACTATTTAGATGGTAGTCTGACATTCTACCAGTTTTGTCAATACACAGCCCTATTTAGATGTTAGTCTGACATTCTACCAGTTCTGTCAATACACAGCCCTAACTATTTAGATGGCAGTCTGACATTCTACCAATTCTGTCAATACACAGCCCTATTTAGATGGTAGTCTGATATTCTACCAGTTCTGTCAATACACAGCCCTATTTAGATGGTAGTCTGACATTCTACCAGTTCTGTCAATACACAGCCCTAACTATTTAGATGGTAGTCTGACATTCTACCAGTTCTGTCAATACAGAGCCCTATTTAGATGGTAGTCTGACATTCTACCAGTTCAGTCAATCCACAGCCCTAACTATTTAGATGGTAGTCTGACATTCTACCAGTTCTGTCAATACACAGCCCTAACTATTTAGATGGTAGTCTGACATTCTACCAGTTTTGTCAATACACAGCCCTATTTAGATGGTAGTCTGACATTCTACCAGTTCTGTCTAAACACAGCCCTATTTAGATGGTAGTCTGACATTCTACCAGTTTTGCCAACACACAGCCCTATTTAGATGGTAGTCTGACATTCTACCAGTTCTGTCAATACACAGCCCTAACTATTTAGATATTAGTCTGACATTCTACCAGTTTTGCCAATACATAGCCCTATTTAGATGTTAGTCTGACATTCTACCAGTTTTGCCAATACACAGCCCTATTTAGATGGTAGTCTGACATTCTACCAGTTCTGTCAATACACAGCCCTAACTATTTAGATGTTAGTCTGACATTCTACCAGTTCTGTCAAAACACAGCCCTATTTAGATGGTAGTCTGACATTCTACCAGTTCTGTCAATACACAGCCCTATTTAGATGGTAGTCTGACATTCTACCAGTTCTGTCAAAACACAGCCCTATTTAGATGGTAGTCTGACATTCTACCAGTTCTGTCAATACACAGCCCTATTTAGATGGTAGTCTGACATTCTACCAGTTCTGTCAATACACAGCCCTAACTATTTAGATGGCAGTCTGACATTCTACCAGTTCTGCCAATACACAGCCCTATTTAGATGGCAGTCTGACATTCTACCAGTTCTGTCAATACACAGCCCTATTTAGATGGTAGTCTGACATTCTACCAGTTCTGTCAAAACACAGCCCTATTTAGATGGTAGTCTGACATTCTACCAGTTTTGCCAATACACAGCCCTATTTAGATGGTAGTCTGACATTCTACCAGTTCTGTCAATACACAGCCCTAACTATTTAGATATTAGTCTGATATTCTACCAGTTTTGCCAATACACAGCCCTATTTAGATGTTAGTCTGACATTCTACCAGTTTTGCCAATACACAGCCCTATTTAGATGGTAGTCTGACATTCTACCAGTTCTGTCAATACACAGCCCTAACTATTTAGATGTTAGTCTGACATTCTACCAGTTCTGTCAAAACACAGCCCTTTTTAGATGGTAGTCTGACATTCTACCAGTTCTGTCAATACACAGCCCTATTTAGATGGTAGTCTGACATTCTACCAGTTCTGTCAAAACACAGCCCTATTTAGATGGTAGTCTGACATTCAACCAGTTTTGCCAATACACAGTCCTATTTAGATGGTAGTCTGACATTCTACCAGTTCTGTCAATACACAGCCCTATTTAGATGGTAGTCTGACATTCTACCAGTTCTGTCAATACACAGCCCTATTTAGATGGTAGTCTGATATTCTACCAGTTCTGTCAATACACAGCCCTATTTAGATGTTAGTCTGACATTCTACCAGTTCTGCCAATACACAACCCTATTTAGATGGCAGTCTGACATTCTACCAGTTCTGTCAATATACAGCCCTATTTAGATGGTAGTCTGACATTCTACCAGTTCTGTCAAAACACAGCCCTATTTAGATGGTAGTCTGACATTCTACCAGTTTTGCCAATACACAGCCCTAACTATTTAGATGGTAGTCTGACATTCTACCAGTTCTGTCAATACACAGCCCTATTTAGATGGTAGTCTGACATTCTACCAGTTCTGTCAATACACAGCCCTATTTAGATGGTAGTCTGACATTCTACCAGTTCTGTCAAAACACAGCCCTATTTAGATGGTAGCCTGACATTCTACCAGGTTTGTCAATACACAGCCCTATTTAGATGGTAGCCTGACATTCTACCAGTTTTGCTAATACACAGCCCTATTTAGATGGTAGCCTGACATTCTACCAGTTCTGTCAATACACAGCCCTATTTAGATGGTAGTCTGACATTCTACCAGTTTTGTCAATACACAGCCCTATTTAGATGGTAGTCTGACATTCTACCAGTTTTGCCAATACACAGCCCTATTTAGATGGTAGTCTGACATTCTACCAGTTCTGTCAAAACACAGCCCTATTTAGATGGTAGCCTGACATTCTACCAGTTTTGTCAATACACAGCCCTATTTAGATGGTAGTCTGACATTCTACCAGTTCTGTCAATACACAGCCCTAACTATTTAGATGTTAGTCTGACATTCTACCAGTTCTGTCAAAACACAGCCCTATTTAGATGGTAGTCTGACATTCTACCAGTTCTGTCAATACACAGCCCTATTTAGATGGTAGTCTGACATTCTACCAGTTCTGTCAAAACACAGCCCTATTTAGATGGTAGTCTGACATTCTACCAGTTCTGTCAATACACAGCCCTATTTAGATGGTAGTCTGACATTCTACCAGTTCTGTCAATACACAGCCCTAACTATTTAGATGGCAGTCTGACATTCTACCAGTTCTGCCAATACACAGCCCTATTTAGATGGCAGTCTGACATTCTACCAGTTCTGTCAATACACAGCCCTATTTAGATGGTAGTCTGACATTCTACCAGTTCTGTCAAAACACAGCCCTATTTAGATGGTAGTCTGACATTCTACCAGTTTTGCCAATACACAGCCCTATTTAGATGGTAGTCTGACATTCTACCAGTTCTGTCAAAACACAGCCCTATTTAGATGGTAGCCTGACATTCTACCAGTTTTGTCAATACACAGCCCTATTTAGATGGTAGTCTGACATTCTACCAGTTCTGTCAATACACAGCCCTAACTATTTAGATGTTAGTCTGACATTCTACCAGTTCTGTCAAAACACAGCCCTATTTAGATGGTAGTCTGACATTCTACCAGTTCTGTCAATACACAGCCCTATTTAGATGGTAGTCTGACATTCTACCAGTTCTGTCAAAACACAGCCCTATTTAGATGGTAGTCTGACATTCTACCAGTTCTGTCAATACACAGCCCTATTTAGATGGTAGTCTGACATTCTACCAGTTCTGTCAATACACAGCCCTAACTATTTAGATGGCAGTCTGACATTCTACCAGTTCTGCCAATACACAGCCCTATTTAGATGGCAGTCTGACATTCTACCAGTTCTGTCAATACACAGCCCTATTTAGATGGTAGTCTGACATTCTACCAGTTCTGTCAAAACACAGCCCTATTTAGATGGTAGTCTGACATTCTACCAGTTTTGCCAATACACAGCCCTATTTAGATGGTAGTCTGACATTCTACCAGTTCTGTCAATACACAGCCCTAACTATTTAGATATTAGTCTGATATTCTACCAGTTTTGCCAATACACAGCCCTATTTAGATGTTAGTCTGACATTCTACCAGTTTTGCCAATACACAGCCCTATTTAGATGGTAGTCTGACATTCTACCAGTTCTGTCAATACACAGCCCTAACTATTTAGATGTTAGTCTGACATTCTACCAGTTCTGTCAAAACACAGCCCTTTTTAGATGGTAGTCTGACATTCTACCAGTTCTGTCAATACACAGCCCTATTTAGATGGTAGTCTGACATTCTACCAGTTCTGTCAAAACACAGCCCTATTTAGATGGTAGTCTGACATTCAACCAGTTTTGCCAATACACAGTCCTATTTAGATGGTAGTCTGACATTCTACCAGTTCTGTCAATACACAGCCCTATTTAGATGGTAGTCTGACATTCTACCAGTTCTGTCAATACACAGCCCTATTTAGATGGTAGTCTGATATTCTACCAGTTCTGTCAATACACAGCCCTATTTAGATGTTAGTCTGACATTCTACCAGTTCTGCCAATACACAACCCTATTTAGATGGCAGTCTGACATTCTACCAGTTCTGTCAATATACAGCCCTATTTAGATGGTAGTCTGACATTCTACCAGTTCTGTCAAAACACAGCCCTATTTAGATGGTAGTCTGACATTCTACCAGTTCTGCATTTACACAGCCCTATTTAGATGGCAGTCTGACATTCTACCAGTTCTGTCAATACACAGCCCTATTTAGATGGTAGTCTGACATTCTACCAGTTCTGTCAATACACAGCCCTAACTATTTAGATGGCAGTCTGACATTCTACCAGTTCTGTCAATACACAGCCCTATTTAGATGGTAGTCTGATATTCTACCAGTTCTGTCAATACACAGCCCTATTTAGATGGTAGTCTGACATTCTACCAGTTCTGTCAATACACAGCCCTAACTATTTAGATGGTAGTCTGACATTCTACCAGTTCTGTCAATACACAGCCCTATTTAGATGGTAGTCTGACATTCTACCAGTTCTGTCAATTCACAGCCCTAACTATTTAGATGGTAGTCTGACATTCTACCAGTTCTGTCAATACACAGCCCTAACTATTTAGATGGTAGTCTGACATTCTACCAGTTCTGTCAATACACAGTCCTATTTAGATGGTAGTCTGACATTCTACCAGTTGTCAATACACAGCCCTATTTAGATGGTAGTCTGACATTCTACCAGTTCTGTCAATACACAGCCCTATTTAGATGGTAGTCTGACATTCTACCAGTTCTTTCAATACACAACCCTATTTAGATGGTAGTCTGACATTCTACCAGTTCTGTCAATACACAGCCCTAATTATTTAGATGGTAGTCTGACATTCTACCAGTTGTGTCAATACACAGCACTATTTAGATGGTAGTTTGACATTCTACCAGTTCTGTCAATACACAGCCCTAACTATTTAGACGGTAGTCTGACATTCTACCAGTTCTGTCAATACACAGCACTATTTAGATGGTAGTCTGACATTCTACCAGTTCTGTCAATACACAGCCCTAACTATTTAGATGGTAGTCTGACATTCTACCAGTTCTGTCAATACACAGCCCTATTTAGATGGTAGTCTGACATTCTACCAGTTCTGTCAATACACAGCCCTATTTAGATGGTAGTCTGACATTCTACCAGTTCTGTCAATACACAGCCCTATTTAGATGGTAGTCTGACATTCTACCAGTTCTGTCAATACACAGCACTATTTAGATGGTAGTCTGACATTCTACCAGTTCTGTCAATACACAGCCCTATTTAGATGTTAGTCTGACATTCTACCAGTTCTGTCAATACACAGCCCTATTTAGATGGTAGTCTGACATTCTACCAGTTCTGTCAATACACAGCCCTAACTATTTAGATGGTAGTCTGACATTCTACCAGTTCTGTCAATACACAGCCCTAACTATTTAGATGGTAGTCTGACATTCTACCAGTTCTGTCAATAAACAGCCCTATTTAGATGTTAGTCTGACATGCTACCAGTTCTGTCAATACACAGCCCTATTTAGATGGTAGTCTGACATTCTACCAGTTCTGTCAATACACAGCCCTAACTATTTAGATGGTAGTCTGACATTCTACCAGTTCTGTCAATACACAGCCCTATTTAGATGGTAGTCTGACATTCTACCAGTTCTGTCAATTCACAGCCCTAACTATTTAGATGGTAGTCTGACATTCTACCAGTTCTGTCAATACACAGCCCTAACTATTTAGATGGTAGTCTGACATTCTACCAGTTCTGTCAATACACAGTCCTATTTAGATGGTAGTCTGACATTCTACCAGTTGTCAATACACAGCCCTATTTAGATGGTAGTCTGACATTCTACCAGTTTTGTCAATACACAGCCCTATTTAGATGTTAGTCTGACATGCTACCAGTTTTGCCAATACACAGCCCTATTTAGATGGTAGTCTGACATTCTACCAGTTCTGTCAATACACAGCCCTATTTAGATGGTAGTCTGACATTCTACCAGTTCTGTCAATACACAGCCCTATTTAGATGGTAGCCTGACATTCTACCAGTTTTGTCAATACACAGCCCTATTTAGATGGTAACCAGACATTCTACCAGTTCTGTCAATACACAGCCCTATTTAGATGGTAGTCTGACATTCTACCAGTTTTGCCAATACACAGCCCTAACTATTTAGATGGTAGTCTGACATTCTACCAGTTCTGTCAATACACAGCCCTATTTAGATGGTAGTCTGACATTCAACCAGTTCTGTCAATACACAGCCCTATTTAGATGGTAGTCTGACATTCTACCAGTTCTGTCAAAACACAGCCCTATTTAGATGGTAGCCTGACATTCTACCAGTTTTGTCAATACACAGCCCTATTTAGATGGTAGCCTGACATTCTACCAGTTTTGCCAATACACAGCCCTATTTAGATGGTAGCCTGACATTCTACCAGTTCTGTCAATACACAGCCCTATTTAGATGGTAGTCTGACATTCTACCAGTTTTGCCAATACACAGCCCTATTTAGATGGTAGTCTGACATTCTACCAGTTCTGCATTTACACAGCCCTATTTAGATGGCAGTCTGACATTCTACCAGTTCTGTCAATACACAGCCCTATTTAGATGGTAGTCTGACATTCTACCAGTTCTGTCAAAACACAGCCCTATTTAGATGGTAGTCTGACATTCTACCAGTTTTGCCAATACACAGCCCTATTTAGATGGTAGTCTGACATTCTACCAGTTCTGTCAATACACAGCCCTAACTATTTAGATATTAGTCTGATATTCTACCAGTTTTGCCAATACACAGCCTTATTTAGATGTTAGTCTGACATTCTACCAGTTTTGCCAATACACAGCCCTATTTAGATGGTAGTCTGACATTCTACCAGTTCTGTCAATACACAACCCTATTTAGATGTTAGTCTGACATTCTACCAGTTTTGCCAATACACAGCCCTATTTAGATGGTAGTCTGACATTCTACCAGTTCTGTCAATACACAGCCCTAACTATTTAGATGTTAGTCTGACATTCTACCAGTTCTGTCAAAACACAGCCCTATTTAGATGGTAGTCTGACATTCTACCAGTTCTGTCAATACACAGCCCTATTTAGATGGTAGTCTGACATTCTACCAGTTCTGTCAAAACACAGCCCTATTTAGATGGTAGTCTGACATTCAACCAGTTTTGGCAATACACAGTCCTATTTAGATGGTAGTCTGACACTCAACCAGTTCTGTCAATACACAGCCCTATTTAGATGGTAGTCTGACATTCTACCAGTTCTGTCAATACACAGCCCTATTTAGATGGTAGTCTGATATTCTACCAGTTCTGTCAATACACAGCCCTATTTAGATGTTAGTCTGACATTCTACCAGTTCTGCCAATACACAACCCTATTTAGATGGCAGTCTGACATTCTACCAGTTCTGTCAATATACAGCCCTATTTAGATGGTAGTCTGACATTCTACCAGTTCTGTCAAAACACAGCCCTATTTAGATGGTAGTCTGACATTCTACCAGTTTTGCCAATACACAGCCCTAACTATTTAGATGGTAGTCTGACATTCTACCAGTTCTGTGAATACACAGCCCTATTTAGATGGTAGTCTGACATTCTACCAGTTCTGTCAATACACAGCCCTATTTAGATGGTAGTCTGACATTCTACCAGTTCTGTCAAAACACAGCCCTATTTAGATGGTAGCCTGACATTCTACCAGGTTTGTCAATACACAGCCCTATTTAGATGGTAGCCTGACATTCTACCAGTTTTGCCAATACACAGTCCTATTTAGATGGTAGTCTGACATTCTACCAGTTCTGTCAATACACAGCCCTAACTATTTAGATGGTAGTCTGACATTCTACCAGTTCTGTCAATACACAGCCCTAACTATTTAGATGGTAGTCTGACATTCTACCAGTTTTGTCAATACACAGCCCTATTTAGATGGTAGTCTGACATTCTACCAGTTTTGCCAATACACAGCCCTATTTAGATGTTAGTCTGACATTCTACCAGTTCTGTCAATACACAGCCCTAACTATTTAGATGGCAGTCTGACATTCTACCAGTTCTGTCAATACACAGCCCTATTTAGAAGGTAGTCTGATATTCTACCAGTTCTGTCAATACACAGCCCTATTTAGATGGTAGTCTGACATTCTACCAGTTCTGTCAATACACAGCCCTAACTATTTAGATGGTAGTCTGACATTCTACCAGTTCTGTCAATACACAGCCCTATTTAGATGGTAGTCTGACATTCTACCAGTTCTGTCAATCCACAGCCCTAACTATTTAGATGGTAGTCTGACATTCTACCAGTTCTGTCAATACACAGCCCTAACTATTTAGATGGTAGTCTGACATTCTACCAGTTCTGTCAATACACAGTCCTATTTAGATGGTAGTCTGACATTCTACCAGTTGTCAATACACAGCCCTATTTAGATGGTAGTCTGACATTCTACCAATTCTGTCAATACACAGCCCTATTTAGATGGTAGTCTGACATTCTACCAGTTCTTTCAATACACAACCCTATTTAGATGGTAGTCTGACATTCTACCAGTTCTGTCAATACACAGCCCTAATTATTTAGATGGTAGTCTGACATTCTACCAGTTGTGTCAATACACAGCACTATTTAGATGGTAGTTTGACATTCTACCAGTTCTGTCAATACACAGCCCTAACTATTTAGATGGTAGTCTGACATTCTACCAGTTCTGTCAATACACAGCACTATTTAGATGGTAGTCTGACATTCTACCAGTTCTGTCAATACACAGCCCTAACTATTTAGATGGTAGTCTGACATTCTACCAGTTCTGTCAATACACAGCCCTATTTAGATGGTAGTCTGACATTCTACCAGTTCTGTCAATACACAGCCCTATTTAGATGGTAGTCTGACATTCTACCAGTTCTGTCAATACACAGCCCTATTTAGATGGTAGTCTGACATTCTACCAGTTCTGTCAATACACAGCACTATTTAGATGGTAGTCTGACATTCTACTAGTTCTGTCAATACACAGCCCTATTTAGATGTTAGTCTGACATTCTACCAGTTCTGTCAATACACAGCCCTATTTAGATGGTAGTCTGACATTCTACCAGTTCTGTCAATACACAGCCCTAACTATTTAGATGGTAGTCTGACATTCTACCAGTTCTGTCAATACACAGCCCTAACTATTTAGATGGTAGTCTGACATTCTACCAGTTCTGTCAATACACAGCCCTATTTAGATGGTAGTCTGACATTCAACCAGTTCTGTCAATACACAGCCCTATTTAGATGGTAGTCTGACATTCTACCAGTTCTGTCAAAACACAGCCCTATTTAGATGGTAGCCTGACATTCTACCAGTTTTGTCAATACACAGCCCTATTTAGATGGTAGCCTGATATTCTACCAGTTTTGCCAATACACAGACCTATTTAGATGGTAGCCTGACATTCTACCAGTTCTGTCAATACACAGCCCTATTTAGATGGTAGTCTGACATTCTACCAGTTTTGTCTATACACAGCCCTATTTAGATGGTAGTCTGACATTCTACCAGTTTTGCCAATACACAGCCCTATTTAGATGGTAGTCTGACATTCTACCAGTTCTGTCAAAACACAGCCCTATTTAGATGGTAGCCTGACATTCTACCAGTTTTGTCAATACACAGCCCTATTTAGATGGTAGTCTGACATTCTACCAGTTTTGCCAATACACAGCCCTATTTAGATGGTAGTCTGACATTCTACCAGTTCTGCATTTACACAGCCCTATTTAGATGGCAGTCTGACATTCTACCAGTTCTGTCAATACACAGCCCTATTTAGATGGTAGTCTGACATTCTACCAGTTTTGCCAATACACAGCCTTATTTAGATGTTAGTCTGACATTCTACCAGTTTTGCCAATACACAACCCTATTTAGATGGTAGTCTGACATTCTACCAGTTCTGTCAATACACAACCCTATTTAGATGTTAGTCTGACATTCTACCAGTTTTGCCAATACACAGCCCTATTTAGATGGTAGTCTGACATTCTACCAGTTCTGTCAATACACAGCCCTAACTATTTAGATGTTAGTCTGACATTCTACCAGTTCTGTCAAAACACAGCCCTATTTAGATGGTAGTCTGACATTCTACCAGTTCTGTCAATACACAGCCCTATTTAGATGGTAGTCTGACATTCTACCAGTTCTGTCAATACACAGCCCTATTTAGATGGTAGTCTGACATTCTACCAGTTCTGTCAATACACAGCCCTATTTAGATGGTAGTCTGACATTCTACCAGTTCTGTCAATACACAGCCCTATTTAGATGGTAGTCTGACATTCTACCAGTTCTGTCAATACACAGCCCTATTTAGATGGTAGTCTGACATTCTACCAGTTCTGTCAATACACAGCCCTATTTAGATGGTAGTCTGACATTCTACCAGTTCTGTCAATACACAGCCCTAACTATTTAGATGTTAGTCTGACATTCTACCAGTTCTGTCAATACACAGCCCTATTTAGATGGTAGTCTGACATTCTACCAGTTCTGTCAATACACAGCCCTATTTAGATGGTAGTCTGACATTCTACCAGTTCTGTCAATACACAGCCCTATTTAGATGGTAGTCTGACATTCTACCAGTTCTGTCAATACACAGCCCTATTTAGATGGTAGTCTGACATTCAACCAGTTTTGGCAATACACAGTCCTATTTAGATGGTAGTCTGACACTCAACCAGTTCTGTCAATACACAGCCCTATTTAGATGGTAGTCTGACATTCTACCAGTTCTGTCAATACACAGCCCTATTTAGATGGTAGTCTGACATTCTACCAGTTCTGTCAATACACAGCCCTATTTAGATGGTAGTCTGATATTCTACCAGTTCTGTCAATACACAGCCCTATTTAGATGTTAGTCTGACATTCTACCAGTTCTGCCAATACACAACCCTATTTAGATGGCAGTCTGACATTCTACCAGTTCTGTCAATATACAGCCCTATTTAGATGGTAGTCTGACATTCTACCAGTTCTGTCAAAACACAGCCCTATTTAGATGGTAGTCTGACATTCTACCAGTTTTGCCAATACACAGCCCTAACTATTTAGATGGTAGTCTGACATTCTACCAGTTCTGTGAATACACAGCCCTATTTAGATGGTAGTCTGACATTCTACCAGTTCTGTCAATACACAGCCCTATTTAGATGGTAGTCTGACATTCTACCAGTTCTGTCAAAACACAGCCCTATTTAGATGGTAGCCTGACATTCTACCAGGTTTGTCAATACACAGCCCTATTTAGATGGTAGCCTGACATTCTACCAGTTTTGCCAATACACAGTCCTATTTAGATGGTAGTCTGACATTCTACCAGTTCTGTCAATACACAGCCCTATTTAGATGGTAGTCTGACATTCTACCAGTTCTGTCAATACACAGCCCTATTTAGATGGTAGTCTGATATTCTACCAGTTCTGTCAATACACAGCGCTATTTAGATGGTAGTCTGACATTCTACCAGTTCTGTCAATACACAGCCCTAACTATTTAGATGGTAGTCTGACATTCTACCAGTTCTGTCAATACACAGCCCTAACTATTTAGATGGTAGTCTGACATTCTACCAGTTTTGTCAATACACAGCCCTATTTAGATGGTAGTCTGACATTCTACCAGTTTTGCCAATACACAGCCCTATTTAGATGTTAGTCTGACATTCTACCAGTTCTGTCAATACACAGCCCTAACTATTTAGATGGCAGTCTGACATTCTACCAGTTCTGTCAATACACAGCCCTATTTAGATGGTAGTCTGATATTCTACCAGTTCTGTCAATACACAGCCCTATTTAGATGGTAGTCTGACATTCTACCAGTTCTGTCAATACACAGCCCTAACTATTTAGATGGTAGTCTGACATTCTACCAGTTCTGTCAATACACAGCCCTATTTAGATGGTAGTCTGACATTCTACCAGTTCTGTCAATCCACAGCCCTAACTATTTAGATGTTAGTCTGACATTCTACCAGTTCTGTCAATACACAGCCCTAACTATTTAGATGGTAGTCTGACATTCTACCAGTTCTGTCAATACACAGTCCTATTTAGATGGTAGTCTGACATTCTACCAGTTGTCAATACACAGCCCTATTTAGATGGTAGTCTGACATTCTACCAATTCTGTCAATACACAGCCCTATTTAGATGGTAGTCTGACATTCTACCAGTTCTTTCAATACACAACCCTATTTAGATGGTAGTCTGACATTCTACCAGTTCTGTCAATACACAGCCCTAATTATTTAGATGGTAGTCTGACATTCTACCAGTTGTGTCAATACACAGCACTATTTAGATGGTAGTTTGACATTCTACAAGTTCTGTCAATACACAGCCCTAACTATTTAGATGGTAGTCTGACATTCTACCAGTTCTGTCAATACACAGCACTATTTAGATGGTAGTCTGACATTCTACCAGTTCTGTCAATACACAGCCCTAACTATTTAGATGGTAGTCTGACATTCTACCAGTTCTGTCAATACACAGCCCTATTTAGATGGTAGTCTGACATTCTGCCAGTTCTGTCAATACACAGCCCTATTTAGATGGTAGTCTGACATTCTACCAGTTCTGTCAATACACAGCCCTATTTAGATGGTAGTCTGACATTCTACCAGTTCTGTCAATACACAGCACTATTTAGATGGTAGTCTGACATTCTACCAGTTCTGTCAATACACAGCCCTATTTAGATGTTAGTCTGACATTCTACCAGTTCTGTCAATACACAGCCCTATTTAGATGGTAGTCTGACATTCTACCAGTTCTGTCAATACACAGCCCTAACTATTTAGATGGTAGTCTGACATTCTACCAGTTCTGTCAATACACAGCCCTAACTATTTAGATGGTAGTCTGACATTCTACCAGTTCTGTCAATAAACAGCCCTATTTAGATGTTAGTCTGACATTTTACCAGTTCTGTCAATACACAGCCCTATTTAGATGGTAGTCTGACATTCTACCAGTTCTGTCAAGACACAGCCCTAACTATTTAGATGGTAGTCTGACATTCTACCAGTTCTGTCAATACACAGCCCTATTTAGATGGTAGTCTGACATTCTACCAGTTCTCTCAATACACAGCCCTATTTAGATGGTAGCCTGACATTCTACCAGTTTTGTCAATACACAGCCCTATTTAGATGGTAGCCAGACATTCTACCAGTTCTGTCAATACACAGCCCTATTTAGATGGTAGTCTGACATACTACCAGTTTTGCCAATACACAGCCCTAACTATTTAGATGGTAGTCTGACATTCTACCAGTTCTGTCAATACACAGCCCTATTTAGATGGTAGTCTGACATTCTACCAGTTCTGTCAAAACACAGCCCTATTTAGATGGTAGCCTGACATTCTACCAGTTTTGTCAATACACAGCCCTATTTAGATGGTAGCCTGACATTCTACCAGTTTTTCCAATACACAGCCCTATTTAGATTGTAGCCTGACATTCTACCAGTTCTGTCAATACACAGCCCTATTTAGATGGTAGTCTGACATTCTACCAGTTTTGTCAATACACAGCCCTATTTAGATGGTAGTCTGACATTCTACCAGTTTTGCCAATACACAGCCCTATTTAGATGGTAGTCTGACATTCTACCAGTTCTGTCAAAACACAGCCCTATTTAGATGGTAGCCTGACATTCTACCAGTTTTGTCAATACACAGCCCTATTTAGATGGTAGTCTGACATTCTACCAGTTTTGCCAATACACAGCCCTATTTAGATGGTAGTCTGACATTCTACCAGTTCTGCCAATACACAGCCCTATTTAGATGGCAGTCTGACATTCTACCAGTTCTGTCAATACACAGCCCTATTTAGATGGTAGTCTGACATTCTACCAGTTCTGTCAAAACACAGCCCTATTTAGATGGTAGTCTGACATTCTACCAGTTTTGCCAATACACAGCCCTATTTAGATGGTAGTCTGACATTCTACCAGTTCTGTCAATACACAGCCCTAACTATTTAGATATTAGTCTGATATTCTACCAGTTTTGCCAATACACAGCCCTATTTAGATGTTAGTCTGACATTCTACCAGTTTTGCCAATACACAGCCCTATTTAGATGGTAGTCTGACATTCTACCAGTTCTGTCAATACACAGCCCTAACTATTTAGATGTTAGTCTGACATTCTACCAGTTCTGTCAAAACACAGCCCTTTTTAGATGGTAGTCTGACATTCTACCAGTTCTGTCAATACACAGCCCTATTTAGATGTTAGTCTGACATTCTACCAGTTCTGTCAATACACAGCCCTATTTAGATGGTAGTCTGACATTCTACCAGTTCTGTCAATACACAGCCCTAACTATTTAGATGGTAGTCTGACATTCTACCAGTTCTGTCAATACACAGCCCTAACTATTTAGATGGTAGTCTGACATTCTACCAGTTCTGTCAATAAACAGCCCTATTTAGATGTTAGTCTGACATTTTACCAGTTCTGTCAATACACAGCCCTATTTAGATGGTAGGCTGACATTCTACCAGTTCTGTCAAGACACAGCCCTAACTATTTAGATGGTAGTCTGACATTCTACCAGTTCTGTCAATACACAGCCCTATTTAGATGGTAGTCTGACATTCTACCAGTTCTCTCAATACACAGCCCTATTTAGATGGTAGCCTGACATTCTACCAGTTTTGTCAATACACAGCCCTATTTAGATGGTAGCCAGACATTCTACCAGTTCTGTCAATACACAGCCCTATTTAGATGGTAGTCTGACATACTACCAGTTTTGCCAATACACAGCCCTAACTATTTAGATGGTAGTCTGACATTCTACCAGTTCTGTCAATACACAGCCCTATTTAGATGGTAGTCTGACATTCTACCAGTTCTGTCAAAACACAGCCCTATTTAGATGGTAGCCTGACATTCTACCAGTTTTGTCAATACACAGCCCTATTTAGATGGTAGCCTGACATTCTACCAGTTTTTCCAATACACAGCCCTATTTAGATTGTAGCCTGACATTCTACCAGTTCTGTCAATACACAGCCCTATTTAGATGGTAGTCTGACATTCTACCAGTTTTGTCAATACACAGCCCTATTTAGATGGTAGTCTGACATCTTACCAGTTTTGCCAATACACAGCCCTATTTAGATGGTAGTCTGACATTCTACCAGTTCTGTCAAAACACAGCCCTATTTAGATGGTAGCCTGACATTCTACCAGTTTTGTCAATACACAGCCCTATTTAGATGGTAGTCTGACATTCTACCAGTTTTGCCAATACACAGCCCTATTTAGATGGTAGTCTGACATTCTACCAGTTCTGCCAATACACAGCCCTATTTAGATGGCAGTCTGACATTCTACCAGTTCTGTCAATACACAGCCCTATTTAGATGGTAGTCTGACATTCTACCAGTTCTGTCAAAACACAGCCCTATTTAGATGGTAGTCTGACATTCTACCAGTTTTGCCAATACACAGCCCTATTTAGATGGTAGTCTGACATTCTACCAGTTCTGTCAATACACAGCCCTAACTATTTAGATATTAGTCTGATATTCTACCAGTTTTGCCAATACACAGCCCTATTTAGATGTTAGTCTGACATTCTACCAGTTTTGCCAATACACAGCCCTATTTAGATGGTAGTCTGACATTCTACCAGTTCTGTCAATACACAGCCCTAACTATTTAGATGTTAGTCTGACATTCTACCAGTTCTGTCAAAACACAGCCCTTTTTAGATGGTAGTCTGACATTCTACCAGTTCTGTCAATACACAGCCCTATTTAGATGGTAGTCTGACATTCTACCAGTTCTGTCAAAACACAGCCCTATTTAGATGGTAGTCTGACATTCAACCAGTTTTGCCAATACACAGTCCTATTTAGATGGTAGTCTGACATTCTACCAGTTCTGTCAATACACAGCCCTATTTAGATGGTAGTCTGACATTCTACCAGTTCTGTCAATACACAGCCCTATTTAGATGGTAGTCTGATATTCTACCAGTTCTGTCAATACACAGCCCTATTTAGATGTTAGTCTGACATTCTACCAGTTCTGCCAATACACAACCCTATTTAGATGGCAGTCTGACATTCTACCAGTTCTGTCAATATACAGCCCTATTTAGATGGTAGTCTGACATTCTACCAGTTCTGTCAAAACACAGCCCTATTTAGATGGTAGTCTGACATTCTACCAGTTTTGCCAATACACAGCCCTAACTATTTAGATGGTAGTCTGACATTCTACCAGTTCTGTCAATACACAGCCCTATTTAGATGGTAGTCTGACATTCTACCAGTTCTGTCAATACACAGCCCTATTTAGATGGTAGTCTGACATTCTACCAGTTCTGTCAAAACACAGCCCTATTTAGATGGTAGCCTGACATTCTACCAGGTTTGTCAATACACAGCCCTATTTAGATGGTAGCCTGACATTCTACCAGTTTTGCTAATACACAGCCCTATTTAGATGGTAGCCTGACATTCTACCAGTTCTGTCAATACACAGCCCTATTTAGATGGTAGTCTGACATTCTACCAGTTTTGTCAATACACAGCCCTATTTAGATGGTAGTCTGACATTCTACCAGTTTTGCCAATACACAGCCCTATTTAGATGGTAGTCTGACATTCTACCAGTTCTGTCAAAACACAGCCCTATTTAGATGGTAGCCTGACATTCTACCAGTTTTGTCAATACACAGCCCTATTTAGATGGTAGTCTGACATTCTACCAGTTTTGCCAATACACAGCCCTATTTAGATGGTAGTCTGACATTCTACCAGTTCTGTCAATACACAGCCCTAACTATTTAGATATTAGTCTGACATTCTACCAGTTTTGCCAATACACAGCCCTATTTAGATGGTAGTCTGACATTCTACCAGTTCTGTCAAAACACAGCCCTATTTAGATGGTAGCCTGACATTCTACCAGTTTTGTCAATACACAGCCCTATTTAGATGGTAGCCTGACATTCTACCAGTTTTGTCAATACACAGCCCTATTTAGATGGTAGCCTGACATTCTACCAGTTTTTCCAATACACAGCCCTATTTAGATTGTAGCCTGACATTCTACCAGTTCTGTCAATACACAGCCCTATTTAGATGGTAGTCTGACATTCTACCAGTTTTGTCAATACACAGCCCTATTTAGATGGTAGTCTGACATCTTACCAGTTTTGCCAATACACAGCCCTATTTAGATGGTAGTCTGACATTCTACCAGTTCTGTCAAAACACAGCCCTATTTAGATGGTAGCCTGACATTCTACCAGTTTTGTCAATACACAGCCCTATTTAGATGGTAGTCTGACATTCTACCAGTTTTGCCAATACACAGCCCTATTTAGATGGTAGTCTGACATTCTACCAGTTCTGCCAATACACAGCCCTATTTAGATGGCAGTCTGACATTCTACCAGTTCTGTCAATACACAGCCCTATTTAGATGGTAGTCTGACATTCTACCAGTTCTGTCAAAACACAGCCCTATTTAGATGGTAGTCTGACATTCTACCAGTTTTGCCAATACACAGCCCTATTTAGATGGTAGTCTGACATTCTACCAGTTCTGTCAATACACAGCCCTAACTATTTAGATATTAGTCTGATATTCTACCAGTTTTGCCAATACACAGCCCTATTTAGATGTTAGTCTGACATTCTACCAGTTTTGCCAATACACAGCCCTATTTAGATGGTAGTCTGACATTCTACCAGTTCTGTCAATACACAGCCCTAACTATTTAGATGTTAGTCTGACATTCTACCAGTTCTGTCAAAACACAGCCCTTTTTAGATGGTAGTCTGACATTCTACCAGTTCTGTCAATACACAGCCCTATTTAGATGGTAGTCTGACATTCTACCAGTTCTGTCAAAACACAGCCCTATTTAGATGGTAGTCTGACATTCAACCAGTTTTGCCAATACACAGTCCTATTTAGATGGTAGTCTGACATTCTACCAGTTCTGTCAATACACAGCCCTATTTAGATGGTAGTCTGACATTCTACCAGTTCTGTCAATACACAGCCCTATTTAGATGGTAGTCTGATATTCTACCAGTTCTGTCAATACACAGCCCTATTTAGATGTTAGTCTGACATTCTACCAGTTCTGCCAATACACAACCCTATTTAGATGGCAGTCTGACATTCTACCAGTTCTGTCAATATACAGCCCTATTTAGATGGTAGTCTGACATTCTACCAGTTCTGTCAAAACACAGCCCTATTTAGATGGTAGTCTGACATTCTACCAGTTTTGCCAATACACAGCCCTAACTATTTAGATGGTAGTCTGACATTCTACCAGTTCTGTCAATACACAGCCCTATTTAGATGGTAGTCTGACATTCTACCAGTTCTGTCAATACACAGCCCTATTTAGATGGTAGTCTGACATTCTACCAGTTCTGTCAAAACACAGCCCTATTTAGATGGTAGCCTGACATTCTACCAGGTTTGTCAATACACAGCCCTATTTAGATGGTAGCCTGACATTCTACCAGTTTTGCTAATACACAGCCCTATTTAGATGGTAGCCTGACATTCTACCAGTTCTGTCAATACACAGCCCTATTTAGATGGTAGTCTGACATTCTACCAGTTTTGTCAATACACAGCCCTATTTAGATGGTAGTCTGACATTCTACCAGTTTTGCCAATACACAGCCCTATTTAGATGGTAGTCTGACATTCTACCAGTTCTGTCAAAACACAGCCCTATTTAGATGGTAGCCTGACATTCTACCAGTTTTGTCAATACACAGCCCTATTTAGATGGTAGTCTGACATTCTACCAGTTTTGCCAATACACAGCCCTATTTAGATGGTAGTCTGACATTCTACCAGTTCTGTCAATACACAGCCCTAACTATTTAGATATTAGTCTGACATTCTACCAGTTTTGCCAATACACAGCCCTATTTAGATGTTAGTCTGACATTCTACCAGTTTTGCCAATACACAGCCCTATTTAGATGGTAGTCTGACATTCTACCAGTTCTGTCAATACACAGCCCTAACTATTTAGATGTTAGTCTGACATTCTACCAGTTCTGTCAAAACACAGCCCTATTTAGATGGTAGTCTGACATTCTACCAGTTCTGTCAATACACAGCCCTAACTATTTAGATGTTAGTCTGACATTCTACCAGTTCTGTCAAAACACAGCCCTATTTAGATGGTAGTCTGACATTCTACCAGTTCTGTCAATACACAGCCCTATTTAGATGGTAGTCTGACATTCTACCAGTTCTGACAAAACACAGCCCTATTTAGATGGTAGTCTGACATTCTACCAGTTTTGCCAATACACAGTCCTATTTAGATGGTAGTCTGACATTCTACCAGTTCTGTCAATACACAGCCCTATTTAGATGGTAGTCTGACATTCTACCAGTTCTGTCAATACACAGCCCTAACTATTTAGATGGTAGTCTGACATTCTACCAGTTCTGTCAATACACAGCCCTAACTATTTAGATGGTAGTCTGACATTCTACCAGTTTTGTCAATACACAGCCCTATTTAGATGTTAGTCTGACATTCTACCAGTTCTGTCAATACACAGCCCTAACTATTTAGATGGCAGTCTGACATTCTACCAATTCTGTCAATACACAGCCCTATTTAGATGGTAGTCTGATATTCTACCAGTTCTGTCAATACACAGCCCTATTTAGATGGTAGTCTGACATTCTACCAGTTCTGTCAATACACAGCCCTAACTATTTAGATGGTAGTCTGACATTCTACCAGTTCTGTCAATACAGAGCCCTATTTAGATGGTAGTCTGACATTCTACCAGTTCAGTCAATCCACAGCCCTAACTATTTAGATGGTAGTCTGACATTCTACCAGTTCTGTCAATACACAGCCCTAACTATTTAGATGGTAGTCTGACATTCTACCAGTTTTGTCAATACACAGCCCTATTTAGATGGTAGTCTGACATTCTACCAGTTCTGTCTAAACACAGCCCTATTTAGATGGTAGTCTGACATTCTACCAGTTTTGCCAACACACAGCCCTATTTAGATGGTAGTCTGACATTCTACCAGTTCTGTCAATACACAGCCCTAACTATTTAGATATTAGTCTGACATTCTACCAGTTTTGCCAATACATAGCCCTATTTAGATGTTAGTCTGACATTCTACCAGTTTTGCCAATACACAGCCCTATTTAGATGGTAGTCTGACATTCTACCAGTTCTGTCAATACACAGCCCTAACTATTTAGATGTTAGTCTGACATTCTACCAGTTCTGTCAAAACACAGCCCTATTTAGATGGTAGTCTGACATTCTACCAGTTCTGTCAATACACAGCCCTATTTAGATGGTAGTCTGACATTCTACCAGTTCTGTCAAAACACAGCCCTATTTAGATGGTAGTCTGACATTCTACCAGTTCTGTCAATACACAGCCCTATTTAGATGGTAGTCTGACATTCTACCAGTTCTGTCAATACACAGCCCTAACTATTTAGATGGCAGTCTGACATTCTACCAGTTCTGCCAATACACAGCCCTATTTAGATGGCAGTCTGACATTCTACCAGTTCTGTCAATACACAGCCCTATTTAGATGGTAGTCTGACATTCTACCAGTTCTGTCAAAACACAGCCCTATTTAGATGGTAGTCTGACATTCTACCAGTTTTGCCAATACACAGCCCTATTTAGATGGTAGTCTGACATTCTACCAGTTCTGTCAATACACAGCCCTAACTATTTAGATATTAGTCTGATATTCTACCAGTTTTGCCAATACACAGCCCTATTTAGATGTTAGTCTGACATTCTACCAGTTTTGCCAATACACAGCCCTATTTAGATGGTAGTCTGACATTCTACCAGTTCTGTCAATACACAGCCCTAACTATTTAGATGTTAGTCTGACATTCTACCAGTTCTGTCAAAACACAGCCCTTTTTAGATGGTAGTCTGACATTCTACCAGTTCTGTCAATACACAGCCCTATTTAGATGGTAGTCTGACATTCTACCAGTTCTGTCAAAACACAGCCCTATTTAGATGGTAGTCTGACATTCAACCAGTTTTGCCAATACACAGTCCTATTTAGATGGTAGTCTGACATTCTACCAGTTCTGTCAATACACAGCCCTATTTAGATGGTAGTCTGACATTCTACCAGTTCTGTCAATACACAGCCCTATTTAGATGGTAGTCTGATATTCTACCAGTTCTGTCAATACACAGCCCTATTTAGATGTTAGTCTGACATTCTACCAGTTCTGCCAATACACAACCCTATTTAGATGGCAGTCTGACATTCTACCAGTTCTGTCAATATACAGCCCTATTTAGATGGTAGTCTGACATTCTACCAGTTCTGTCAAAACACAGCCCTATTTAGATGGTAGTCTGACATTCTACCAGTTTTGCCAATACACAGCCCTAACTATTTAGATGGTAGTCTGACATTCTACCAGTTCTGTCAATACACAGCCCTATTTAGATGGTAGTCTGACATTCTACCAGTTCTGTCAATACACAGCCCTATTTAGATGGTAGTCTGACATTCTACCAGTTCTGTCAAAACACAGCCCTATTTAGATGGTAGCCTGACATTCTACCAGGTTTGTCAATACACAGCCCTATTTAGATGGTAGCCTGACATTCTACCAGTTTTGCTAATACACAGCCCTATTTAGATGGTAGCCTGACATTCTACCAGTTCTGTCAATACACAGCCCTATTTAGATGGTAGTCTGACATTCTACCAGTTTTGTCAATACACAGCCCTATTTAGATGGTAGTCTGACATTCTACCAGTTTTGCCAATACACAGCCCTATTTAGATGGTAGTCTGACATTCTACCAGTTCTGTCAAAACACAGCCCTATTTAGATGGTAGCCTGACATTCTACCAGTTTTGTCAATACACAGCCCTATTTAGATGGTAGTCTGACATTCTACCAGTTCTGTCAATACACAGCCCTAACTATTTAGATGTTAGTCTGACATTCTACCAGTTCTGTCAAAACACAGCCCTATTTAGATGGTAGTCTGACATTCTACCAGTTCTGTCAATACACAGCCCTATTTAGATGGTAGTCTGACATTCTACCAGTTCTGTCAAAACACAGCCCTATTTAGATGGTAGTCTGACATTCTACCAGTTCTGTCAATACACAGCCCTATTTAGATGGTAGTCTGACATTCTACCAGTTCTGTCAATACACAGCCCTAACTATTTAGATGGCAGTCTGACATTCTACCAGTTCTGCCAATACACAGCCCTATTTAGATGGCAGTCTGACATTCTACCAGTTCTGTCAATACACAGCCCTATTTAGATGGTAGTCTGACATTCTACCAGTTCTGTCAAAACACAGCCCTATTTAGATGGTAGTCTGACATTCTACCAGTTTTGCCAATACACAGCCCTATTTAGATGGTAGTCTGACATTCTACCAGTTCTGTCAAAACACAGCCCTATTTAGATGGTAGCCTGACATTCTACCAGTTTTGTCAATACACAGCCCTATTTAGATGGTAGTCTGACATTCTACCAGTTCTGTCAATACACAGCCCTAACTATTTAGATGTTAGTCTGACATTCTACCAGTTCTGTCAAAACACAGCCCTATTTAGATGGTAGTCTGACATTCTACCAGTTCTGTCAATACACAGCCCTATTTAGATGGTAGTCTGACATTCTACCAGTTCTGTCAAAACACAGCCCTATTTAGATGGTAGTCTGACATTCTACCAGTTCTGTCAATACACAGCCCTATTTAGATGGTAGTCTGACATTCTACCAGTTCTGTCAATACACAGCCCTAACTATTTAGATGGCAGTCTGACATTCTACCAGTTCTGCCAATACACAGCCCTATTTAGATGGCAGTCTGACATTCTACCAGTTCTGTCAATACACAGCCCTATTTAGATGGTAGTCTGACATTCTACCAGTTCTGTCAAAACACAGCCCTATTTAGATGGTAGTCTGACATTCTACCAGTTTTGCCAATACACAGCCCTATTTAGATGGTAGTCTGACATTCTACCAGTTCTGTCAATACACAGCCCTAACTATTTAGATATTAGTCTGATATTCTACCAGTTTTGCCAATACACAGCCCTATTTAGATGTTAGTCTGACATTCTACCAGTTTTGCCAATACACAGCCCTATTTAGATGGTAGTCTGACATTCTACCAGTTCTGTCAATACACAGCCCTAACTATTTAGATGTTAGTCTGACATTCTACCAGTTCTGTCAAAACACAGCCCTTTTTAGATGGTAGTCTGACATTCTACCAGTTCTGTCAATACACAGCCCTATTTAGATGGTAGTCTGACATTCTACCAGTTCTGTCAAAACACAGCCCTATTTAGATGGTAGTCTGACATTCAACCAGTTTTGCCAATACACAGTCCTATTTAGATGGTAGTCTGACATTCTACCAGTTCTGTCAATACACAGCCCTATTTAGATGGTAGTCTGACATTCTACCAGTTCTGTCAATACACAGCCCTATTTAGATGGTAGTCTGATATTCTACCAGTTCTGTCAATACACAGCCCTATTTAGATGTTAGTCTGACATTCTACCAGTTCTGCCAATACACAACCCTATTTAGATGGCAGTCTGACATTCTACCAGTTCTGTCAATATACAGCCCTATTTAGATGGTAGTCTGACATTCTACCAGTTCTGTCAAAACACAGCCCTATTTAGATGGTAGTCTGACATTCTACCAGTTTTGCCAATACACAGCCCTAACTATTTAGATGGTAGTCTGACATTCTACCAGTTCTGTCAATACACAGCCCTATTTAGATGGTAGTCTGACATTCTACCAGTTCTGTCAATACACAGCCCTATTTAGATGGTAGTCTGACATTCTACCAGTTCTGTCAAAACACAGCCCTATTTAGATGGTAGCCTGACATTCTACCAGGTTTGTCAATACACAGCCCTATTTAGATGGTAGCCTGACATTCTACCAGTTTTGCTAATACACAGCCCTATTTAGATGGTAGCCTGACATTCTACCAGTTCTGTCAATACACAGCCCTATTTAGATGGTAGTCTGACATTCTACCAGTTTTGTCAATACACAGCCCTATTTAGATGGTAGTCTGACATTCTACCAGTTTTGCCAATACACAGCCCTATTTAGATGGTAGTCTGACATTCTACCAGTTCTGTCAAAACACAGCCCTATTTAGATGGTAGCCTGACATTCTACCAGTTTTGTCAATACACAGCCCTATTTAGATGGTAGTCTGACATTCTACCAGTTTTGCCAATACACAGCCCTATTTAGATGGTAGTCTGACATTCTACCAGTTCTGTCAATACACAGCCCTAACTATTTAGATATTAGTCTGACATTCTACCAGTTTTGCCAATACACAGCCCTATTTAGATGTTAGTCTGACATTCTACCAGTTTTGCCAATACACAGCCCTATTTAGATGGTAGTCTGACATTCTACCAGTTCTGTCAATACACAGCCCTAACTATTTAGATGTTAGTCTGACATTCTACCAGTTCTGTCAAAACACAGCCCTATTTAGATGGTAGTCTGACATTCTACCAGTTCTGTCAATACACAGCCCTAACTATTTAGATGTTAGTCTGACATTCTACCAGTTCTGTCAATACACAGCCCTATTTAGATGGTAGTCTGATATTCTACCAGTTCTGTCAATACACAGCCCTATTTAGATGTTAGTCTGACATTCTACCAGTTCTGTCAATACACAGCCCTATTTAGATGGTAGTCTGACATTCTACCAGTTCTGTCAATACACAGCCCTATTTAGATGGTAGTCTGATATTCTACCAGTTCTGTCAATACACAGCCCTATTTAGATGTTAGTCTGACATTCTACCAGTTCTGCCAATACACAACCCTATTTAGATGGCAGTCTGACATTCTACCAGTTCTGTCAATATACAGCCCTATTTAGATGGTAGTCTGACATTCTACCAGTTCTGTCAAAACACAGCCCTATTTAGATGGTAGTCTGACATTCTACCAGTTTTGCCAATACACAGCCCTAACTATTTAGATGGTAGTCTGACATTCTACCAGTTCTGTCAATACACAGCCCTATTTAGATGGTAGTCTGACATTCTACCAGTTCTGTCAATACACAGCCCTATTTAGATGGTAGTCTGACATTCTACCAGTTCTGTCAAAACACAGCCCTATTTAGATGGTAGCCTGACATTCTACCAGGTTTGTCAATACACAGCCCTATTTAGATGGTAGCCTGACATTCTACCAGTTTTGCTAATACACAGCCCTATTTAGATGGTAGCCTGACATTCTACCAGTTCTGTCAATACACAGCCCTATTTAGATGGTAGTCTGACATTCTACCAGTTTTGTCAATACACAGCCCTATTTAGATGGTAGTCTGACATTCTACCAGTTTTGCCAATACACAGCCCTATTTAGATGGTAGTCTGACATTCTACCAGTTCTGTCAAAACACAGCCCTATTTAGATGGTAGCCTGACATTCTACCAGTTTTGTCAATACACAGCCCTATTTAGATGGTAGTCTGACATTCTACCAGTTTTGCCAATACACAGCCCTATTTAGATGGTAGTCTGACATTCTACCAGTTCTGTCAATACACAGCCCTAACTATTTAGATGTTAGTCTGACATTCTACCAGTTTTGTCAATACACAGCCCTATTTAGATGGTAGTCTGACATTCTACCAGTTCTGTCAATACACAGCCCTATTTAGATGGTAGTCTGACATTCTACCAGTTCTGTCAAAACACAGCCCTATTTAGATGGTAGTCTGACATTCAACCAGTTTTGCCAATACACAGTCCTATTTAGATGGTAGTCTGACATTCTACCAGTTCTGTCAATACACAGCCCTATTTAGATGGTAGTCTGACATTCTACCAGTTCTGTCAATACACAGCCCTATTTAGATGGTAGTCTGATATTCTACCAGTTCTGTCAATACACAGCCCTATTTAGATGTTAGTCTGACATTCTACCAGTTCTGCCAATACACAACCCTATTTAGATGGCAGTCTGACATTCTACCAGTTCTGTCAATATACAGCCCTATTTAGATGGTAGTCTGACATTCTACCAGTTCTGTCAAAACACAGCCCTATTTAGATGGTAGTCTGACATTCTACCAGTTTTGCCAATACACAGCCCTAACTATTTAGATGGTAGTCTGACATTCTACCAGTTCTGTCAATACACAGCCCTATTTAGATGGTAGTCTGACATTCTACCAGTTCTGTCAATACACAGCCCTATTTAGATGGTAGTCTGACATTCTACCAGTTCTGTCAAAACACAGCCCTATTTAGATGGTAGCCTGACATTCTACCAGGTTTGTCAATACACAGCCCTATTTAGATGGTAGCCTGACATTCTACCAGTTTTGCTAATACACAGCCCTATTTAGATGGTAGCCTGACATTCTACCAGTTCTGTCAATACACAGCCCTATTTAGATGGTAGTCTGACATTCTACCAGTTTTGTCAATACACAGCCCTATTTAGATGGTAGTCTGACATTCTACCAGTTTTGCCAATACACAGCCCTATTTAGATGGTAGTCTGACATTCTACCAGTTCTGTCAAAACACAGCCCTATTTAGATGGTAGCCTGACATTCTACCAGTTTTGTCAATACACAGCCCTATTTAGATGGTAGTCTGACATTCTACCAGTTTTGCCAATACACAGCCCTATTTAGATGGTAGTCTGACATTCTACCAGTTCTGTCAATACACAGCCCTAACTATTTAGATATTAGTCTGACATTCTACCAGTTTTGCCAATACACAGCCCTATTTAGATGTTAGTCTGACATTCTACCAGTTTTGCCAATACACAGCCCTATTTAGATGGTAGTCTGACATTCTACCAGTTCTGTCAATACACAGCCCTAACTATTTAGATGTTAGTCTGACATTCTACCAGTTCTGTCAAAACACAGCCCTATTTAGATGGTAGTCTGACATTCTACCAGTTCTGTCAATACACAGCCCTAACTATTTAGATGTTAGTCTGACATTCTACCAGTTCTGTCAAAACACAGCCCTATTTAGATGGTAGTCTGACATTCTACCAGTTCTGTCAATACACAGCCCTATTTAGATGGTAGTCTGACATTCTACCAGTTTTGCCAATACACAGTCCTATTTAGATGGTAGTCTGACATTCTACCAGTTCTGTCAATACACAGCCCTATTTAGATGGTAGTCTGACATTCTACCAGTTCTGTCAATACACAGCCCCATTTAGATGGTAGTCTGATATTCTACCAGTTCTGTCAATACACAGCGCTATTTAGATGGTAGTCTGACATTCTACCAGTTCTGTCAATACACAGCCCTAACTATTAGATGGTAGTCTGACATTCTACCAGTTCTGTCAATACACAGCCCTATTTAGATGGTAGTCTGACATTCTACCAGTTCTGTCAATACACAGCCCTAACTATTTAGATGGTAGTCTGACATTCTACCAGTTCTGTCAATACACAGCCCTAACTATTTAGATGGTAGTCTGACATTCTACCAGTTTTGTCAATACACAGCCCTATTTAGATGTTAGTCTGACATTCTACCAGTTCTGTCAATACACAGCCCTAACCATTTAGATGGCAGTCTGACATTCTACCAATTCTGTCAATACACAGCCCTATTTAGATGGTAGTCTGATATTCTACCAGTTCTGTCAATACACAGCCCTATTTAGATGGTAGTCTGACATTCTACCAGTTCTGTCAATACACAGCCCTAACTATTTAGATGGTAGTCTGACATTCTACCAGTTCTGTCAATACAGAGCCCTATTTAGATGGTAGTCTGACATTCTACCAGTTCAGTCAATCCACAGCCCTAACTATTTAGATGGTAGTCTGACATTCTACCAGTTCTGTCAATACACAGCCCTAACTATTTAGATGGTAGTCTGACATTCTACCAGTTTTGTCAATACACAGCCCTATTTAGATGGTAGTCTGACATTCTACCAGTTCTGTCTAAACACAGCCCTATTTAGATGGTAGTCTGACATTCTACCAGTTTTGCCAACACACAGCCCTATTTAGATGGTAGTCTGACATTCTACCAGTTCTGTCAATACACAGCCCTAACTATTTAGATATTAGTCTGACATTCTACCAGTTTTGCCAATACATAGCCCTATTTAGATGTTAGTCTGACATTCTACCAGTTTTGCCAATACACAGCCCTATTTAGATGGTAGTCTGACATTCTACCAGTTCTGTCAATACACAGCCCTAACTATTTAGATGTTAGTCTGACATTCTACCAGTTCTGTCAAAACACAGCCCTATTTAGATGGTAGTCTGACATTCTACCAGTTCTGTCAATACACAGCCCTATTTAGATGGTAGTCTGACATTCTACCAGTTCTGTCAAAACACAGCCCTATTTAGATGGTAGTCTGACATTCTACCAGTTCTGTCAATACACAGCCCTATTTAGATGGTAGTCTGACATTCTACCAGTTCTGTCAATACACAGCCCTAACTATTTAGATGGCAGTCTGACATTCTACCAGTTCTGCCAATACACAGCCCTATTTAGATGGCAGTCTGACATTCTACCAGTTCTGTCAATACACAGCCCTATTTAGATGGTAGTCTGACATTCTACCAGTTCTGTCAAAACACAGCCCTATTTAGATGGTAGTCTGACATTCTACCAGTTTTGCCAATACACAGCCCTATTTAGATGGTAGTCTGACATTCTACCAGTTCTGTCAATACACAGCCCTAACTATTTAGATATTAGTCTGATATTCTACCAGTTTTGCCAATACACAGCCCTATTTAGATGTTAGTCTGACATTCTACCAGTTTTGCCAATACACAGCCCTATTTAGATGGTAGTCTGACATTCTACCAGTTCTGTCAATACACAGCCCTAACTATTTAGATGTTAGTCTGACATTCTACCAGTTCTGTCAAAACACAGCCCTTTTTAGATGGTAGTCTGACATTCTACCAGTTCTGTCAATACACAGCCCTATTTAGATGGTAGTCTGACATTCTACCAGTTCTGTCAAAACACAGCCCTATTTAGATGGTAGTCTGACATTCAACCAGTTTTGCCAATACACAGTCCTATTTAGATGGTAGTCTGACATTCTACCAGTTCTGTCAATACACAGCCCTATTTAGATGGTAGTCTGACATTCTACCAGTTCTGTCAATACACAGCCCTATTTAGATGGTAGTCTGATATTCTACCAGTTCTGTCAATACACAGCCCTATTTAGATGTTAGTCTGACATTCTACCAGTTCTGCCAATACACAACCCTATTTAGATGGCAGTCTGACATTCTACCAGTTCTGTCAATATACAGCCCTATTTAGATGGTAGTCTGACATTCTACCAGTTCTGTCAAAACACAGCCCTATTTAGATGGTAGTCTGACATTCTACCAGTTTTGCCAATACACAGCCCTAACTATTTAGATGGTAGTCTGACATTCTACCAGTTCTGTCAATACACAGCCCTATTTAGATGGTAGTCTGACATTCTACCAGTTCTGTCAATACACAGCCCTATTTAGATGGTAGTCTGACATTCTACCAGTTCTGTCAAAACACAGCCCTATTTAGATGGTAGCCTGACATTCTACCAGGTTTGTCAATACACAGCCCTATTTAGATGGTAGCCTGACATTCTACCAGTTTTGCTAATACACAGCCCTATTTAGATGGTAGCCTGACATTCTACCAGTTCTGTCAATACACAGCCCTATTTAGATGGTAGTCTGACATTCTACCAGTTTTGTCAATACACAGCCCTATTTAGATGGTAGTCTGACATTCTACCAGTTTTGCCAATACACAGCCCTATTTAGATGGTAGTCTGACATTCTACCAGTTCTGTCAAAACACAGCCCTATTTAGATGGTAGCCTGACATTCTACCAGTTTTGTCAATACACAGCCCTATTTAGATGGTAGTCTGACATTCTACCAGTTTTGCCAATACACAGCCCTATTTAGATGGTAGTCTGACATTCTACCAGTTCTGTCAATACACAGCCCTAACTATTTAGATATTAGTCTGACATTCTACCAGTTTTGCCAATACACAGCCCTATTTAGATGTTAGTCTGACATTCTACCAGTTTTGCCAATACACAGCCCTATTTAGATGGTAGTCTGACATTCTACCAGTTCTGTCAATACACAGCCCTAACTATTTAGATGTTAGTCTGACATTCTACCAGTTCTGTCAAAACACAGCCCTATTTAGATGGTAGTCTGACATTCTACCAGTTCTGTCAATACACAGCCCTAACTATTTAGATGTTAGTCTGACATTCTACCAGTTCTGTCAAAACACAGCCCTATTTAGATGGTAGTCTGACATTCTACCAGTTCTGTCAATACACAGCCCTATTTAGATGGTAGTCTGACATTCTACCAGTTCCGACAAAACACAGCCCTATTTAGATGGTAGTCTGACATTCTACCAGTTTTGCCAATACACAGTCCTATTTAGATGGTAGTCTGACATTCTACCAGTTCTGTCAATACACAGCCCTATTTAGATGGTAGTCTGACATTCTACCAGTTCTGTCAATACACAGCCCCATTTAGATGGTAGTCTGATATTCTACCAGTTCTGTCAATACACAGCGCTATTTAGATGGTAGTCTGACATTCTACCAGTTCTGTCAATACACAGCCCTAACTATTAGATGGTAGTCTGACATTCTACCAGTTCTGTCAATACACAGCCCTATTTAGATGGTAGTCTGACATTCTACCAGTTCTGTCAATACACAGCCCTAACTATTTAGATGGTAGTCTGACATTCTACCAGTTCTGTCAATACACAGCCCTAACTATTTAGATGGTAGTCTGACATTCTACCAGTTTTGTCAATACACAGCCCTATTTAGATGTTAGTCTGACATTCTACCAGTTCTGTCAATACACAGCCCTAACTATTTAGATGGCAGTCTGACATTCTACCAATTCTGTCAATACACAGCCCTATTTAGATGGTAGTCTGATATTCTACCAGTTCTGTCAATACACAGCCCTATTTAGATGGTAGTCTGACATTCTACCAGTTCTGTCAATACACAGCCCTAACTATTTAGATGGTAGTCTGACATTCTACCAGTTCTGTCAATACACAGCCCTATTTAGATGGTAGTCTGACATTCTACCAGTTCTGTCAATCCACAGCCCTAACTATTTAGATGGTAGTCTGACATTCTACCAGTTCTGTCAATACACAGCCCTAACTATTTAGATGGTAGTCTGACATTCTACCAGTTGTGTCAATACACAGCCCTAACTATTTAGATGGTAGTCTGACATTCTACCAGTTTTGTCAATACACAGCCCTATTTAGATGGTAGTCTGACATTCTACCAGTTCTGTCAATACACAGCCCTAACTATTTAGATGGTAGTCTGACATTCTACCAGTTTTGTCAATACACAGCCCTATTTAGATGGTAGTCTGACATTCTACCAGTTCTGTCAATACACAGCCCTAACTATTTAGATGGTAGTCTGACATTCTACCAGTTTTGTCAATACACAGCCCTATTTAGATGGTAGTCTGACATTCTACCAGTTTTGCCAATACACAGCCCTATTTAGATGTTAGTCTGACATTCTACCAGTTCTGTCAATACACAGCCGTAACTATTTAGATGGCAGTCTGACATTCTACCAGTTCTGTCAATACACAGCACTATTTAGATGTTAGTCTGACATTCTACCAGTTCTGTCAATACACAGCCCTAACTATTTAGATGGTAGTCTGACATTCTACCAGTTCTGTCAATACACAGCCCTAACTATTTAGATGGTAGTCTGACATTCTACCAGTTCTGTCAATACACAGTCCTATTTAGATGGTAGTCTGACATTCTACCAGTTGTCAATACACAGCCCTATTTAGATGGTAGTCTGACATTCTACCAGTTCTGTCAATACACAGCCCTATTTAGATGGTAGTCTGACATTCTACCAGTTCTTTCAATACACAACCCTATTTAGATGGTAGTCTGACATTCTACCAGTTCTGTCAATACACAGCCCTAATTATTTAGATGGTAGTCTGACATTCTACCAGTTCTGTCAATACACAGCACTATTTAGATGGTAGTTTGACATTCTACCAGTTCTGTCAATACACAGCCCTAACTATTTAGATGGTAGTCTGACATTCTACCAGTTCAGTCAATACACAGCACTATTTAGATGGTAGTCTGACATTCTACCAGTTCTGTCAATACACAGCCCTATTTAGATGGTAGTCTGACATTCTACCAGTTCTGACAATACACAGCCCTATTTAGATGGTAGTCTGACATTCTACCAGTTCTGTCAATACACAGCCCTATTTAGATGGTAGTCTGACATTCTACCAGTTCTGTCAATACACAGCACTATTTAGATGGTAGTCTGACATTCTACCAGTTCTGTCAATACACAGCCCTATTTAGATGTTAGTCTGACATTCTACCAGTTCTGTCAATACACAGCCCTATTTAGATGGTAGTCTGACATTCTACCAGTTCTGTCAATACACAGCCCTAACTATTTAGATGGTAGTCTGACATTCTACCAGTTCTGTCAATACACAGCCCTAACTATGTAGATGGTAGTCTGACATTCTACCAGTTCTGTCAATAAACAGCCCTATTTAGATGTTAGTCTGACATTCTACCAGTTCTGTCAATACACAGCCCTAACTATTTAGATGGTAGTCTGACATTCTACCAGTTCTGTCAATACACAGCCCTATTTAGATGGTAGTCTGACATTCTACCAGTTCTCTCAATACACAGCCCTATTTAGATGGTAGCCTGACATTCTACCAGTTTTGTCAATACACAGCCCTATTTAGATGGTAGCCTGACATTCTACCAGTTCTGTCAATACACAGCCCTATTTAGATGGTAGTCTGACATTCTACCAGTTTTGCCAATACACAGCCCTAACTATTTAGATGGTAGTCTGACATTCTACCAGTTCTGTCAATACACAGCCCTATTTAGATGGTAGTCTGACATTCTACCAGTTCTGTCAATACACAGCCCTATTTAGATGGTAGTCTGACATTCTACTAGTTCTGTCAAAACACAGCCCTATTTAGATGGTAGCCTGACATTCTACCAGTTTTGTCAATACACAGCCCTATTTAGATGGTAGCCTGACATTCTACCAGTTTTGCCAATACACAGCCCTATTTAGATGGTAGTCTGACATTCTACCAGTTTTGCCAATACACAGCCCTATTTAGATGGTAGTCTGACATTCTACCAGTTCTGTCAATACACAGCGCTATTTAGACGGTAGTCTGACATTCTACCAGTTCTGTCAATACACAGCCCTAACTATTTAGATGGTAGTCTGACATTCTACCAGTTCTGTCAATACACAGCCCTATTTAGATGGTAGTCTGACATTCTACCAGTTCTGTCAATACACAGCCCTAACTATTTAGATGGTAGTCTGACATTCTACCAGTTCTGTCAATACACAGCCCTAACTATTTAGATGGTAGTCTGACATTCTACCAGTTTTGTCAATACACAGCCCTATTTAGATGGTAGTCTGACATTCTACCAGTTTTGCCAATACACAGCCCTATTTAGATGTTAGTCTGACATTCTACCAGTTCTGTCAATACACAGCCCTAACTATTTAGATGGCAGTCTGACATTCTACCAGTTCTGTCAATACACAGCCCTATTTAGATGGTAGTCTGATATTCTACCAGTTCTGTCAATACACAGCCCTATTTAGATGGTAGTCTGACATTCTACCAGTTCTGTCAATACACAGCCCTAATTATTTAGATGGTAGTCTGACATTCTACCAGTTCTGTCAATACACAGCCCTATTTAGATGGTAGTCTGACATTCTACCAGTTCTGTCAATCCACAGCCCTAACTATTTAGATGGTAGTCTGACATTCTACCAGTTCTGTCAATACACAGCCCTAACTATTTAGATGGTAGTCTGACATTCTACCAGTTTTGTCAATACACAGCCCTATTTAGATGGTAGTCTGACATTCTACCAGTTTTGCCAATACACAGCCCTATTTAGATGTTAGTCTGACATTCTACCAGTTCTGTCAATACACAGCCCTAACTATTTAGATGGCAGTCTGACATTCTACCAGTTCTGTCAATACACAGCACTATTTAGATGTTAGTCTGACATTCTACCAGTTCTGTCAATACACAGCCCTAACTATTTAGATGGTAGTCTGACATTCTACCAGTTCTGTCAATACACAGCCCTAACTATTTAGATGGTAGTCTGACATTCTACCAGTTCTGTCAATACACAGTCCTATTTAGATGGTAGTCTGACATTCTACCAGTTGTCAATACACAGCCCTATTTAGATGGTAGTCTGACATTCTACCAGTTCTGTCAATACACAGCCCTATTTAGATGGTAGTCTGACATTCTACCAGTTCTTTCAATACAGAACCCTATTTAGATGGTAGTCTGACATTCTACCAGTTCTGTCAATACACAGCCCTAATTATTTAGATGGTAGTCTGACATTCTACCAGTTCTGTCAATACACAGCACTATTTAGATGGTAGTTTGACATTCTACCAGTTCTGTCAATACACAGCCCTAACTATTTAGATGGTAGTCTGACATTCTACCAGTTCTGTCAATACACAGCACTATTTAGATGGTAGTCTGACATTCTACAAGTTCTGTCAATACACAGCCCTAACTATTTAGATGGTAGTCTGACATTCTACCAGTTCTGTCAATACACAGCCCTATTTAGATGGTAGTCTGACATTCTACCAGTTCTGTCAATACACAGCCCTATTTAGATGGTAGTTTGACATTCTACTAGTTCTGTCAATACACAGCACTATTTAGATGGTAGTCTGACATTCTACCAGTTCTGTCAATACACAGCCCTATTTAGATGTTAGTCTGACATTCTACCAGTTCTGTCAATACACTGCCCTATTTAGATGGTAGTCTGACATTCTACCAGTTCTGTCAATACACAGCCCTAACTATTTAGATGGTAGTCTGACATTCTACCAGTTCTGTCAATACACAGCCCTACCTATTTAGATGGTAGTCTGACATTCTACCAGTTCTGTCAATAAACAGCCCTATTTAGATGTTAGTCTGACATTCTACCAGTTCTGTCAATACACAACCCTATTTAGATGGTAGTCTGACATTCTACCAGTTCTGTCAATACACAGCCCTAACTATTTAGATGGTAGTCTGACATTCTACCAGTTCTGTCAATACACAGCCCTATTTAGATGGTAGTCTGACATTCTACCAGTTCTGTCAATACACAGCCCTATTTAGATGGTAGCCTGACATTCTACCAGTTTTGTCAATACACAGCCCTATTTAGATGGTAGCCTGACATTCTACCAGTTCTGTCAATACACAGCCCTATTTAGATGGTAGTCTGACATTCTACCAGTTTTGCCAATACACAGCCCTAACTATTTAGATGGTAGTCTGACATTCTACCAGTTCTGTCAATACACAGCCCTATTTAGATGGTAGTCTGACATTCTACCAGTTCTGTCAATACACAGCCCTATTTAGATGGTAGTCTGACATTCTACCAGTTCTGTCAAAACACAGCCCTATTTAGATGGTAGCCTGACATTCTACCAGTTTTGTCAATACACAGCCCTATTTAGATGGTAGCCTGACATTCTACCAGTTTTGCCAATACACAGCCCTATTTAGATGGTAGCCTGACATTCTACCAGTTCTGTCAATACACAGCCCTATTTAGATGGTAGTCTGACATTCTACCAGTTTTGTCAATACACAGCCCTATTTAGATGGTAGTCTGACATTCTACCAGTTTTGCCAATACACAGCCCTATTTAGATGGTAGTCTGACATTCTACCAGTTCTGTCAAAACACAGCCCTATTTAGATGGTAGCCTGACATTCTACCAGTTTTGTCAATACACAGCCCTATTTAGATGGTAGTCTGACATTCTACCAGTTTTGCCAATACACAGCCCTATTTAGATGGCAGTCTGACATTCTACCAGTTCTGTCAATACACAGCCCTATTTAGATGGTAGTCTGACATTCTACCAGTTCTGTCAATACACAGCCCTATTTAGATGGTAGTCTGACATTCTACCAGTTTTGCCAATACACAGCCCTATTTAGATGGTAGTCTGACATTCTACCAGTTCTGTCAATACACAGCCCTAACTATTTAGATATTAGTCTGATATTCTCCCAGTTTTGCCAATACACAGCCCTATTTAGATGTTAGTCTGACATTCTACCAGTTTTGCCAATACACAGCCCTATTTAGATGGTAGTCTGACATTCTACCAGTTCTGTCAATACACAGCCCTATTTAGATGTTAGTCTGACATTCTACCAGTTCTGTCAATACACATCCCTAACTATTTAGATGTTAGTCTGACATTCTACCAGTTCTGTCAAAACACAGCCCTATTTAGATGGTAGTCTGACATTCTACCAGTTCTGTCAATACACAGCCCTATTTAGATGGTAGTCTGACATTCTACCAGTTCTGTCAAAACACAGCCCTATTTAGATGGTAGTCTGACATTCTACCAGTTTTGTCAATACACAGTCCTATTTGATGGTAGTCTGACATTCTACCAGTTCTGTCAATACACAGCCCTATTTAGATGGTAGTCTGATATTCTACCAGTTCTGTCAATACACAGCCCTATTTAGATGGTAGTCTGACATTCTACCAGTTCTGTCAATACACAGCCCTATTTAGATGGTAGTCTGACATTCTACCAGTTCTGTCAATACACAGCCCTATTTAGATGGTAGTCTGACATTCTACCAGTTCTGTCAATACACAGCCCTAACTATTTAGATGGTAGTCTGACATTCTACCAGTTTTGTCAATACACAGCCCTATTTAGATGGTAGTCTGACATTATACCAGTTTTGCCAATACACAGCCCTATTTAGATGTTAGTCTGACATTCTACCAGTTCTGTCAATACACAGCCCTAACTATTTAGATGACAGTCTGACATTCTACCAGTTCTGTCAATCCACAGCCCTAACTATTTAGATGGTAGTCTGACATTCTACCAGTTCTGTCAATACACAGCCCTAACTATTTAGATGGTAGTCTGACATTCTACCAGTTTTGTCAATACACAGCCCTATTTAGATGGTAGTCTGACATTCTACCAGTTTTGCCAATACACAGCCCTATTTAGATGTTAGTCTGACATTCTACCAGTTCTGTCAATACACAGCCCTATTTAGATGGTAGTCTGACATTCTACCAGTTCTGTCAATACACAGCCCTATTTAGATGGTAGTCTGACATTCTCACCAGTTTTGTCAAAACACAGCCCTATTTAGATGGTAGTCTGACATTCTACCAGTTCTGTCAATACACAGCCCTATTTAGATGGTAGCCTGACATTCTACCAGTTCTGTCAATACACAGCCCTATTTAGATGGTAGTCTGACATTCTACCAGTTCTGTCAATACACAGCCCTATTTAGATGGTAGCCTGACATTCTACCAGTTTTGTCAATACACAACCCTATTTAGATGGTAGTCTGACATTCTACCAGTTCTGTCAATACACAGCCCTAACTATTTAGATGTTAGTCTGACATTCTACCAGTTCTGTCAATACACAGCACTATTTAGATGTTAGTCTGACATTCTACCAGTTCTGTCAATACACAGCCGTAACTATTTAGATGGCAGTCTGACATTCTACCAGTTCTGTCAATACACAGCCCTAACTATTTAGATGTTAGTCTGACATTCTACCAGTTCTGTCAATACACAGCCCTAACTATTTAGATGGCAGTCTGACATTCTACCAGTTACGAGTTCTGTCAATACACAGCCCTAACTATTTAGATGGTAATTAAAACATTAAACAGACCTTGTATATTGTTCAACACTGAAATTCACATTCTGAGTTTTATTATATATTTGTAGAATAGAACACAGTAGAACAAAAGATATATTCTAATGTTATTGAATTGATGAAATATATTTTATATATCTACTAATTAGATCATGATTGTGATGATGGTGATGATCATCACTAAGTACGGCAATTGGTCATACATTACAAGAGTCATTGGAAAATTTTGAGGCAAACCAGCACACTCGCAGTATTGTCATGGGTGATGGTGAGGTTGTTTCAGCACTATGGTGCTGAAACAACCAAGTACCCTCACGGACATCACCTGACACCTTGGTAAGGCCAGGTGATGGCGAGGCTAAGGTACTTAAACAACCAAGTACCCTCACGGGCATTACCTGACACCTTGGTAAGGCCAGGTGATGGCGAGGCTAAGGTACTGAAACAACCAAGTACCCTCACGGACATCACTTGACACCACGGTAAAGCCAGATGATGGCGAGGCTAAGGTACTGAAACAACCAAGTACCCTCACGGACATCACCTGACACCTTGGTAAGGCCAGGTGATGGCGAGGCTAAGGTACTGAAACAACCAAGTACCCTCACGGACATCACCTGACACCTTGGTAAGGCCAGGTGATGGCGAGGCTAAGGTACTGAAACAACCAAGTACCCCACGGGCATCACCTGACACCTTGGTAAGGCCAGGTGATGGCGAGGCTAAGGTACTGAAACAACCAAGTACCCTCACGGACATCACCTGACACCTCGGTAAGGCCAGGTGATGGCGAGGCTAAGGTACTGAAACAACCAAGTACCCCACGGGCATCACCTGACACCTTGGTAAGGCCAGGTGATGGCGAGGCTAAGGTACTGAAACAACCAAGTACCCCACGGGCATCACCTGACACCTCGGTAAGGCCAGGTGATGGCGAGGCTAAGGTACTGAAACAACCAAGTACCCCACGGGCATCACCTGACACCTTGGTAAGGCCAGGTGATGGCGAGGCTAAGGTACTGAAACAACCAAGTACCCCACGGGCATCACCTGACACCTCGGTAAGGCCAGGTGATGGCGAGGCTAAGGTACTGAAACAACCAAGTACCCCACGGGCATCACCTGACACCTTGGTAAGGCCAGGTGATGGCGAGGCTAAGGTACTGAAACAACCAAGTACCCCACGGGCATCACCTGACACCTCGGTAAGGCCAGGTGATGGTGAGGCTAAGGTACTGAAACAACCAAGTACCCCACGGGCATCACCTGACACCTTGGTAAGGCCAGGTGATGGTGAGGCTAAGGTACTGAAACAACCAAGTACCCCACGGGCATCACCTGACACCTTGGTAAGGCCAGGTGATGGTGAGGCTAAGGTACTGAAACAACCAAGTACCCCACGGGCATCACCTGACACCTTGGTAAGGCCAGGTGATGGTGAGGTTAAGACACTGAAACAACCAATGAATTATTGGGAGTTACACTGATCAAAAATGATATAGATTTTAAATAACCCCCCCCCCCCCCCCTCCCCACACACACACACAAAAACAACAAAAATTAAAATCAAAACAAAACTCACCCTCACATATTTTATGTTCACATGTTATATTACCATAGAAACAGAAACTGAAAAAGTATTTATAAAATATGTTTTAATTACCATGAATTTGTAATTAATAATAATTGTTTCTACTTTAGGCACAAGGCCAGTAATTATTTCAGTGTATTACTGGTACTTTATTTTATCGACCCCGTAAGGATGAAAGGCAAAGTTAACCCCGGCGGGATTTGAACTCAGAATAGCAAGGGCCGTAACTCTATGCATCAAAGCATGGTGTCCGACTCTCTACCAATACTGCCAATCCACTGCCCTAAAAATTTAGCTCGACGAGGATGAGATGTAATTAATAATAATGTAATTAATAATAATAATAATAATAATAATAATAATGGTTTCTACTTTAGGCACAAGGCCAGCAATTTTGAGGAAAGAGAAAGTTGATTAAATCGACCCCAGTGTGTTATTATTTTATCAACCCAGGAAGGATGAAAGACAAAGCTAACCTTGGTGGGATTTGAACTCCATGTAAAGGGCCGTAACTCTATGCTATGAAGCATATTGTTCGACGCTCTGCCAATACTGCCAATCTACCAGTAATACACTGGAGTCAATTTAATTGATTTTCCCTCCCCCCAAAATTGCTGGCATTGAAGAAACAATTATTATTATTATTGATGGCAGTATCGATATTCTCGGACAATATGCTTTGCAGCATAGAGTTATGGCCCTTTATGTTCTGAGTTCAAATCCCACTGAGGTTAACTTTGCCTTTCATTCTTACAGGGTTGATAAAATAAAGTACCAGTCACGCACTGGGGTTGATTTAATCGACTTTCCCCTCCCCCAAAATTGCTGGCCTTGTGCCTATATAAGAAACCATTGTTGTTGATGATAAATATAAAGATATATTGAAGTTATACATCTATAATAGTACAAGTCTTATCATTTAGTACAAGTAATATTAACAACACCATCTATAATAGTACAAGTCTTATCATTTAGTACAAGTAATATTAACAACACTATCTATAATAGTACAAGTCTTATCATTTAGTACAAGTAATATTAACAACACTATCTATAATAGTACAAGTCTTATCATTTAGTACAAGTAATATTAACAACACCATCTATAATAGTACAAGTCTTATCATTTAGTACAAGTAATATTAACAACACTATCTATAATAGTACAAGCCTTATCATTTAGTACAAGTAATATTAACAACACCATCTATAATAGTACAAGCCTTATCATTTAGTACAAGTAATATTAACAACACTATCTATAATAGTACAAGCCTTATCATTTAGTACAAGTAATATTAACAACACTATCTATAATAGTACAAGCCTTACCATTTAGCACAGGCAATATTAACAACAACACCATTTTCAAGTTTTTCATCCATATAAACTACTTCATCTTCGTTTGTAGCGCCGTTAATACCATCTTTTTCAATCCAACCAATTATGTTAGGACCATCAAAGCCAAATTCTTTTATGAATGTATATTTGTCAAATACACACACTAGAAAAAAAAATACAATAGAATTTTTCAGACAAAGAAATTTGTATATTTATTTAATGTCAGATATAATTCTCCCTTCAATGGTGTGTTTTGTTTTTGTATAAACAGCTTTAATCATCATCATCACTGTTTGACATCCATTTTTCCATGCAAGTGTAGGTTAGTTGAGCTGTCTTATTTTGAAACAAGTCATATCAGATGACCATGTCTTGCATATACAGAACTGATTTTGGTTTGGTTTCTATGGCTGGATGCCCTTCCTAACACCAACCACATTTACAGTGAGTGCTGGGTGCTTTTTGTCATACACCTACATGACCACTTCACAGTGTGAACTGGGTTCTATTTGTCGTGATACCTACACGACCACTTTACAGGGTGGACTGGGTGCTTTCCTTTTGTAAAATAAAATAAGTCTTATTGCCAGAAAAAACAAAAGAATAAAAATTCTCTTATTAGATTTAGTTTTGTGAAAATATATTTCCTAATTTAACATTCCTATATTTACACCTGTCAACTGGTAAATATAAGAAGGTTCACCTCTTCTGTTCCCTTTAATAGAGTCTTTTGGTTTCCAATATATATTTTAAAGCCGGTACAATGCAGTAGAAAATACGAAGGGCAAATGTTTAATTTCCCATCATTTGTCCTCTGTGTTTTCTACCACATTGAACCAGCTTTAAAAAAACAATTATCAGTCTTTTACTAAATGAAATGAAATTATTGTGTAGTGCTCAGGTGCACTACAACTCATCAAAGGTGCATGTATAGTACATAGAATAATATACAAATGTCAGGGAAGTGAATAGTGTATGAGTCATGATATACATGTGTGCGTGTGTATGGAAGGGGAATATTAGGTGTAGTGTTGGCGAATCTCAGGAAGCATGGAGGTTTTAAAGGATGCAGTGTCTCGACAGCTAACAACTGATGCAGGTAGTTTGTTCCATGGAGGTTTTAAAGGATGCAGTGTCTCGACAGGTAACAACTGATGCAGGTAGTTTGTTCCATGGAGGTTTTAAAGGATGCAGTATCTCGACAGCTAACAACTGATGCAGGTAGTTTGTTCCATGGAGGTTTTAAAGGATACAGTATCTCGACAGCTAACTGATGCAGGTAGTTTGTTCCATGGAGGTTTTAAAGGATGCAGTATCACGACAGCTAACAACTGATGCAGGTAGTTTGTTCCATGGAGGTTTTAAAGGATGCAGTATCTCGACAGCTAACGACTGATACAGGTAGTTTGTTCCATGGAGGTTTTAAAGGATGCAGTATCACGACAGCTAACAACTGATGCAGGTAGTTTGTTCCATGGAGGTTTTAAAGGATGCAGTATCTCGACAGCTAACGACTGATGCAGGTAGTTTGTTCCATGGAGGTTTTAAAGGATGCAGTATCTCGACAGCTAACGACTGATGCAGGTAGTTTGCTCCATGGAGGTTTTAAAGGATGCAGTATCACGACAGCTAACAACTGATGCAGGTAGTTTGTTCCATGGAGGTTTTAAAGGATGCAGTGTCACAACAGCTAACAACTGATGCAGGTAATTTGTTCCATGGAGGTTTTAATAGGAAACTGATTAATGTATATTTATGGTAATGTAAGGTGCAACAATACATCATTCCAAATATCTCACAATGCTTTGTATTACCTACATTACTGCTCAATATGTATTTCTACTGAAGCAACGGGAAATAAAGTTGCTCAAGAATTGCACTCTATTTAATTTAATCCAACAATGGTTATTCTCTACCAAATTACTTATTTAGAATTGTTTTGGGCTTGGTTTCTACAGCTGGATGCCAACCACATTTACAGTATAGGCCGGGTTCCTTTTGTCATGTCATGTCACCAACACGACTAATTTACAGGATAGACTGGGTGCTTTATTTGTGTTATTATGTATTCGTAAAGTTGTTAAAATAGATTTATTTGAAAGTAATCAACTTACCTGAAGGAACATGTGAGCCAGATGTATTATCTATTATTTTTTCTCTCTCATTTACTAAAATCAAATAGAAATTATAAAAAATATTAAATTCTATAATTTAAATACCGAATACACTTCAATATAAGCTGACCCCATTGTGTTATGTCTGAGAAGTGGGCAAAAATCTAAAATTAATTTATGTAGAAATTGGCGAAAATTGTCAAAATATTGACCTCGAATATAAGTTGATCCCACTTTCTACCATTGATTTTTTTTTGTTACATATTCCTTGAATTATATGTGACCTCAGTGACTAGGTTTTTATTTTGTGTCTTTCTTTGTTCTGTCCTACACCATCTTGTTGGTCTAGGACAGAACAAAGGAGAGGCACAAAATAAAAACCCAGTCACTGAGGAGGTCACATAATGTATGACAAAAGAGCTTTGACAATATATAAACAACCATCCGGTTATTGAACCAACCAACCGGATATTTATATGCTATATATCATCATCATCATTTTACGTCCGCTTTTCCCTGCTTGTAAAGGTGGGACGGGTCTTATTCAGCACAGCATCTCTCCACTTGTCACGGTCCTTCGTCATCTCCTCGGTGAGTTTCAGTGATCTGAGGTCTGCTCTCACCACCTCTGCCCATGTTTTTCGTGGTCTTCCTCTACTGCGTCTTCCTTCTACTGGGATTTCTTGGCACTTCTTTACCCAGGGGGTCATCCTCCATGTGCATCACATGTCCATACCATCTCAGTTTTCTCTCCTGCACACCACAACTTATCCCTCTTATACCCAGTTTCTCTCTCAACTCATCTATGCTTGGTCGTTCATGCACATATATACCATATATACTCGATTATAAGCTGATACAAATATAAGCCACCCCCACTATTTTATGTCTGAGAAATGAGCAAAAATTCAAACCTTATTTATGTAGAATTTGAAGTTGGTAAAAATTGTCCAAATATTCTTCTTGTTGTATGACATGCACAATAGCTAGAGAGGCAGGTTGTGACTGGCGAGCCAGATCAATGCAGCATTATGGATAGCCTCCAGGCCACCGGTCAAAATATATAAGCTGACCCCTCCCCCTTCTACCATTGATATTTTGGTCATATATTTCTCAGCTTATATTTAAGATATACAGTAAAGTAATAAAATAGTGAAGTTAAAACATCATGCCATCAAATACAACAAAAACAGAATCATTTCTGCTGCCGAAATTTCTGTCTTCCATATAAATTAACATTGTAGACATAGTTTTATGAAAATTCTCAAGCTGTATCTTTTTTTCTTTTGGATTCTGTTTAGCAAACATGGAATGAGAAGTATCCATGATTCTTTTGAGAGATCTCCACCTGAACTGGTTTACCGTATATACTCAAATATAAGCCAACTCCTTATTTTATGTCTGAGAAATGGGAAAAAATACAAACCCCATTTATAAGCTGAGACAGCTAATCAACACATTGAATTTAGATGGTGAATATGAGCCAACCCCTCCCCCACCCTAATTTTACCATCGAGTTTTTGGTTAGATATTAGCTGTTGAGTTTTTGGTTCAGTTGTTAGCTGTCGAGACACTGCATCCTTTAAAACCTCCATGCTTCTTGAGATTCGCCAACACTACACCTAATATTCCCCCTCCATACACACACACACATGTATATCATGACTCATACACTATTCACTTCCCTAACATTTGTATATTATTCTATGTACTATACATGCACCTTTTATGAGTTGTAGTGCACCTGAGCACTGTACACAATAATTTCATTATTATTATATTACCTGGCTCATATTTGAATATATATATAGTAAGTCTATCATCAACAGTTAAAACTGTCACTCAGAAAAATCAACTTGCGAGGGTGGGATGAAAAGTTCATAGGCTGACTATGAAGGAGTGATGTTAGAGCTGTGAAATCTTACATGCATTAATTTCAACTCTTCATTTTAATAACTGTATTGTTTCTTTCCAAGGACTATATTGAAAAATAAACCTCAATTGGTCATTCCATGAGAGTATCTTGGCTAGTCTATGAAGGAGTGATGCTAGAGCTGTGATATCTTTCATGTATTAATTTCAACTCTTCTTATAAATAAGTGTATTATTTTTTGTCCAGGGACTATGTTGGATTCCACTTACCCGCCTCATCAAACCAGGGTCTGGTGGGGGAACCGGTTTAGTCAATGACCACAAGTGCGGTGGAGTGAGTATGCTAACAAAACCAAAAGGTGTGGAGATCCAACAGGAGTGAGAAGGTCCTGGATTGGATTGGAGGTCAACCAGGGAGGGGTTCCTCCAACAGGAGTGAGAAGGTCCTGGATTGGATTGGAGGTCAACCAGGGAGGGGTTCCTCCAACAGGAGTGAGAAGGTCCTGGATTGGATTGGAGGTCAACCAGGGAGGGGTTCCTCCAACAGGAGTGAGAAGGTCCTGGATTGGATTGGAGGTCAACCAGGGAGGGGTTCCTCCAACAGGAGTGAGAAGGTCCTGGATTGGATTGGAGTGAAAGATACCATTGTAAAGTTAGACAAAATAATATTCAATAGTGGTAAGAAACTCTCAGGAGAGCTGGACATCAGCAGGTCTTCAGAGAAGAAACCCCACCTCAAGTGAGTGTTTCAGCCCTTAACTTCTTACATTCTAAGGGGTGTTGGGCCACATCCAGGTCATGACTCCTGGGTGCCCTTTTGCTGACATTTAGCCATTTGGAAATAGGAAACTTGCTGTGTATTTAAACCATATGGAGATTTTGTTGACAGGATCTAGCTGGAAGTACTTTCCATTGCCTCTGATTTCAAACTTGTATTTAAAAGCTTTCTTGAATTAGAAAAATAACGTTGGTAGTCATGGTACCTCCAAAACCTCTTTCCCTTTCCTATTTCTAGAAATCATCATCATCATCATCGTTTAATGTCTTTCTTCCACACTAGCATGGGTTAGACGGGAGTTGCCCCACTTGAGGCAAGATTGGTCGGGTGACCGTGTCTCGCTTGTATAGGACTATCTGGCAGGTTTTCTATGGCTGGATGCCCTTCCTAACACTAACCATGTTTACAGTGTGGACTGGGAACTTTTTACCATGTTACCTACACGGCCACATTACCGTGTGGACTGTGTGTTTTTTTTTTGTTGTGACACCTACACAAATATTAATACAAAGTAGAAACATACCTTGATCAGAAATTGGTTTCCTTGATATAAAATAATCTGGTGCTCTTCCAGTGACAGGTTCAGCTGTATAGTGGCTCTTAGCTTTGAGGAAATAAAATATCGATTTATTTCTAATAACTAATTAGATGTTATATACCAAAGTTTATTTAATATTTCAATTTAATTAAGCTATGTAATTAAATCTTATTTTCAATTTTATATAAATACGGTAACGGAAATATTTACAGGAATATGATATCATGAAATTATTTAAGTGAATGTAATAATTATATTAAATATTAAATTATTTCATATATAAAAAACAAAATTAGAATTTGGTTTTTTGCTCTAGCATAGTGGATACTTAAATGTATTTGTGAGTTTTATATCAAATAACAATAATTGTTTCTACTTTTGGCACATGAGAATATAAAAAACAGCGTAATGAGGCTGTTATCTTGCAAATGAATTAAATATTATTATTATTTTTTTATATTCATTTGCAAGCTAACAGCCTCATTATGCTATGTTTTTTATATTCTCAAGAGTTACATATACTTGACAAAGGTTAATAACCCAGAAACAATAGTCGATTGTTTCTCCCTGTGCCACTGCTAAAACAAAAGGATGGTGATAGACATCTAAAAAAACATAGTATAATGAGGCAGATTGCTTGCAAACAAATCAAATTTTATCATTATCGCCTTATAATATATAACCAGCAATTTCTCTGTTTGTCTATCTGTCTGTCCGACAGTGGAAACACGTGCGTGCGTGTGAATGTTTTTTGCGCACATGTAGACAGAGAGTGAGAGTGAAAGAAAGAGACAGACTATGAGAGGGGGATAGCGGGAGGGAGAGAGAGAGAGTGAATAGACGCTAAAACACGTGCGTGCGTGCGAATGTTTTTTACGCACGCGTAGAGAGAGAGTGAGAGTGAAAGAAAGAGACAGACTACAAGAGGAGGATAGCGGGAGGGAGAGAGGGGGGAATTGAGGAGTGCTACAGAAACATATATACATTTCTGTGTGTGTGTAATATATATATATATATACACACACAGAAATATATATATACACACACAGAAATATATATATATACACACAGAAATATATATACATTTCTGTGTGTGTAATATATATATATATATACTCACAGAAATATATATACATTTCTGTGTGTGTAATATATATATATATATATATACACACACAGAAATATATATACATTTCTGTGTGTGTAATATATATATATATATATACACACACACAGAAATATATATACATTTCTGTGTGTGTAATATATATATATATATATACACACACACAGAAATATATATACATTTCTGTATTCATTAATGTATATATATTTCTGTGTGTATATATATATATATTACACACACAGAAATGTATATATATATATATACACACAGAAATATATATACATCCCTTAGCTACTGTACTGTATCTGTTGCTATCTCTCTCTCTCTCCAGCTATCCCTCTCTTTTAGTCTGTCTGTTTCTCACTCTCACTCTTTCTCTTTGTAACACACTAACATTCCTCCCCTCTATCACTGTGACGAATGGGGAGATGGAGGAGGAGGAGGAGGAGAGAGTCACTTCGTCACTTCACCTCTGCCTTTCTTTCTCTCCCCTCTCACTCCCTCATTACGTACAGACATTAGGGCGGTGGATTGGCAGAATCTGTAGATAGTTGGACACCATGCTTTCCAGCATAGTTACGTCCCTTTACGGTCTGAGTTCAAATACCGCCGAGGTTAACTTTGCCTTTCATCCTCACGGGGTCGATAAAATAAAGTACCAGTAATGTACTGGGTAATTGCTGGCCTTGACTATATATATAAAACTGAGGATGTCTGTCTGTGTGTGTGTGAGTTTGAATCCCTAAAACTAGAGAAGCACCCAACCGACTGTTTTCAAACTTTACACATGTAATACTTGTTTCAGGGAGTGTTCTGAGCAAAAACAATTTCAAATTTTCAATGCCCTAAGGACCGCATTAGGCGATTTAGCGATCTCTCTCTATAATTCTTAGTCTTTCTCTTTTTAGATAGATACATACATATAACGCCGCGCCCTTATAATATCTGTCTGTATGTCTGGCTGTCTGCTGCCTCCGGTTATTCTGCCACCCTTGCTCAAGACAAATCTCACACTCATTTCCCAAACAGTTGGTAAGTGCACACAACTTCTTCCTCACGTTTTAAGCCACAGTGTTGCTTACTTACGTACCACCAGACCCTTACTTCTTTGCCAGCCGTGGTTATGGCAATACTAAGCTTAGCTAAGGCGGTTATATATTTCAGAATACCTTATCCCGTGCAACGCCGGGTACCACTGCTAGTCTATATATATAAAACTGAGGATGTCTGTCTGCGTGTGTGTGAGTTTGAATTCCTAAAACTCGAGAAGCATCCAACCGACTGTTTTCAAACTTTACACACGTAATACTTATGTTTCAGGGAGTGTTCTGAGCAAAAAGAATTCAAATTTTCAATGCCCTAGGGACCGCATTAGGTGATTTAGCGATCTCTCTCTATAATTCTTAGTCTTTCTCTTTTTAGATAGATACATACATATAACGTCGCGCCCTTATAATATCTGTCTGTATGTCTGGCTGTCTGCATTATGTCACTTCCCTGAGGATGTCTGTCTGTGTGTGTATGTGTGTGTGTGTGTGTGTGTGTGTGTGTGTCTAAGTTTGAATCCCTAAAACTCGAGAAGTACCCAACCAATTTTTTTCAAACTTTACATGTGTATTACTTATGTTTCCGGGAGTGTTATGCACATAAAAAATTCTCCTAGAGCCCGCATTAGGAAAATCTCTTCTTCATACCGTGAGCAAAGAAAATCCAACTTTTTTATGGCCTAGGGCCCGCATTAGGTGAAAAACTTCATTTTTCAGCTTTTTAGGGCTTTTTGGAGGTGTTACGTCTAGCCGATTTTCCCGAAATTTCAAGGCATATTAAAAAAATTGATTTTCTTGATCCCCTAGGTGAAAACCTGCATTTTTCCTGCTTTATCGAGGAAAATCTTAAAGATTATCCAGCCATCAGAGTATTGGGTTTATTTTCTTTACATATTGTCCAGGCATGCAGTTTTTCCACGATTAGATCTGTTGGCAGCCCGCGTTCCAAAATAACTTATCCTGTGCAACGCCGGGTACCACTGCTAGTTCAATATAAAACTCACGAATACATATATTAAATATAAATTTTTAAACTTTCCTTGGATTACAGAATGGGATTTTGCAGATGTATTTCTTAGAGCAACAAATATAATATTTGTAATGCAAACTTAGGTTGTTTTTCATTTATCTTAATTCTGTTCAGCATGAAATAGCATTAGGAAAACATTCTCAAAAAATACAAAACAACAAAATGACAGCAGCACATTAAAAATGTAGGACTTTGTTTTAGTTTACTGTAAGTTTTTTTACACTGGTCTGTCCACTAGTGAAGATACTGTTAACAAACCTGCTTTTAGATATTTTCTGCTAAATTATTACGATATAAAGAGTTAACTCCTATACTAAATTGGCACCAGTCTCTGTCAAGACCTCAGGCATCCTAGGACCCTATACAGCTGACCTACTTATTAAAATTGGAATGGCAGCAGTCCATCTGTGGAAAGAGCCCAGCGAGGTGAGGTGGCTGCTCCAGTGGGTGTCACTAGCCATTGCCTACGGAAATGCCTTTGGCATTTTGTCCATGAGGTGCAGCCAAAACACCGCTCTGACCTAGGTCTATCATACTCTCTCCCCCTGCCTCTTTCTTTCTTCCTTTACCTAATAATCCTTGACCTTTCCCTCCTTTATGGCATTTATAGTCCTTTCCAATGCTGCTTTCTTTTTTATACTAAATTGACTTTGAACCTCTTTCTAACAAATTTATTACTTTGTTTATCTGTTTGTATTAAAAAAAACTCCTATAAAATCCTTTAGTAAACACCCAGTGAGGCAGCAAATGGGTAGAGTCATTAGAACATCAGAGAGAATGCTTTGCGGTATTTGTTTCAGTTCTCTGCTCTCTAAGTTCGAATCCTGCTAAGTCAACTTTGCCATTCATCAATTTGAGGTCGATGTAAAAAGTACCAGCCAAGTGTTGGGGTCGATTCTTCCTCTATATCTCTTTCTCACTTCCAGTCCTTCTTTGGAAGTAATCTGCTGTATTCAGACCTGGAGAGGAGATGAGCACTGCTAGGTTTTAAAAATGCTGTATGCCACTACGGCGCCCCTATGACTCCCTCAGCAGTTACGGGATCATACAATGCATGCAAACACCCTGTAAGATAATATATTAGACAGATACCAATAAATGACATGTTGTATACTTACATTTATCCTTGAAACAACCAATAATTGAAATTGCTACAATAAGACTACAGTTGATTACTGTTGGATGAAATTTCACGGTAACTATTTTGTATTTCGTTCCACGTGGTACAAAAACAGTTTGTTCAGGTTTATTTCCCTTGAAGAAGAATGAAGTTTAATTTTAACAAAATTGTATATAATGAAGTGCTTCAATTATTTAGAAATACTTTGAATATAAATTTCTGTCTAGTAGACTCTGTAAAATGGTTGGTCTTAGGAAGGGTTTCCAGCCATAGAAACTAAGCCCCCAGTACACACTATAAAGTTGTTGGTGTTAGGAAGGGTTTCCAGCCATAGAAACTAAGCCCTCAGTACACACTATAAAGTTGTTGGTGTTAGGAAGGGTTTCCAGCCATAGAAACTAAGCCCTCAGTACACACTATAAAGTTGTTGGTGTTAGGAAGGGTTTCCAGCCATGGAAACTAAGCCCTCAGTACACACTATAAAGTTGTTGGTGTTAGGAAGGGTTTCCAGCCATAGAAACTAAGCCCTCAGTACACACTATAAAGTTGTTGGTGTTAGGAAGGGTTTCCAGCCATGGAAACTAAGCCCTCAGTACACACTATAAAGTTGTTGGTGTTAGGAAGGGCTTCTATAGAAAACCCGCCAAAAAGAGCAGAGAGGAACTTTCAACCATGACATGAAATGATGATGATGACTGAATACACAGCATCGCTCCACTTGTCATGGTCCTTCGTCATCTCCTCCATGAGCTTCAGCGATCTGAGGTCTGCTCTCACCACCTCCGCCCATGATTTTCGTGGTCTTCCTCTACTACGTCTTCCTTCTACTGCCATTTCTTGGCACTTTTTCACCCAGCGGTCATCCTCCATGTGCATCGCATTTCCATACCAATGCAGTCTCTCCCACACACTATAGTTTATCCCTCTTATACAGTTTCTCTCTCAACTTGTCTATGTGTGTGTGTGTTATTACACATTCTTAAAGATTGAAATGAAATAAATATATGAACTAATAAAAACAAAACTAACCTTAATGGCTTGTTTTCCTTCAAAAATAACATCAAAAGTTGCAACAAATTTACTTTTTCGTAACTTAATCTGTCCACCTTTAATAAAAGCATCTCCAACATTTATAGTGACAGTCCTTGTCTGGTCAGTCTCATCTGATTTCCAACCTTCTCTGAAAGGTCTTAAGGCATTTACATATCTTGTGTTACTTGAAACTTTTATTGAATTGCTTGCTATGTACTCAGTGCTAGACATTCCATCAACAATTTTACACGGTTCTTCTGAAATAAATGAAGCAACATACTTGTATATTTAACTTTGTGTAGGTATATATATATATATATATATATATATATATATATATATATATATAGATAGATATAATAATAATAATGGTACCAGGAAAAACAGGAATAACTAGGCAAGAAGAATTAGTCAGAAGGAGAAAATTATTGAGAGTTCATTCCTTAACATATGTTTCTGTACAATAACCATCCACATGCAAATTCCTTGCAAGGAACACATTGAGAAAAAATATTTGTAAGCAATCTTCCATATTTATTTTGTTTGCACATCTGATCTACACAAACGAAATCTAATTTGATATATCTTAGTGTGTGTATATATATATATGCGAGGGCAATCCCAAAAGTAAGGTCTCCTTCCGATATTGCAACTTTTCCGTTAAAATCCTGTGGATGGTGCTTCGGGAAACCTCAGGAACCAAAATTCAGAGAGCATCCAGAGTGATCCGCCGATCTTTACGCATGTTTTCCTCGGAAGGAGACCTTACTTTTGGGATTGCCCTCTATATAATAACTGCGTGAAATTCGCACTTGGCGGTAGCGTTCAATGGGAGCTCCATTCTCAATGGCTGCCAAGCCAAGATTGAGCATCCCAGCGAAGTGGGCGCATGCTTTTTTGGGAGTGAAGGAAGCACCAATCACAACAGTGTTGCCAACAGCCGTACGAACAGTTTCTCTGCGTCCCCATCGCTTTGGAGACCTTACTTTTGGGATTGTCCTGTTGTGGGCAGTGTCTGGTCGGCTGACCATGCCTTGCTCATACAGGAACTGATTTTGGTTTGATTTCTACAGCTGGATGCCCTTCTTAACACTAACCTCATTTACAGTGAGTGCTGGGTGCTTTTTTCCGTGGCACCTCCATGACCAGCTTGCAGTGGGAGGGTGTGGGAGCATATTGTCTATATGCTTCAGCTTGTACTCATGGGAGGTCGGGTACTCTGTATTACTGCGTGACGCCAGAGGTCACGGTCGTGTGTCATCGCCTTTGAGAGGTGTAATTGGGTAAGGTCGGCTTTTATCACCTCATCCCAGGTCTTCTTGGGTCTCCCCCACTCTGCTCCATCGACTTCTAGTGCTCTGCACCGTTTTATGCAGCTGTCATCCTTCATACGCATCACATGTCCATACCAACGCAACCGCCTCTCCTGCACACAGCATTTGATTCCTCTTATGCTCAGTCTCTCTCTCAATTCATTTATGCTTTGTCGTTCGCGTATATTACTATTACACATCCATCGGAGCATGCAGGCTTCATTTCTTTCTAATCTACGTAAGTCTTCCACCTTCAGCGCCCAGGTCTCACTACCATGTAACATTGCTGTTCGGATACACGCATCATACAGTCTGCCTTTCATTTTGAGGGAGAAGCCTTTTGCAGCTAGCAGTGGCAGTAGTTCCCTGAACTTCTTCCATCCCGTTCTTACCCTAGTTATTGTACTTTCTGAACACCCACCTCCGTTGCTAATTCGGTCACCTAGGTAGCAGAAGCTGTCTACTGTTTCTACAGGGCCCTCCCAGAGATTGGTGGTACTTGTTTCCTGTGGCTGTTTGCTGCTTGCTGTCCCAACACAGCTGCTGCATGTGAAGCCTACATTCTTAATTAAGCTTCCTGAGATCCCGCTACATCTCTTGTGTACCCATTGTTTGCAATATATATATGAAGCTTGCATGCTCCGATGGATGTGTAATAGTAATGTGCGCGAAAGGCAAAGCATAAACAAACTAAGAGGGAGACTAAGCATAAGAGGTATCAAATGTTGTGTTCTGGAGAGCAGATTGTGTTGGTATAAAAAGGTGTATAAAAAGGTGCAGGGCAATGAAAATTGATGGAAGCTGCAGAGTGAGTAGACCAAGAAAAACCTGGAACGAGGTGATAAAAACTGACCTTGCCCACTTACACCTCTCTAAGACAATGACACTGGATCGAGACCTTTGGCGCCATGCAGTTGTACAGAAGACCCGACTACCATTGCATACAAACCTACAGTCAGTAGGCACCTCTTAACTCAATGTACACCCCACTGCCACACCCTACCCCACCTCCCTCTTCCGTTCCGTCCACTGTGTCGATGACACAACAGTCCACACTGTAAGGTGACCATGTAGGAGGCACAATAAAAAGGCTCCCAGTCCACACTGTAAATGTGGTTGGTGTTAGGAAGGGCATCCAGCTGTAAAAAACCTGCCAGAGACGCTTCCGTGAGAGCGAGACACAGTCTCCCGACCATTCCTGCATCAAATGGAACAAAACCGTCTAACCCATGCTAGCATGGAAGATGGACATTAAATGATGATGATATATATCACTACAATACTACAGTATTTCCCACCCATATCTACATAGATAATGGAATATACAAACACCCACACACACATTTACTCCCTGAAAATATAAAAAAACATAATTTATTCTAAAACTTTCATTAATGGCCTTTAAAAAGCCATTATCCTTTTCTTGACTGTTTATCCACTTACCAACATGTCAATCACCTTAAACCAAGTCCCTGATGAGACGGCTCTTTCCCAGCAGGTAGTAGTAACATCAGCCTGGAGGTTGGCTTATATACACCATCTAAACAACGTGTTGATTAGCTCCCTTGGTTTATAAGGTTTCTAATTAATTACTTCTCTATTGTTTTATTGAAACAGTGAATAAAATAAGAATACTCAAAACAATTTACCTGTAGTGGTTAATGCAGCCGCAGTAGTAAGTTCTGGGGGAGAAGTAAAAATGAATACTTGGTTTATATATTAGAAAACATAAAATTGTAATATAAAAGTAAAAATAAAATAAAAAAAAGTAAATAAAATTAAATAGAAAGTGTGTTTAGGGAGGAGATTGAAGTATAAAAACATAGTGAGAAATGCAGCAATAAGGTATAAGGTGTCGACATAATATAGGCTGATAAGGAGAGAAAAGAAAGAGGACTTAGAAAATGGAGACACTAAAACCCTTCTCTTGATGGGCACAACATGGAAGTAGCATGGCTTAGTGGTTAGAGCATTGGGCTTGTAATCGAAAGGTTGTGAGTTCAATTCTCAGACCAGGTGATGTGTTGTTTTCTTGAGGAAGACACTTTATTTCACGTTGCTCCAGTTTACTCAGCTGTAGAAATGAGATGATAGGACTGGGGTCCCTATCATTAAATTACCCAAGACACCTCCAACGAGATATGCCTTGAAGCAGGCAAGCTAAACCAGCATAGGTGTGAGCGGTAACACACACACAATGGAAGCAGTCGGTTAAATTCCAGGGTTTGGTTATTTTCTGCTCCTCTGTATTACAAGTGGCAGTGCCTGGGTTTGTAGCCAAAGCAACGAAGATGGATGCAGAGAGTGTATCACAGCATAGTGTCCCAGATTAGAGATTTACCTCACTTAAACAGGCAAAGTTTTATCCCATTTGGGGTTACCATGGCTGAGGCCCCACAGGCTTCAGTTGTAATGAGAGACCAGCTACATCAAAGGTGCCTCTGATGACATCAATCAAAGTAATATGCTGAGGAAATTGTGGTGACAAGAGTGAATGTAGTCCAAACTCATTAACCCTTTAACATTTACATTACTCGATATATACTATTGTATTTTCATGGTAAAGACTTTACCTCACATAATAACTCATATAACATTTACATTACTCTATATTTACTATTGTATTTTCACAGTAAAGGCTTAATCACACATAAACACTTTGGAACTTCTGGAGCTCTCACAGTCTTATCCGGCCCTCGTAATTTGGATTTATCCCCAACTCCAGCTGCTGTGATCAACTTATAGAGTTTCTTGAGGACATCACCCGGATCACTGATGGCAGCTCATGGGTGGATGTTGTTTACCTTGACTTTGCGAAGGCCTGCAATTCTGTGCCACACAAAAGGCTTAAGGCAAAACTCTCTGCAATGGGTATGAAGGATGATCTTTTTAACTGGTTGAAGTCCTTCATTCTCAGTCGAAGAGAGGTAGTCACGGTTCTGGGACAGCATTCCTCACCATATGAGATGTAATCTGGTGTACCACAGGGATCTGTTCTTGGCCCTCTTTTGTTTGTGGCATATATTAATGACATAGATGCCAACTTAAAGAATGCCACGGTACTAAAGTATGCAGACGACATCAAGCTGTACCTTGAGATCCTGAACACTATAGATTTTGCTTGCAGTCTGACCTGGACACAATGCAACAATGGATCTCAAACTGGCAACTCAAGCTAGCTGTAGACAAGTGCACCACCATGCATTTTGGGAGTAAAAACCCAGCGTCCACATACTCCCTCCACAGCACTAATATCAAGAAGTCTTCTTGTGAACGTGACCTGGGCATTACGGTCAGCAGCGATTTGCGTTGGACGAAGCACGTCTCTAAAATTGTCAAGAGGGCCGAGGGTGTCTTAGCATCACTCAGCAAGACCTTTGTCAGCCGCTCTCCAGATATCTATTTAAGGCTGTACATGGCTATGGTGCGGCCACACTTAGAATTTGCATCACCAGTCTGGAACCCCTATCTTGCTCAGAACATTGACCTCCTGGAAACTGTTCAGAGACGTGCAACCAAGCGAATACCCTCCATCAGGCATCTACCATACTCTGAGCGCCTTAGTTCCCTGGGCATGGATACATTGAAGCTCCGACGCCTGGCAACTGACTTGGTAAACACCCACAAAATTATTAACCATCTTGCCAACAACAACCCTGAGTACCTTTTTGATTTCCATATGTCTAACACACGTGGACATACCCACAAAGTCAGAAAACAGCACAGTTCCCATGACTTTCGGAAACATTTTTTCATGCTCAGAGTTGCTGAAGCATGGAACAAACTACCTGCATCAGTTGTTAGCTGTCGAGACACTGCATCCTTTAAGGCCTCCATGCTTCCCGAGATCCGCCAACACTACAACTAATGTTCCCCCTCCATACACATACACACATGTATACCATGACTCATACACTATTCACTTCTCTGACATTTGTGTATTATTCTATGTACTATACATACACCTTTGACGAGTTGTAGTGCACCTGAGCACTTTACAAAATAATTTCATTATTATTATTATTATTATAATAACTCATATAATATCAAATCTATGCGATTTTCATATTATTTATTTTAAGAACTATACTTTAACATCAGTATGAGTGGCCAGTTAAAGCCAATTTGAACAGAAAGAAGTGAGAGAATTTTGGCCGGATACGGCCGGTTTAAATGCTAAAGAGTTAAGCATGTCTCCCAACAGAATTTGTGTGACTTATACAATATATTACAATATTAACACTTGTAATGTGTGGCCAATTATCACACTTGGTGGTGAATTGATGGTCATTTTTGCTTTTGTTCCCCCCTATTTTTCTCTCTCTCTCTGATCATATATGTTGGTGTGTTATATTTGTGAGGTTCCTAGCAATAGTTAATTATAACTACTATATGTGTTTAGCCGTATCAGTAGAAGGTCGGACACTTTGCTTTGCAGCAAAGAGTTACGGCCCTTTACGGTCTGAGTTCAAACCCTGCCGAGGTTAACTTTGCTTTTCATCCTTATGGGGTCAATATAATAAAGTACCAGTAATACACTGGAATAATTGCTGGCCTTGTGCCAAAAGTAGAAACAATTATATGTGTTTATATTTTCACTGAACAATTAGTAATGTTATTTACACAGCTGTGAATAAAATACCAAATATTTACATGACTAAATGGCATATATAACCAACAGGTAAAAGAAAAACAATGTTATTTTATTTGAAACTCTTGTTTTCATGTTATGTCATAGATGTGATGTTTTGGGGGTTTTTGTTATATATTTAAAATATTTCAGAAAGATGTTTAGAATGACAAAGAAGGACAAAAAGAATACTGTTGGTATATAGTAAATAAAAATTCTGGTTTCATTAATCTATATCACAATGTAATTGCTATCCAACCATCTTACTTGAGGTCTACCCCTGGATCTCCTGCCAGCTGGTTTGTCCCATAAAATCTGTCCAGTGATTCCTTTCTGAAACATTCTAACCACATGTCTATAGTATCAGAGCTGTGATCTCTCAATTCAGAGAAGTAGCAACTCTACCTGGATTGACCCTCTAATCGGTGAGCTATGCACTTAATCGAGTAACATTACTCCAAAGTCCCTTCGGAGGAACCCCATTTCGACCACTTGTATTTGTGATCATATTCTTTTGGTTATTACCCAAGATTCTTGACCCTAGGTAAGGGTGTTCTCCAAGCATTTAAATATATATTTATAGCTAAACAAAATACAGACACACTTACGTGATATAAAACAGCCCATAATTGATATTGTTACAGATATCTGGCAATCTAGTTTTTCAGAATAAAATATTAATTGTATCCTGTTGATAGTGGTACCATATGGAATCTTGATAATATCATCTGGTTTATTGTTACGCAGGTGATTTGTAATCTATGGAGGAAGAAAAAGATGGCATTTAACTTTGTCTCTATTCAGAAACTGATCATTAAAAAACTATCAAGATTAGAGATACAATATATTGTAAAAGATCTACCGACTATAAACAAATGTAAACCAGCCATGACCTACCACACAGAAAATAATTACTCAGTTATAACAGAATGTTTAACACAATTATCTATAACTAAACCTTTAAACATTATATTATACCTATATTAACAAACTAAACATCCTGAAGCTGATCATTAAAAATCTACCAAGATTGGAGATACAATATATTGTAAAAGATCTACCAACTATAAACAATATATTTGTTAACATGGAGGTTACAAAAAGATTCAACAACAGAACCTTCTAGCTTCTTTACAGCTTCCCTTGTTTACCATTTTTTCTTGATATTTTTTAATGTTTATTTTGCTTCTTGTTGGCCTTCTCTATTTTTATTTTTATTTTTTAAACTTTATTTTTATATTCACTTATCTCTGTATATCTTTTTTTTTATTTCTCAACTGTAAGAAGTTCTAGACACTTCCCTTAGTCTGGCATGGTTTACTAGCTCTATACCAGTGATTCCCAACAGGGGAGCAATTTGAATATTCAAGGGGGGCAATTGGAAAATGGTGTTAATAAGAGCAAACCTCAGGTTTTACTTTTTTACTTTTACACCAAAACAACTTTGGAACAAATTACTTTTGGAAAGTCCTGTCTCACCTCCTCCACACATGTTATTGCACATCTGGTATCCCCTATACACCAATTTGTTTAACCCTTTAGCATTCACATTACTTTATATACTAATATATTTTCACAGCAAACACTTTATCTCATATAATTATCTCACATAATATTGCATCCATGAGATTTTGATATTATTTATTTTGAGAACAATACCTTAACATCAGTATAAGTGGCCAGTTATGCCAGTTTGGACCGAAAGAGGTGAGAGAGTTCTGGCCGGATATGGCCGGTTTAAATGCTAAAGGGTTAAAGTTTGTAGTTGATCATCATTGCTTTTATATCAAAGTGGAGAATAACAATGTTTGAGATGGGGCATGGTGCACAAAAGGTTGGGAACCACTGGTCAAGCTGATGACCATGAGATGTTGAGGTGGGGCATGGGGCACAAAAGGTTGGGAACCACTGGTCAAGCTGATGACCATGAGATGTTGAGGTGGGGCATGGTGCATAAAAGGTTGGGAACCACTGGTCAAGCTGATGACCATGAGATGTCGAGGTGGGGCATGGGGCACAAAAGGTTGGGAACCACTGGTCAAGCTGATGACCATGAGATGTTGAGGTGGGGCATGGTGCACAAAAGGTTAGGAACCACTGGTCAAGCTGATGATCATGAGATGTTGAGGTGGGGCATGGGGCACAAAAGGTAGGGAACCACTGACTCTATACGGACATTTAAATTGAGTAAATAAATAAATAAATAAATAAATAAAAAATGATATATTGAAGAAACATTAAAATTAATATTTTCAAGAGAAATATTAATTGATATGAGAGAATTAAATATATTTAGTTATTGGATAACTCCTTGGAACTTTCTAGTTTTATTCCACCTCCATTCAGGCACTCTCAACTCCCTCATCTCCACTCTCCTCACCCTTCAAGACCCCACAATAACTACTATATCCAGTCCTTCCTAATCAGAGTATCAGCCCTCTGATCCAAAAGGAGTGGAATTAGAGCAGTTTAAAACAGAACATTAATGGCATAAATATCTTTGGTTGCAGAAGAACCATGGAGGCCATGAGCATTGAATTTTTTCTCCAAAGCTTCTTCTTCTACTTCTCCTTCTTCACCCAGTTATTCCTGAGAGAGCCGTGGGGGAAGAGTCCTCAAACTCTCCTTCCAGTGGGTCCTGTCAGAAGCAGCCACCCCCAGCTGATCCAGCTGAATTCCCAACTGAACTAGCCAAGTTCATGGATGTTATCCAACCATCTTGCTCAAGATCTACCTCTAGGTCTCCTGCCAGTTGGTTTTTGGCTTGTAAAATCTGTCCAGTGATTCTTTCCTGACGCATTCTAATGACATGTCTATAGCTAACCTCTCAGGTGACAAGAAACAAAAAGAAAAGCTGCCAATACAGGGATTATAATAGCTTTAATGTTAAGATACTGGACTGTTGTCTCCATCATACACACACATATATACAATATATATATATATGGGAGAGGGTGTTCCGAAGTCATAGTATCTAGAATAAGGACGGGTTGGAAGAAGTTTAGAGAGCTGCTTCCTCTGTTGACAAAGAAGGGTTTCTCCCTGCGCACGAAAGGCCAGTTATATGATGCCTGTGTGAGGTATGCGATGCTGCATGGTAGTGAGACATGGGCAGCAACTGCAGAGGATTTGCAACGGCTGGAGAGAAATGAAGCAAGCATGCTGTTGGATGTGCAATGTCAATGTGCGTGAACGACCAAGCATAGATGAGTTGAGAGAGAAACTGTGTTTAAGAGGGATAGTTGTGTTGTGCGAGAGAGAAGGCTGAGATGGTATGGACATGTGATGTGCATGGAGGATGACTGCCTGGGTAAAGAAGTGCCAAGAAATCCCAGTAGAAGGAAGACGCAGTAGAGGAAGACCGCGAAAAACATGGGCGGAGGTGGTGAGAGCAGACCTCAGATCGCTGAAGCTCACGGAGGAGATGACGAAGGACCGTGACAAGTGGAGAGATGCTGTGCTGAATAGGACTCATCCCACCCTTGCAAGCAGGGAAAAGCGGACATAAAATGATGATGATGATACACACACAGTATATATTAACCTTCACCACATAGTTATAAATTAAAACCTTACTATTACATGCTTTAGTTTATTTGAAAGATATAAAACATCTTCAAGTTCTGACATTTTCAACTGAAAATTTGTATGGCAACAGATTGGCAGAGTTAATATGGTTTAGGTCAAAAGAGCCTGCAGCATTTGGTGTTGGTCTCCTACAGAGTTAATATAAGTTAGGACAAAAAGGTTTGCAGTATTTTGGTCTTGTTCTCTAGCAGTGTTAATAGAGTATAGAACTCGGAACATAGAAATTCATACCCAAATAAGGCAAAGCATTTCGTTCAATGCTCTGCCAATACTGTTAATCCACTGCCCCTGTGTATCAATATAATAAATATATTTATAATGATTCAATGAATACATTTGAACAATCTTTTGAATTGGCAGTATCGGTAGAGGGTTGGTCAGGTCAGGTTGGTCATGGTCAGGTCACCAGTTGGTGCTACTGGTAACATGTATCCCAGTACAATCTGTCTCATGGTCGGGTCGTTGGCGACTAAACTGGCAATCCCACCAAGGTTTCTTGGTGAGGAGGGTGACTTTGGACATCCTGCAGGACTAAAAATAAAACCTGTCAAAGGAACTCCTGGGAGCTCTTAAGAGCTCTTGGAGTCAATGGCCATCCAAAACCAGCACGGCCCGCCGAAAGGCGCTGCAGTGCCGGAAAAGTCAACTGCCTGCTACTAGTATGCTGGTAAGCTAGTACAACGTATCTCCAGACGGATAGAGTGGGTCCGTAGCTTTGGTTAGCAACTACTCTAGTGCTTGCAACACGAACAATTAGGGTGAGGGTATAAATACCAGGTTGGTATCTGGTGCCGGGTAACCCACCACACAGAGGAGAAAGCACCTTCTTCAAGACTTGGCTGTCAAATTCTTTCACATGTGTGTGTAGTAGTGGTGCCCACACACATTATTAGCTATTTGAAAAGATGATGGATTTCACAACTAACTGCACCAGGGTTCCTGTTCCTCAGGGAACCACACTATATGGTATACCTGTTGATATAGGTCCAGCCCCTGCTTTCCCAGGTCCTGTTTCTGATCATAATGCACCTACAAAGGCATCGAATGATGATGAATCCTCAAATCTCAAGGGGCGGGGTTCATCTGATGGAGAAGAAACAGGTCCTAACCAAACAACAAGCAAATCTTGCTTAGTTAGCTGTAAAAAGCAAATAATAGTTAGCTCCTTGAACACCAGAACCCTCCTTCCAACAGGTAGACTCCAGGAGCTGGCAGAGAATGCCAAACTTCAGAACATTGACATCCTTGCGGTCCAAGAACACTGCTTTTTCCACCCAAAGGATGATCTCAAGTATCACACCCTAGGATCCTACCCACTTGTCACCTCTTCAGCCACCAAGAACCCTGTCAATGCCTCCGTCGGAGGAGTCGGCTGCCTTCTCTCATCTAAAACCAGCAATAATCTTCTGGGGATTGAAATAATCTCTCCCAGAATCTTGGTGCTTACACTAGAGGGCAATCCTAGAACCACTGAGATATGTGTATACAGTCCTCATAACGCCTCTCCTGAGGATGAGGTAAGAGAATTCTACACGACCCTTCGCACAATTGTTGAGCAAGTACCCTTACACAACTTTCTTATCATCGCTGGAGACCTCAACGCTCAACTTGGCCCGGATGAAGTAAAGTTCACATACGATAGGGTTACTAACCGAAACGGGGAATATCTCAAGGACTTCATGGAAGAATTCAGTCTATTCAGCTCAAACAACAGCTTCATGAAGACCATAGGCCGGCTTTGGACCTTCGAATACCCAAACCAAAAACGAGCTCAGATTGACTATTTGATATTTCGCAAGAAATGGAGAAACTCAATCAAAGATTCTAGATCTTATTCCTCCTTTAGCTCTGTTGGCTCAGATCATCGAGTCATCTTGGCAACAATCAATCTTAGCCTCAGGATATCCAAGAGGGCTGAACCTCATCCCATGAAAAGAATAGACTGGAAAGCCGTTTCTTCCAACAAACAACTATCCAATAGCTTCACGCTTCAAGTCTATAACAGATTTCAATCTCTCTCAACTTCTGACATCAGTGACGATAATATTGAGGATGTGTATGACTGTCTTAAGCAATCAACAGAGGAAGTTGCACTTGCCACCCTACCTAAAAAGAAAAGCCGAAGCCAAATGAAACCTAGTGCCTCAGAGAAGGTAGTTGAGGCAAGGGCCCATCTTAGGTCAATATCCCAATCTCACCATCAATCACCATCTCAAGGGCAAAAGATACAGCTTATCATGGCCAAGGAATCACTAGACGACGCTTATCTTAATGCTGAAGCCGACTATATCTCAGGTAGGATTGATCAGCTATCGCAACATTACATCAGCAAACACCATCATCTTGCTTGGAAGGTTGTCAAAGATCTTTCAGGCAAAAACTCAAACTCTGCAGTTAGAATCAAGGGAGGCTCTGCCAAAAAACGTCTTGAAAATTGGTCTGCTCATTTTAAAAACCTTCTAGGGAAAAAGGCCAGACTCCCTGATAACTATCAACTGCCATCCGTTCAGGTTTCAGAGCCTTTAGGAATCAACACCTCTCCTTTCACCATGCCTGAGCTCAAAGAAGCCATCAAACAGCTAAAAGCCTCAAAAGCCTTTGGGCCGGATAATATACCTACCCTGATTTGGAAGGATGAGCATTTCCACATCCTTTTGCTCAACTTGTGTAACCATACTTTCGAGACCAATAAACTTCCTAGTGTCTGGCATGCAGCTCAAATTATCCCCATGCCCAAAAAAGGAGATCTTTCTTTAGCCACCAACTATAGAGGAATTTCTCTCATGGCAATTGCTGCAAAAATATACAACAAGCTTCTTCTTAACCGCTTAATCCCATTTCTTGAGCCAATCCTTCGTAACAACCAGAATGGATTTAGGAGAGGTAGATCAACACTTAGCCAGATTCTCTGCCTTTGCCGACTTATAGAGGAGTCCCAAAACCGCAATCTAGACCTTGCACTCATCTTTGTTGATTTTTCAAAAGCCTTCGACTCAGTTGACAGGTCGGGGATGTTTGAAATTCTACAACTCTATGGGATTCCTGATAAAATAATCGCGGCCATACGTGCAATGTATACAGATACCAAATCAACTGTCCTGACCCCAGATGGGGAAACACCACCTTTCTCAATCCTTGCTGGAATTTTACAGGGCGATACCCTTGCTCCGTATCTATTTATCATTGTTGTGGATTATGTTTTGCGCATGTCTGTGGATAGGATTCAGGATAGGGGATATCAACTACAGCCTAGGAGAAGCTCACGCTACCCAGCAAAATACTTGACCGACACCGACTTTGCTGACGACATCGCATTGATCAGTCGGTCACTGGAAAATGCTGAGAGTCTTTTGAAGTCATTAGAGCAAGCGTCCAACTATGTTGGACTGTACCTCAACGAATCCAAGACTGAGTGTGTGAACAGATGCGCAAACAGCCCAAACTACCCCATCAGAACCCTTAATGGTACCACCGTTAAGCAGGTAGAAGATTACAAGTATCTTGGCTCATATATCTCCTCCTCCAAAAAAGATTTTCTAACCAGGAAGGGTATGGCATGGTCAGCGTGCAATGACATGCACGCCATATGGACATCTCAACTTACCAACAAGCTAAAACTGGAAATATTGCAAGTAACCATTAAGCCCATATTACTTTATGGATCCGAAACTTGGACACTAACATCACAACTTGAGAGGAGATTGGATGGCACATATACCCGCCTCTTAATGAGAGTGCAAAACCTATCCTGGAAACGACATCCCACCTTGTCTAAAATCTATGGCAAACTCCCTCGAGCCTCTGCCCTTCTAAAATCCCGGAGAGCTCAATTTGCTGGCCACTGTCACCGTGCCAGCAATGAAATCATATCCACTCTCTTGTTCTGGAACCCTGACTCCAGCCTGACTAGGAGTAGGAAGCTGTCATTCCCTGACGTTATCTCTAGGGATACGGGAATCAGCAGACAGGACCTGGGGGCAGCGATGGGGAACAGGGGATTCTGGGGCATGAGAGTGAGATCCATCATCTCGACAGTAGTCGACGAGTGATGATGATGAGAGGGTTGGACGCCATGCTTTCTAGCATAGTTACGTGCCTTTACAGTCTGAGTTCAAATTCCGCCGAGGTTAACTTTGCCTTTCATCCTTACGAGGTCGATAAAATAAAGTACCAGTAATGTACTGGGTAACTGCTGGCCTTGTGCCTAAAGTAGAAACAATTATATTATACTATTTAATATAGATATAATTTACCTGTCCATCGGAGAGTATAACATCAAACTTCTCAACATATTTAGTATGGAGTAACCTTATTGATCCACCATATCTTAAAGAATCTCCTACAAAAATTCTTACAGTACGTTTAGTATCATTGAGAGCAGGTTTCCATCCTTTTCCACCAGGTCTGATTGAATTGACATGTTCTTCATTACTTGAAGTCTTAATATCCGAACTTCTTATTAATGAGGCATCAGCTAAACCATCAATAAACACACACCAAGACTCTGTATTTAGAAAAAAAAAAAAAAAAAAATTTATATTTTTAATCAGTTAAAATTTAAATCATGTTGATAAATTCTATAAACGTTTTTCTATATAAGTTTTAACATTGATAAGCCTCTGGGCTTCACACAGACTTTAGAAGACTGGTGCTTATCTTAGTTTTCCTGACATTAAAGTCACTGAGAGTACAAGACTCATTTTCAGCTGAGTATGCTGATGCAACGTGAAATGAAGTGATTTGCTTAAGAACACAACACACAACCCAGACCAGGAATTGAATCCACAACATTATAATTGTAAGTCCCAAACCTTTACCACTAGGCTACACCCCTCCATAGAAGAGCATACTTTTATCATTTTTCTTCCAGCCTTTTATTCTTATTACATTTACAGTAATAGTTTTGTCATATGCAGATATAAACATAGTATTACTCATAGTATATGGTATGTAACATAGAGCTGTAGTAGTATTACTCATAGTATATAGTATGTAACATAGAACTGTAGTTATAGTATTATTCATAGTATATATGTAACATAGAGCTGTAGTAGTATTACTCATAGTATATATGATATGGAACATAGAACTCTAGTTATAGTATTACTCATAGTATATGATATGTAACATAGAGCTGTAGTTATGGTATTACTCATAGTATATATGTAACATAGAGCTGTAGTTATGGTATTACTCATAGTATATATGTAACATAGAACTGTAGTTATAGTATTACTCATAGTATATATGATATGTAACATAGAGCTGTAGTTATAAAACAATTGTAGAAATTACAAAACATTTATAAAGGTAAAATTACTATAGAACAACTGAAGAAATGTTAAATTCCATACCTGTAGTTGTTGTTGTTGTTTTAGTTGTAGATTCTAGAGAGAAGAGATTTAAAAATAAAAACTTTCTTAAAGTTGACTAACACATAAAGAAGAATGGTACGTAAACATGATATATAATATTAGTTTTTCATGGTATAGAGGGAATCGAGGATAGAGATCAATAATTTATTTTGTTATTGTCTTTGATCTCTTCAATTTTGTGCTGGATATTCATGTTAAGAGAAGGGCTGAGCTGTCAATTGATCACCATCTAGTTATCTGCAACCTGACACTACCTAAAGCCAAACCCACAAAACTGACAGATCCAGGGTGACCTACAGGATAAAGTGGGATGCATTGGTGGATAAGGAAGTCAGGACCAGGTATGTAGATACTATTGCATCCAAATTCAGAGAACTTCCTGAGCAAATTGAGGATGTTGAAATGGAGTGGATATTGTTCAGCTCAGCAGTTTCTGCTTCAACTGTTAAATGCTGTGAGGAGAAAGTGGCTTGGTGTGGTGCAGGAAGGCAGAAGGATCTTTGGTTCAATCAAGAGGTCAAAAATGCTATCCAAGCAAAAAGAGAGGTTTACAATGTTTGGCTTGGAAATAAGTCCTCCTTCTTGTGCTTGCAGTACAAGTAGGCACAACAAGTCACAGCAGAGACAATAAAGGCAACCTTAGTTAAGACATGGAAAGACTTTGGGGTTAAGCTGGAATCTAACTTCAGATCAGCAAATAAAATGTTCTGGCAATCCATTCACCAACTTCATAAGAAGTCCTCTTCCACGCCTGCCATTAGGAACACATCTAGGCTTCTCCTCTCTTCAGAGAGGTGCACCCTTGTGAGGTGGAGAGAATACATTGCTGATCTCCTAAACCTGGTCACAACAGCATCTTCTGATGTTCTGAGGTGCATCTAGGGGCAGAGAATAACTTTTCAGAGATTGAGATCATAAGAGCAATTAAAGAGCTCAAATATGGCAAAGCCGCCAGGGAAGATGTTAAAAGCCTTAAATAGAGCAGGTGTTTTCTCGCTGACTCAAGTGTGTCTTTTGACCTGGATCTCTAGAAAGGCACCTAAACAATGGCAATCGGAAGTGATAATCCCTATTTTCAAATAGAAAGACAAGTGAGATTGCTCTAATTACAAAGGGATCTCCTTGTTACGATTCCTGATAAAGTCTATGTTAAGAGTCTGACAAAGAGACATAAAGATATTATTGAGTCGAAGCTGGTGAGAAAAAGTGTGGTTTTGGTCCTAGATGCAGCACAGCCAACCAAATATTCACACTTCAGTAGGTCTTTGAGAAATCATGATAATATTGCCATAGGGTGTATCTTTTGATATTCATGGTAACTCTTAATTATGGTCTCAAATCTTGGGTAATGACTGAAGGAATATTATTGTGAATGGAAGCAGATGAAATGGGTTTCCTCTAAAGGGACTTTGGAGTAACGTTACTCAATAGAGTATGTAGCTCAAGAGAGCAGAGAGTCACTCCAGGTAGTGCCACTACGTTACCGAATTGAGAGATCACAACTCCGATATTAAGGATATGTGGTTAGAATGTTTCAGGAAAGAATCTCTGGACAGATTTTATGGGTAAAACCAACAAGCAGAAGATCTAAGGGTAACCTCTGAGCAAGATGGTTGGATAACATCCATGAGCTCAGCTGGTCTTGGTTGGAGACAATTGCTTTTGACAGGACCTGCTAGAAGGCATGCTTGAGGACTCTGCCTCCATGATCCTCCCAAGAATATGTGGATGAGGCACTCCACATACCAATCATCATCACCGTTTTACGTCCGTTCTTCCACGCTAGCATGGGTTAGACGGGTTGTCCTGTTGTGGGCAGTGTCTGGTCGGCTGACCATGCCTTGCTCATACAGGAACTGATTTGACTTGGTTTCTACAGCTGGATGCCCTTCCTAACACCAACCTCATTTACAGTAAGTGCTGGGTGCTTTTTCGTGGCGCCTACACGTCCACTTTACAGTGTGGGCTGGGTGCTTTTTTGCTGTGGCACCTCCACGACCACCTTGCGGTGGGGGGTGTGGGGGCATATTGTCTATATGCTTCAGCTTGTAGCCATGGGAGGTCGGGTACTCTGTATTATTGCGTGACGCCAGAGGTCACGGTCGTGTGTCATTGCCTTTGAGAGATGTAATTGGGTAAAGTCGGCTTTTATCACCTCATCCCAGGTCATCTTGGGTCTCCCCACTCCGCGTTTTCCATCAACTTCTAGTGCTCTGCACCTTTTTATGCAGCTGTCATCCTTCATACGCATCACATGTCCATACCAGCGTGTAGTGACCTACATTCCGCGGGCTCACATACATTCTCTGTGCGTGATTTGGCTCAGTTCAGCCAATCAGCGCCAGTAGAAGAGGATGTATCCCTACGCGCCCTGAGGAAGAAATTCCCCGCGAAGATTTGAAGAATCTCTAGCTTGTACCAGAAACTTCGAGCCAGCAACACGCATAATGTAACAGTGAGATATTGCACCACTAGCCTCGCCGGCTTAACGGCGCAATGGCACATTCCATTTTTGTAACCTCTTTGTATCTGTAACTTCAACCATATAAATAAACAAACATTTCATCTCTAATTACTGCTGTTATTATGTCACTTGCATCTCAAAGACATCTTTAATCCATGCTGCTGGAATTGGCGACCTGACGAAAGGAATATTGTAAATAGATTGAGGGACCTTCCCTCACGTCTATGTCAACAAGATAATCCAACGAGGATACTATCACTTACCACACTGGCAACTAACGACCACTGATTCTACCACCCTGCTAAAGTGGCGATAACATCTATAACTAATACTGCTAAAGTGGTGACCGACGTAAGAATGTCACGCAGCCCTTCTTATTCATTCAGTTTAACTTTTATTGCCACGTCGCAACTTGCGAAAATCCAGAATATTCCTTTTAAGATTTTTGAAAAATTAGCAGTATTTCAAAAACTTTTTCGCCCCGAAAAAATTTCAAGATGGCTACCGACATGTCATGGCTACGCTTGACAACAACAATGACAGCAGCAGCGACAGCGTTGTTTAACCACTGACCAATACAGGGAACAGTGAGTGGCAGCTTCATAACCTTACCGACGCCAACCACCACACATCGGAAATTTCAAAACGGCTTGTAACTTTACCGACGCAACCACCATACCTTCTGTCTCGTTACCACAGGGACGCGAGAAATTGAGACAGTAGTTTCTCACCTTTATGGCGTCAGACGTGACTGCCATATTTGGTGACTCCTACTCTACAGAAGATTCTTTGACTTTGCTTTAACAATAAGCAACACAACCGTGTGGCGGGACGGGAAAATGGCCACGAAATCTCACAAAAACACCATACATCTAACCCCTAACAGCATTAACAAACTTCTTTTTCAGTTTTCAGATAGAACTAGTGTCTGTACACTGGTGATGTGTGAACTATTTGACTTTGAAAAACTTTGAACTTATTGAGCAATTTCTCTGCTCCCCTAGATTGACTTTGAATTATCAGTTTGTTACATTCACATATTTCTTTGTAGAATGCATTTACTTGTTTTGTGCTCTTTTGCTATTTGCTTGCTCATGGTTTTTGTTCATTCACATTCTTTGCTGTTTTACATGCCTGCATAAGCACACATTTTTTTTATCACACACCAACATGTTGTTCTTGGTATATGTTCTTCAAACGTAATATTCTGCGAGTCCCTTTTCACCTGGTTGAGATGCTGTCACATGCTAGCAGCTCACAGAGCTTAATCCACTGGATTCAAACAGGCACCGCAACACGAGAATACATTGCAGCTGAACTCGAACAGCTTCGCATCTCGTTGCACACTGTTCGTCCATGACGGCCATCCGTCTTGTTGTTTTTGCCCGACTCGCTGGGAAAGCAACAAATGGAACTGGACTTGTTAGCATTTCGGCCACTTCTGTGGATTCGCCCGAATTATGGAATTTACACTGCAACCCACCTACAGATTAAACTTGCCTTTTGTTCTTTACAAAGCAACCAGCCATTTTTTCCTGGCTCCACAGCACATCCGACAATACATCTGGGGGCCATCATTTTCTCGCCAGCACTGGTAAACTACCATAATAGCTTCGTTCACAGCTACTGGTACAACGCTTACCATTAACATTTAATGCAAGAACAGCAACCTCGCCCATGTCAGACTTTATCCGTTTTTTGTTAGACCTTTGGCGGTCACGTATAAACAACAAAACAACTGGTCATTTGACACAGCGGCTCAACACGGCCCGTAGCGCCTCATTTTTTGTTCTTGCATGCAACCTTCTGCTCAATTATTTTTTCACTGATGTGCTCTTTCAGCATTTGTTCTTGCTGATTTAATATGTGAGTCTTTCGTTTCTTCGTTATCGATTTTCGGCTGAAAATCTGGTTGGAGGTGATGTAGTGACCTACATTCCGCGGGCTCACATACATTCTCTGTGCGTGATTTGGCTCAGTTCAGCCAATCAGCGCCAGTAGAAGAGGATGTATCCCTACGCGCCCTGAGGAAGAAATTCCCCGCGAAGATTTGAAGAATCTCTAGCTTGTACCAGAAACTTCGAGCCAGCAACACGCATAATGTAACAGTGAGATATTGCACCACTAGCCTCGCCGGCTTAACGGCGCAATGGCACATTCCATTTTTGTAACCTCTTTGTATCTGTAACTTCAACCATATAAATAAACAAACATTTCATCTCTAATTACTGCTGTTATTATGTCACTTGTATCTCAAAGACATCTTTAATCCATGCTGCTGGAATTGGCGACCTGACGAAAGGAATATTGTAAATAGATGGTAAATAGATTGAGGGACCTTCCCTCACGTCTATGTCAACAAGATAATCCAACGAGGATACTATCACTTACCACACTGGCAACTAACGACCACTGATTCTACCACCCTGTTAAAGTGGCGATAACATCTATAACTAATACTGCTAAAAGCGCAACCGCCTCTCCTGCACACGACATTTGATTCCTCTTATGCTCAGTCTCTCTCTCAATTCATTTATGCTTTGTCGTTCACGTATATTACTGTTACACATCCATCGGAGCATGCAGGATTCGTTTCTCTCTAATCTACGTAAGTCTTCCACCTTCAGCGCCCAGGTCTCACTACCATGCAACATTGCTGTTCGGATACACGCATCATACAGTCGCCTTTCATTCTGAGGGAGAAACCTTTTGCAGCTAGCAGTGGTAGTAGTTCCCTAAACTTCTTCCATCCCGTTCTTACCCTAGTTATTGTACTTTCTGAACACCCACCTCCGCTGCTAATTCGGTCACCTAGGTAGTAGAAGCTGTCTACTGTTTCTACAGAGCCCTCCCAGAGATTGGTGGTACTTGTTTCCTGTGGCTGTTTGCTGCTTGCTGTCCTAGCACAGCTGCTGCATGTGAAGCCTACATTCTTAATTAAGCTTCCTGAGACCCCGCTACATCTCTTGTGTACCCATTGTTTGCATTTGGGGCAGAGAATGGAGTTCCTACCTACACCTTTCCTACATACTGAGCAAGGCCATTTCCCTGAGGGGATCTGGGTTCTGTTTTCTTGTCTACTTACAAGGACTGTCTTTGACATGTTGACTTTGAGACCCTTTCTTTCTAGTCCCTGCTTCCAAGTTTGGAATTTATTCTCTAGTTCTACCATAGATTCAGCTATGAGTGCGAGGTCATCAGCATACAGGAGTTCCCATGGGCATCTGGTCTTAAACTCCTCCGTTATTGCCTGCAGGACTATGATGAACAGGAGGGGGCTAAGAACAGAGCCCTGGTGGACCCCAACCTGTACGCTAAATTCCTCGCTATACTCATTGCTAATCCTAACTTTGCTGACTGCTCCCCTATACATGGCTTGTACCGCTTTCACAAGCCATTCATCTACTCCCAGTTTTCTAAGAGCCCACCAGATTACAGCACGTGGAACTCTGTCAAAGGCTTTCTCAAGGTCGACAAATGCCAAGTAGAGTGGCTTACTTTTAGCTAGGTACTTTTCCTGTAACTGCCTCACAAGGAAGAGGGCATCAGTGGTGCCTTTCCCTGGTACAAACCCAAATTGCATCTCGTCTATTTTCACCCGGTCCCTAATCAACTGTACTATAACTCTTTCTGTTACTTTCATGACCTGGTCCATCAACTTTATACCTCTATAGTTTCCTCTATCTAGTGCATTGCCTTTACCTTTGTAGCAGTTGACAATGATGCTACTGCACCAATCTTTTGGTATGACACCTTCTAGTATTACCTGGTTAACAATACGTGTGGTTATAGTGTGACCTACAGACCCAGATGCCTTCAGCATCTCGGCAGCTATACTCGATGGACCGGTTGCCTTCCCCATCTTCATATCTTTGATTGCCTTACTTACTACGTTGCTGCTGACTTGTACTGCTGGCCCCTCTATAGGGTCTACTTGGGGTAGGGTCTCTTCTTCCCATGCATTCTCCTCATTTAGTAATCTATCATAATGACTCTTCCATGCATCTTTCTTCTCAGCACTTGTGAGGACACGCTCACCTTTATCATTCCGGATACACTTCTCTCCAATGACATCACAACTATCTCTGACACACTGCCTCGCAATCTTGAATACCTCCTGTTTCTGATCCTCACGTTGCAAAACAAGCTTGAATTTTCTATCCTCTGCTTCCCTCCTAGCTTCCCTCTTGGTCTCTATGTAATGTACCCTGCTCCTTCCATTCTTTCCATGCCTGTCTCTTGGCCTTAACTGCCTCATCTACCTTATTATTCCACCACCAAGTCACTCTCCTCCTGCTTGAGGTCTTACTCCAGCCACAGACCTCATCCGTCGCCTCTAGTAAATTATTTTTTAGGAACTCCCAGTTCTCTTCTACATTAAATGTCTCTATCTGTTCTTTACTGTCGTAGGCGTTGAGTAAAATATCTTTAAATCTGTTACTGGTTGAGGGGACTTTCAGCTTCCAGATCTTTCTTCTCCAGGTTGGCCTTTGTTTCCAGGTTCGTTACCAATATTCTGATATAAAGGTTCTGTTACCAATATTCTGATATAAAGTATATTTGAAAACAATCATACTTACGTGTTTCAAAACATCCCATAATTGATACTGTTACAGACATATAGCAATCTGGTTTAACAGAATAAAATTTTATTTGTATACTGGTGACAGTGGTACCAAAAGGTATCTTGATAATATCATCTGGTCCATTGTTAGGTATGTTCTTTGTAATCTGTAGAAAGAGATATATTTAAGTTAACACTGTCTGTTTTATAAAGTTACATTACAGCTTATTAAAATATAAATGAAATGTTTAAATAAAATTTTTTCCAGAGTCTTATTGTAGATATAATAGGAAGACAAACCATGCAGTGGAATCATGATTCATAAATGTCTCTCCTCACGAACAAATTGAACATAAAAACATCTAGGTTGGCAACAAGCTTGGAGTATCAGTGGGAAAGCATCACTTGTGTAGTTAGTTACTATGATGATATCTATCTGTCTTTCACACAATCTCTCTCTGTCACTGTATTTCTCAACATTTTGTATGGGAAAAATAGTTTCAGTTTACAAACATTTCGGTTGACGAATGGCTTTTAGTTTGGTACATGAAGACATTTAATGAAAATAACAAAGGAAGAATCTTTGGTTCAACATTATCTTTAATGGATCAAGTGGTCATCATCATCATCATCATTTAATGTCCATCTTCCACGCTAGCATGGGTTAGACGGTTTTGTTCCATTTGATGCAGGAATGGTCGGGAGACTGTGTCTCGCTCTCACGGAAGCGTCTCTGGCAGGTTTTTTACAGCTGGATGCCCTTCCTAACACCAACCACATTTACAGTGTGGACTGGGAGCCTTTTCACCGTGTCTCCTACACGGCCACCTTACAGTGTGGACTGTTGTGTCATCGACACAGTGGACGGAACGGGAGAACGAGGGTGGGGTAGGGTGTGGCAGTGGGGTGTACATTGAGTTAAGAGGTGCCTACTGACTGTAGGTTTGTATGCAATGGTAGTCGGGTCTTCTGTACAACTGCATGGCGCCAAAGGTTTCAATCCAGTGACATTGTTTTAGAGAGGTGTAGGCGGGCAAGGTCAGTTTTTATCACCTCGTCCCAGGTTTTTCTTGGTCTACCCACTCTGAGAAGTAAATTTGATCATTTGACTCACAAGAAATAGCAGTAAAAGTTTATTCAAAACACAGTCTAACATATTAAAATAGGAAAGACATAACTTATATAGTCACACCTACAGAATAGCTGATAAAAGTTGTGATGATCAAGGCCAAACTATATTTAATTATTTAATCAATTTAAACATCCATATAGAGATGTAAGCCATGACAGACTAGGGAAAGTATTGAGTACTCCTTACAGTGGATAATGAAAATGAGCTAGTGAGACAAGTAATAAGAAAAAATTATATTTTAGGGGGAAAAAAATTGAAATGGGAGGCAGATTATGTTATAAAAAAACGAAAAAGAAAATAGGAAAGAAGTTTCTCTTGTTGAATATTTTCCTAGCTTCCATGTACTCAAAGATTTTGTTTATATTCAGTGGACCTGTAATTATAAACTTGTTGGATCAAGGTTGACATGTAGATAAACAATTGTAAATACATTAGAAATTTCTAAATGATAATTTAATTAATATATTAATAGCTAATTACTAATCAATTTTGAATATTTAAATAATTTCAAAGAAACATAATTTACCTGTCCATCAGTAAGTATGACATCAAACTTCTCAACATATTTAGTAAGGAGTAACCTTATTGATCCACCATATCTTAAAGAATCTCCTACAAAAATTCTTACAGTACGTTTAGTATCATTGAGAGCAGGTTTCCATCCTTTTCCACCAGGTCTGATTGAATTGACATATTCTTCATTACTTGAAGTCTTAATATCCCAACTTCTTATTAATGAGGCATCAGCTAAACCATCATTAAACACACACCAAGACTCTGTATTTACAGAAAGAAACAAAACTATTTACTTAACAATGGCTCAACCATGACTCTGTGTTAACAAAAGTAATACAATACTTATTCATACTATTAAGGTTAGGTAAGCCATCAATATCTCTATCAATGAGCTACACAACATTTCCAAGCTTAAACCAATCACATCAGTTATCAAGTCAAGAATACTTTAACTATATGGTCATATCAAAAGATCAACTCATGGTATGAGTAAGTTATGCTTGGAAGGAAAGTTAACCGGTAAAAGAAGCAAGGGTCAACAGCGAAAACTCTGGCTTGATAATGTCAGCTTATGGACTGGACTTATCCTTTGCTCTTTAAACTCTGTTGTTGGTGATCAAACTTTGTGGAGAAGAATATCTCATGTTGATGCGCGGTCTGCAACAGATAGAGTGAGTATCTGGGTGGAAGCCATCAAAAGAATTGTTGAAGCTGTAGAGAGAGTATCTAGATAGCTATACCAGAAGGAAAGTGACCAATTGGGTCAGTAGTATATATGTCACTCGGGCAGAGAAAGGCAACAACTTAATTTTTTAATCAATTAAAGCTGAAATACTGAAGGTAAAAGACAGACATACACTTCAACATTTACACACACACACACACACACATCACCATTTAACATCCATTTTTCACGCTAGCATGGGTTAGACAGATTATCCTATTTCAGGCAAGTTGATGTCAGGTGACCATTTCTTGCTCATACAGAACCAATTTTGGTTTGGTTTCTATGGCTGGATACCCTTCCTAATGCCAACCACATTTATAGTGAGTACTGGGTGCTTGTTGTTGTGACACCTACAGGACCACTTTGCAGTGTGGGCTGGGGGTTTTAGTGGGAAGAGTGTGTGGGGATTAGGGAGGTAAGTATATGGGCGTGTGTGAGGGGTAGAGTGTTAGGGGGTGGGAGGTGTGTGGAAGGAGGGATGAAGGTGAAGGTGGTGCATACTGGATGTATGCTTCCACCTGTGCTCATGAGAGGTGTATGGGAGGAGGTGGGTGAGGGTGAAGGTGAATTCTATATGTATGCTACACACACACACATACATATACATACATACATATATATATAATATAAGATCAAAAGATGGTTAAAAGAGTTCCAAGTATTTTATTATGCGCATTTCAAAAACAAATACCATCATGGGATGATATCTGCGTTCTCATCAGATAAAATAGAGAGACATGATATGAAGCTTAAAAAACGCGTGTGAATAGTGAAGTTTTAAATCAATATATGAAAAATAAATTAAGATGGATGTATGAGATTGGGAAAAAGTGAGGGGGGTTGGAAAAGGTAAGGAAGAGGAAGAAATAAGAGTAAAGGATGGTGGGGGAGGAGTATAAGAAGGAAGGATGAGAGAGGAGGAGAGATGGGTGATAGAGAGAGAGAGGTAGCCTTTACAACTGAGAAAAAAATATTGTCTCACAGAGAGAAATTAAAAAGCTGTTGGAAGATAATAGATAATTTAAAAGATTTTGAAATTAAAAGTTAATGAGGTTTATGCATGAAGAAAAAGGAATTAAGAATAGTATTAAATTAAGGTTTGTATATTGAAGGGTTTAATATGTGCGAAGAAAAGAATTTATTAATATGTATTATTAAAATAAAAATATTAATGATATTAAGGATATAATGTGAAAAGAAGGAGAAGAATGAATGAGTTATGAATTTAGAGGAATTAGTTAGGGTTTAAGTTTGTTTTTGTGTAATGTAATATGTGTACGTAAAAAATTGCTTTATTGTGCTACAATAAAAACTCACCTCCTACACATACATATATATATATATATATAAAAGCAACTACACAGAAATATCTAATTTCAAGTGAAAGTGATGTAGAGGGAAAGGAAGTGTTAGGGTTAGAAACAAATATATATTTATAATAATACATTGGGAGAACTTAATATATATATTGTGACGATTATCATCCATAAATTGATTTATATAAGAAACCAGTAACTCCTGATGAAGTTGTAGGGGCAATGTAGTGACATACAGCATTTCTGGAGTATGTTTTATTAAACCTGATGGAGCCCATCTCCACTCCAGCTCTGAACACAGCAGATTTCTTCCAGAGAGAATGTGAGAGGAAGTGAGAAAGGGATATTAGAGGAAGAATTGACCCCAGTACTAGACTGGTATTTTTTTATTGACCCCAAAAGGATGAAAGGTAAAGTTGAACTTCTTGTTCATATGTTCTATATATTGATATAGTTTTTATGGTGGGATACATTTCTTAATGCTAAATATTTTGCAGAATGCACTGCATACATTTTATCAAGGAACCAACATTGCCACTTTGCAGAGTGTACTGGATGTATTTTATAGTGGCACCATCACCATAACGTTGCAGATTGTACTGAGTGTATTTTATCAAGGAACCAACACTGCCAATTTACAGAGTGTACTAAATGTATTTTATAGTGAAAACAGCATCATAAGTTTACAGAGTGTACTGGGTGTATTTTATAATGGTAAAATTACTATAGAACAACTGTAAAAATGTTGAATTCCATACCTGTAGCTGTTGTTGCTGCTTTAGTTGTAGATTCTAGAGAGAAGAGATTTAAAAACAAAAAAGGAATTTTGTTAAAGAAGAATGACATCTAAATATGACTGCCATATAATGTATGGTACCAGTAAAAGATGATATAATACATATCTGTTACAGATGACATAATACAAGATGTTTGTTACAGATGACATAATACAAGATGTCTGTTACAGATGACATAATACAAGATGTCTGTTTCAGATGACATAATACAAGACGACTGTTACAGATGACATAATATATGATATCTGTTACAGATGACATGATACATATCTGTTACAGATGACATGATACATATCAGTTACAGATGATGTGATACATATTTGTTACAGACGACGTGATACATATCTGTTACAGACGATGTGATACATATCTGTTACAGACGACATGATTCATATCTGTTACAGATGACATGATACATATCTGTTACAGACGACGTGATACATATCTGTTACAGATGACATGATACCTATCTGTTACAGATGACTTGATACATATCTGTTACAGATGACATGATACATGACATCTGTTACAGATGACAATACATGACATCAGTCACAGATGACATAATACTTTACATAATATACAAGAGTCAGTTGAAAAGTTCATAAGCTGACTATGAAGGAATGATGATAGAGCTGTGAAATCTTGCATGCATTAATTTCAACTCTTCTTATTAATAAATGTATTTGTTGAAAAATAAACCTTATTTGGTTGTAGCAAGAGTTGCCTCCCCTTGTTATGACAATCACATCACCGCTCTCTAGACAGGAAGTAGCTGGAGTTACTTCCCGTTGGGGTGGCAGAACCTTCTTTGTCACTTCCGTCCTGGGACCCTATAAAAGAGACATACGAAATCTGTCTCTCTCTCTTCTAGCCTGCCTGGCCCTTGGCGGGAGATAATGTAGCAAGAGTTGCCTCCCTTGTTATGACAATCACATCACCGCTCTCTAGACAGGAAGTAGCTGGAGTTACTTCCCGTTGGGGTGGCAGAACCTTCGTCACTTCTGTCCTGGGACCCTATAAAAGGGATAGCTCAGGGCTATCTCACTCTCTTCTAACTAGCCTGGCCCTTCGGCCAGGCGTGTTCGCCGAGGCTACACTCTCTGGCAACCTGAACAATGGTAATGTAAAGACCACTTGGTCTCTTGCGAGATGACTTCAAAACGGTAATACAAATAACTTTAATTCGTTCTTTCATCTAATCTTGGCATGTCAACTATTCTGCTCTGCATAACTCAACCGTGTTAAATAAATATTGTACATACAACCTCAGTCACCCTGTTATAAGTGGTGACCCCGAGAAAAAAATAATAGGATCTGGTGTTGTGTAAATGTGAAAAAAAAAAAAAGAAAATTAATTAGCGGTATTTCAAAAAGAAAAAATTTCTCTAACATTCCACATGGATTAACATTCCACATGGATTTTGTCTAAAACGAAAAATAGAAGTAATCTTTTTCTCAGCAGCAAACAAACAAGAAAAAATTTTGTTCTTCACCTAACGTGTTTACATCGTTTAAATGTCGCTACTTTTTCATCACTTTCAAAAAAAAAAAAAAATGGAACTCTCGCCATATACAAAGCCTTTCCTTCCTTTTCATCATGTTTTCACGTTCACACACAAATTTTTCAAAATGGCTGCCAACGACCTGTTGCACTATCATTTTTGCGCCATTTTCTCGCGCAATAGAAATATTTTTTTTTCAACTTGACTTTAACCTTGTTTCGGCACGTGTGGCACCACACATCTCGACTCACTGAGATAACACACGCCATAGATAATGTTTCTTGCCAAGGATTCTCCAGTCTTAAGCTATATTCTCTTATTTGCCGGTTTAAAAATTTACCACGTAAATTTGCCGTTGAAAACTGCGCATTTATTCAGAATGATTATTTTTTTGGTTGCTGGCCCTTCCAGGTCAACGCGTTCTCAACATCGACAATCAACTTTGGCTGTTATTTCTAGCACTTTGCGCAACTCATTTTTTCTGGGAAAATCTTTACTTTAATTTGAAACAACTTTGAAAGAGTTATCTCACTCTGCGAGACAACAACTCATTTTTTCTGGGAAACTATTTACTGTGAATTTAAGCAACATCGAATAGGCTCACTCCACGAGACAACAACAGCAACAACCAAAACCAGCAGAACAAGACAGAGAATTTATTTTTGCAACACTCTTCCTGTGAGAAAATCCCTTCGGAGATTGGGAATTTCACGTTGTACCACAGTCCAGAAACCACCTGCATACATTCTCTGGAACACACTTTCCTGCTGTCACCTGTGAACTGTATTTTGAACATTTGAACTTTGTTAATAACTATGTTCGAGTACGTTTCTTTGCTCCTTTGACCTCTTCTTTTGATTACATTGTATCTTTATGTGATGGATAGATAGATGTCCAGTCGTTCTCTAGCCAATAGCGGTTGACTATTTTTTTTTTTGTAATTCTCATGCCTGGACTTTGGTGTTACACATGCTCGCCATCTTACTCCATACATGGTTCATTCGATTTTTATATTTTAAAAATCTGGCGGGAGATAATGTAGCAAGAGTTGCCTCCCTTGTTATGACAATCACATCACCGCTCTCTAGACAGGAAGTAGCTGGAGTTACTTCCGGTTGGGGTGGCAGAACCTTCTTTGTCACTTCCGTCCTGGGACCCCATAAAAGGGATAGCTCAGGGCTATCTCACTCTCTTCTAACTAGCCTGGCCCTTCGGCCAGGCGCGTTCGCCGAGGCTATACTCTCTGGCAACCTGAACAATGGTAATGTAAAGACCACTTGGTCTCTTGCGAGATGACTTCAAAACGGTAATACAAATAACTTTAATTCGTTCTTTCATCTAATCTTGGCCTGTCAACTATTCTGCTCTGCATAACTCAACCTTGTTAAATAAACATTGTACATACAACTGAGTCTCCTGTTATATTCATACAACCCAGTAACCCTATTATATGGTCATTCCATGAGAGTATCTTGGTCAGCCTATGAACTTTTAACCCGACCCTCCTACATCTTATATAATATTAGTTAAAGATGAATGACAGTTAAAGAGGAATGGTGTATAATCATAATATATAATATTAGGTTTTCATAATTTTAACTCAACATACCAATATTCTGATATAAAGTATATTTGAAAACAATCATACTTACGTGTTTCAAAACATCCCATAATTGATACTGTTACAGACATATAGCAATCTGGTTTAACAGAATAAAATTTTAATTGTATACTGGTGACAGTGGTACCAAAAGGTATCTTGATAATATAATCTGGTCCATTGTTAGGTATGTTCTTTGTAATCTGTAGAAAGAGATATATTTAAGTTAACACTGTCTGTTTTATAAAGTTACATTACAGCTTATTAAAATATAAATGAAATGTTTAAATAAGATTTTTTCCAGAATCTTATAGTAGATATAACAGGAAGACAAACCATAAAATACTAATAATTATTCGTAGGAAAATGGAAAAACTCAGCATAAGGAAGCTGTTAAAACAGCAAAATGCCACCGAAACGGCATTGTGGAAAACATTACCTCAAAGCATAAAAATCAGCTACTCGAAGAATAGATAGGAAGAAACAAATAGAATGGATGATAGGAGATCACAACCATTTAAATTCACTCATCAGCTTTCAGGCCGCCTGCAGTTTTGATGATTTGACTGAAAGGACTGCGAAGGATAGGTGGCTTGTAACATAATTATTAATTGGTTTAAAACAATGAAATAATTTCAAATAAAGATATAATTTACCTGTCCATCAGAGAGTATGACATCAAACTTCTCAACATATTTAGTATGGAGTAACCTTATTGATCCACCATATCTTAAAGAATCTCCTACAAAAATTCTCACTGTACGTTTAGTATCATTGAGAGCAGGTTTCCATCCTTTTCCACCAGGTCTGATTGAATTTACATGTTTTTCATTACTTGAAGTCTTAATATCCCAACTTCTTATTAATGAGGCATCAGCTAAACCATCATTAAACACACACCAAGACTCTGTATTTACAGAAAGAAACAAAACTATTTACTTAACAAGGCCTCAACAAAAATAATACAACAATATTTATTCAAACTAAGTAAGCCATCAATATCTTTATCAATGAGCTACTCAACATTACTAAGCTTAAACCAATCACATCGTAACAAGTGTAGTTACATAAGTGTTGATGTCCTATACTACATACCTGTAGCTGTTGCTGCTGCTTCTGTTGTAGATTCTAAAGTAAAAAGAGTAAAAAATATTTAGACTCCAGAAATTAAAACAATTATATACAGTAGTGTGTCGATGCTTGGGGATACTATAAAATAGCTTTTAAAAAATAGGGTGACACCCTTAAAGATGGAAAAAGAAGTAGCAATCAGTCGCTATGAGGAACCAAACCCCTATCTCCGAGATACTGGCTATGCACTTTTTCCATCTTTAAGGATCTTCACCCGATTTTGTAAAGCTAGTTTATAACATCTATGCACATGAGCACACCATTCTTTATATTAACTTTATCAGCATTTTGTAAAAGTCTGAGAAATTGGCTACATAAAACAATTATATATTATGTTGCTTCAGGTTATTTGCTATCACACTGACTAACAATTGTCTTAAATTTTGTTATAATGTTTATTATATATATATGACTTATGATATATCTTATTACAGTTGTCTTAAATAATGTTATAATATATATTATATATACTAGCAGAAAAACCACTCTTCGGGTGGGTTTCTGCTAGCACGTGTAGTGTGTATTACGCAAGTATATATACATGTAGATATGATACATCAAATAAAATCGTAATTGACAAGATACACAGAAATTGAACGAAGACTGTGTTACACTGTCTTATGTAATCAGTAACGTAATCCATGATACATAAAAAAAAACCGATATTATATATAAACTGCATTAGGAGAAAATTAGTGTACGGAAATATATGAATATTTATTTAAGCGATCGCTAACCGGAAGTGTTGACATTTGAAAATTTTAAAGAAGTGAATCTTAAAATAAGTAATAAAATATATTTAATGAACAGCCATGAAATTTCGTAGATAAATTATGTAATATTCATTCATTATTTATTGAAAGTAATCCAACTTATTTTACTAACGGGATACAAAATTATAAACCGTCCGCAGTCCTGCACTCCTTACTTTATTATAGTTTAGATGACTTATGATATATCTTATAACAATTGTCTTAAATATTGTTATAATGTATATTATATATATGACTTATGATATATATTATAACAATGTAATGCAGTATTGTAAAGTATGTTTTAAAAATAACAACCCCACTTACTTGATTCAAAACACCCCATAACTGATATTGTTACAGATATCTGACAATCTGATTTAACAGTATAAAATTTTAAGTTTATACTATTGACAGTGGTACCAAAAGGTATCTTGATAATATCATCTGGTCCTTTGTTCCGAATATGTTTGGTATTCTGCTGTAGAAAGAGATGTAGGTCAGTTATCATCATCATCATCATCTTCAACATCATAATAATCACTGATTAACATCCATTTTTCCATGCTAGCTTGACTCAGATGAGTTGACCCATTGTGGGGCAAGTCAGATCAGGTGACCATGTCTTGCTCACACAGAACTGTTTCTATGGCTGAATGCCTTTCCTAAAGCCAACTACATTTACAGGGTGAACTGGGTGATTTTTATTATGTCACCAACATGACCAGTTTACAGAGTGGACTGGGTGTTTTTTGTCACCATATTTTCTATTTTAGAAATTTACTTCACAATACACCACTATATAAATGAAACACTAAACAGTTTTATGTAATTATGGTGGGTGTTGTGTGTGACAGCCCACACCTATGTGTGTGTGTGTGTGACAGCCCACACCTATGTGTGTGTGTGTGTGACAGCCCACACCTATATGTGTCAGCCCACACCTATGTGTGTGTGTGTGTGTGTGACAGCCCACACCTATGTGTGTGTGTGTGTGTGTGACAGCCCACACCTATGTGTGTGTGTGTGTGTGTGACAGCCCACACCTATGTGTGTGTGTGTGACAGCCCACACCTATGTGTGTGTGTGTGTGACAGCCCACACCTATGTGTGTGTGTGTGTGTGACAGCCCACACCTATGTGTGTGTGTGTGTGTGACAGCTCACACCTATGTGTGTGTGTGTGTGTGACAGCCCACACCTATGTGTGTGTGTGTGTGTGACAGCCCACACCTATGTGTGTGTGTGTGACAGCCCACACCTATGTGTGTGTGTGTGTGACAGCCCACACCTATGTGTGTGTGTGTGTGACAGCCCACACCTATGTGTGTGTGTGTGTGTGTGACAGCCCACACCTATGTGTGTGTGTGTGTGACAGCCCACACCTATGTGTGTGTGTGTGTGACAGCCCACACCTATGTGTGTGTGTGTGTGACAGCCCACACCTATGTGTGTGTGTGTGTGACAGCCCACACCTATGTGTGTGTGTGTGTGACAGCCCACACCTATGTGTGTGTGTGTGTGACAGCCCACACCTATGTGTGTGTGTGTGTGACAGCCCACACCTATGTGTGTGTGTGTGTGACAGCCCACACCTATGTGTGTGTGTGTGTGACAGCCCACACCTATATGTGTCAGCCCACACCTATGTGTGTGTGTGTGTGTGTGACAGCCCACACCTATGTGTGTGTGTGTGTGTGTGTGACAGCCCACACCTATGTGTGTGTGTGTGTGTGTGACAGCCCACACCTATGTGTGTGTGTGTGTGTGTGACAGCCCACACCTATGTGTGTGTGTGTGACAGCCCACACCTATGTGTGTGTGTGTGTGACAGCCCACACCTATGTGTGTGTGTGTGTGACAGCCCACACCTATGTGTGTGTGTGTGTGTGACAGCCCACACCTATGTGTGTGTGTGTGTGTGACAGCTCACACCTATGTGTGTGTGTGTGTGTGACAGCCCACACCTATGTGTGTGTGTGTGTGTGACAGCCCACACCTATGTGTGTGTGTGTGACAGCCCACACCTATGTGTGTGTGTGTGTGACAGCCCACACCTATGTGTGTGTGTGTGTGACAGCCCACACCTATGTGTGTGTGTGTGTGACAGCCCACACCTATGTGTGTGTGTGTGTGTGTGACAGCCCACACCTATGTGTGTGTGTGTGTGACAGCCCACACCTATGTGTGTGTGTGTGTGACAGCCCACACCTATGTGTGTGTGTGTGTGACAGCCCACACCTATGTGTGTGTGTGTGTGACAGCCCACACCTATGTGTGTGTGTGTGTGACAGCCCACACCTATGTGTGTGTGTGTGTGACAGCCCACACCTATGTGTGTGTGTGTGTGACAGCCCACACCTATGTGTGTGTGTGTGTAACAGCCCACACCTATGTGTGTGTGTGACAGCCCACACCTATGTGTGTGTGTGTGACAGCTCACACCTATGTGTGTGTGTGTGTGTGACAGCCCACACCTATGTGTGTGTGTGTGTGTGACAGCCCACACCTATGTGTGTGTGTGTGACAGCCCACACCTATGTGTGTGTGTGTGTGTGACATCCCACACCTATGTGTGTGTGTGACAGCCCACACCTATGTGTGTGTGTGTGTGACAGCCCACACCTATGTGGGTGTTGTGTGTGACAGCCCACACCTATGTGTGTGTGTGTGTGTGACAGCCCACACCTATGTGTGTGTGTGACAGCCCACACCTATGTGTGTGTGTGTGTGTGACAGCCCACACCTATGTGTGTGTGTGACAGCTCACACCTATGTGTGTGTGTGTGACAGCTCACACCTATGTGTGTGTGTGTGACAGCCCACACCTATGTGTGTGTGTGTGTGACAGCCCACACCTATGTGTGTGTGTGTGTGTGACAGCTCACACCTATGTGTGTGTGTGTGTGTGACAGCTCACACCTATGTGTGTGTGTGTGACAGCTCACACCTATGTGTGTGTGTGTGTGACAGCCCACACCTATGTGTGTGTGTGTGTGACAGCCCACACCTATGTGTGTGTGTGTGACAGCCCACACCTATGTGTGTGTGTGTGTGTGACAGCCCACACCTATGTGTGTGTGTGTGTGACAGCCGACACCTATGTGTGTGTGTGTGACAGCTCACACCTATGTGTGTGTGTGTGTGTGACAGCCCACACCTATGTGTGTGTGTGTGACAGCCCACACCTATGTGTGTGTGTGTGTGTGACAGCTCACACCTATGTGTGTGTGTGTGACAGCCCACACCTATGTGTGTGTGTGTGTGACAGCTCACACCTATGTGTGTGTGTGTGTGACAGCCCACACCTATGTGTGTGTGTGTGACAGCCCACACCTATGTGTGTGTGTGTGTGACAGCCCACACCTATGTGTGTGTGTGTGTGACAGCCCACACCTATGTGTGTGTGTGTGTGACAACCCACACCTATGTGTCTGTGTGTGTGACAGCCCACACCTATGTGTGTGTGTGTGTGACAGCCCACACCTATGTGTGTGTGTGTGTGTGACAGCCCACACCTATGTGTGTGTGTGTGTGACAGCCCACACCTATGTGTGTGTGTGTGTGTGACAGCCCACACCTATGTGTGTGTGTGTGTGTGACAGCCCACACCTATGTGTGTGTGTGTGTGTGTGACAGCCCACACCTATGTGTGTGTGTGTGTGACAGCTCACACCTATGTGTGTGTGTGTGTGACAGCTCACACCTATGCAGGTTTAGCTGGCCTCCTCCAAGGTATATCTCGTTGGAGGTGTCTTGGGTAATTTAATGATAGGGACCCCAGTCCTATCATCTCATTTCTACAGCTGAGTAAACTGGAGCAACGTGAAATAAAGTGTCTTGCTCAAGGAAACAACACATCACTCGGTCCGAGAATTGAACTCACAACCTTTCGATTGCAAGCCCAATGCTCTAACCACTAAGCCATGCCTGGGTGGGTGTTACAGAAAGAAGAAACCTGGGTGTTGTTACACATGGGAAACTTTAGGAAAATATCAGTTGAAAATGTATTTAGCAAAATCATAAAGTTGAATATTTAGAAATTTGGTCAAACAACCAGCAAATATTGCAAAATCAAAACTATTTCTAATCGTTCTATTATACCTAAAAGAATTGGAAAATATCTTCATTAATGTGGACTCTGTTACACCATTCTAAGGAAGGAAATATATTGGTTGGTTTTGTCTGGGTTACACCATTCTAAGGAAGGAAATATATTGGTTGGTTTTGTCTGGGTTACACCATTCTAAGGAAGGAAATATATTGGTTGGTTTTGTCTGGGTTACACCATTCTAAGGAAGGAAATATATTGGTTGGTTTTGTCTGGGTTACACCATTCTAAGGAAGGAAATATATTGGTTGGTTTTGTCTGGGTTACACCATTCTAAGGAAGGAAATATATTGGTTGGTTTTGTCTGGGTTACACCATTCTAAGGAAGGAAATATATTGGTTGGTTTTGTCTGGGTTACACCATTCTAGAGAAGGAAATATATTAGTTGGTTTTGTCTGGGTTACACTATTCTAGAGAAGGAAATATATTGGTTGGTTTTGTCTGGGTTACACTATTCTAGAGAAGGAAAGTGTTGTTGGGGAACAATCGTGACTGGAAAGCCTTTAATTAAAGGTTTTCTGGAGCAGAAATTAAAAGGTACCAAATGGCAACCACATAAAACATTTATTATAAACTAATTAATATATTAACAGCTAATAATTAATTGGTGTAACATAATGAAATAATTTCAAATAAAGATATAATTTACCTGTCCATCAGAGAGTATGACATCAAACTTCTCAACATATTTAGTATGGAGTAACCTTATTGATCCACCATATCTTAGAGAATCTCCTACAAAAAGTCTTACAGTACGTTTAGTATCAGTGAGAGCAGGTTTCCATCCTTTTCCACCAGGTCTGATTGAATTGACATATTCTTCATTACTTGAAGTCTTAATATCCAAACTTCTTATTAATGAGGCATCAGCTAAACCATCATTAAACACACACCAAGACTCTGTATTTACAGAAATAAAACAACAACAATATTAAATTTTCAATCAGTGAAAATTTAGGTAATGCTAATCCATTTAATGGACCCCCCCTCCTCCCCCACATATATGTTGCCCTATAAAGGAGCAACTACAGAGGAATAAAACTAATGAACCAAGTTATGAAAGTGACAGAAAGAGTCAAATTAGACTAGATGTAGTTTGGCTTTATGCCTGGCAAAATACACAGATGTCCTCTTTCTACTGAGGCAATTACAAGAGAAGTTCCTTGCCAAAAATAAGTCGCTATATTTAGCTTTTATTGATCTAGAAAAGGCCTTTCATAGAGTACCTCGATTTATTTTCTGATGATCTTTAAGGAAATTAGGTGTAGAAGAATTGCTTGTGAGAGCTGTGCAAGCCATGTATAGAGGAGCTGTCAGTAAAGTGAGAGAAGGAAGTGAATTTAGTGAGGAATTTAAGGTACTGGTTGGAGTTCATCAAGATTCAGTTCTTAGCCCCTACTGTTCATTATAGTTCTCCAGAGGAGTATAAGACTGCTGTCCATGGGAACTTCTCTAAGCAGATGATATGGTCCTTATAGCCGAATCCATAAAAGAACTAGAAAATAAGTTTCAACAGTGACACAAAATTTGGACTCCAAAGGTCTGATAGTAAACTTAGTCAAAACTAAAGTGCTACTGAGTAGGAAAGAAGATAGGACTCTGATTCCACCAGAGAAGAGGCCCTGCTCAATACATAGAAGAGTAGATATAAACTGGAAATGCCAGTGGAAAGAAGCCGCAATAGAGGTAGACCAAGAAAGATCAAGGCAGAGGTGGTGAGGGCTGATCTCAAATCACTGAGACTTACAGAGGAGATGACAAAGGATCACAACACGTGGAGAGATGCCGAGCTGAGAAAGACCCATCCAACACATGCAAGTTTGAGAAAACTGATGTAAAAACAATGATTATGATGTAACATAGATACTAAATACATTTCAATTCTAAGCCCTGTACATACCTGTAGCTGTAGGTGCTGCTGCAATGGTAGATTCTAGAAAGATGATATAAAAGTACAATTAGATTCTTTATATGGAAATATTTATATATTATACTATTACTAGATATATTTTAACTAGTATAATTTAACAATATTTTTAAAACAGGATCAAACAGAACATTGTAAATAATACCAGATAAAATAAATACTATTGTATTTAATAATTGTTTCTACTTTAGGCACAAGGCCAGCAATTACCCAGTGCATTACTGGTACTTTATTTGTAATGCACTGGGTAATTGCTGGCCTTGTGCCTAAAGTAGAAACAATTATTAAATACAATAGTATTTATTTTATCTGGTATTATTTACAATGTTTTGATGGAAATATATGTTTTAAAAATAACAATCACACTTACTTGATTCAAAACATCCCATAACTGATACTGTTACAGACATCTGACAATCTAGTTTAACAGTATAAAATTTTAATGTTATACTATTGACAGTGGTACCAAAAGGTATCTTGATAATATCATCTGGTCCTTTGTTCCGAATATGTTTGGTATTCTGTAGAAAGAGATGTGGGTAAGTTAATATCATAGAATATCTAGAATATAGTGGATATAATTAGCTACAGGTGCAAACAAGTAATATACAAATTAAGGAAATATAATTTAATATTTTCTATTAGTTTTACCCAAAATATTTACATCAGATAATTATTATTACAGATTAATAATAAAATAAGAAGAAATGTTATTTGGTGTAAAGTAATAAACTATTATAAAATAAAGATATGATTTACCTGTCCATCAGAGAGTATGACATCAAACTTCTCAACATATTTAGTCTGGAGTAACCTTATTGATCCACCATATCTTAAAGAATCTCCTACAAAAATTCTTACTGTACGTTTAGTATCAGTGAGAGCAGGTTTCCATCCTTTTCCACCAGGTCTGATTGAATTGACATATTCTTCATTACTTGAAGTCTTAATATCCCAACTTCTTATTAATGAGGCATCAACTAAACCATCATTAAACACACACCAAGACTCTGTATTTATAGAAATAAAACAACAGCATCAATTCATCTATCATTGAAGACTAAAATACAAAACACTCACACACATATATATATATATATAATAATAATAATCCAAAGAGGGCCCGATAAGGATAAATATAAATATATATAAAATATATAAGAACCGTAGAGCAAATATTTATTAAAATAACAGATTAAAGTTTAAGCAAAGAATCGCTGCTTTCACCCTTAACGGGATCTTCTGAAACTAACAAAGTCAATCTGTGAACGCAGAAGTGAATATTTCAAAAAACGTTGCAACCGGAGGGAGACAGGAAGACAATACTTTGGTTCGTGGAAACGTTCCCTTCACAAAACATACAGGTAATATATACTTACCTATACAAATAAGTAATGGTATAAACATAACATATACTTATCTACCACATCAAGACGTAAAATATCCACGTATAGTTCGTACTATCCGTTAGGGTATAATGTGGGGCTGTAATACAGGAAAGTTTTTTGCAATTTATGTTTACAAGCTGAAATTGCCTCAGATTTTTTGTTTAAGAGTATTTCCAGGGCCTCAGTGGCGCAGAGGTCATATGGTCTTTTATTTCCATTATACGATCTAGCCCTAGCTAGGATCTCCCAGTGTAACTTATATTGGGTGTGGTTGTCTTTTAGACTCCAGATATAAGCTGAAAGTGACGTCATATTCCTTCTTAGAGGGTAACGAAAAGAATGGGTATGCATGTAAAGACGCTGCTTGAATCTATTGGCGGTTAACCCTATGTAGGCCCTATGGGACGTGGGTGTTTCAACCTACATTTGTAGACAATATTACTAGAGGCATTTCCCGGATAGGGGGCAGTCAACCCGATTCCTACAATTACAGTTAGCACTAACTACAGGGTTGCACGTGTTCTTATGGCTAGGTAGTTTAGCTAAATTTGAAGCTCTTATGATATGTGCAAGGTTAGGAGTCGTAGAGTAAGAAATTTTAATAGTATTTCTATTAAAAATTTTACTATATTTATGTGTAGGGGGAAAATGCTTCGTAATAAGGGAAAGAAAGATCTTAGCTAATGGTGTGGCCACCTCCATATTATATGGAGGGTTATACCATATAACGCGTTGGGATCTATTTCTTCTAGGTCTATTCTCGTACTCTATATATGCTACCTTATCGACAAATCCACTCCGAGCAAGAGCTTCATTGTAATATGTGGAATGGTCGTTGAAAATATGCTCGTTAGTAGATAGACGGGAAAGCCTCAAAGTTGTTAACCAATTACTGGAATATATATATTACCTGTATGTTTTGTGAAGGGAACGTTTCCATGAACCAAAGTATCGTCTTCTTGTCTTCCTCCGGTTGCAACGTTTTTTGAAATATTCACTTCTGCGTTCACAGATTGACTTTGTTAGTTAGTTTCAGAAGATCCCGTTAAGGGTGAAAGCAGCGATTCTTTGCTTAAACTTTAATCTGTTATTTTAATAAATATATATATATATAACTTCAAAAAACGAGACAATCACTTGATCACCTACAGATCAGGGGAACATACCAGCCAGGTAGATTATATCCTTACCAGAAGACGTGACAGAGTGTCTGTTGTAAACACTAAATCCCTCTCCCATGAAGAATGCACCTTCCAACATAGACTGATAATTAGCGACCTCATAGTCAGGACGAGACGTACTCGACAGCAGAAGAGGACTATCCTCAGGAGAAAAATATGGAAGCTAAAGGACCCCACAGCCAGAAATAAATTTAAAAGCATATTACTTGATGCTTTCGACAGTAAGGAAGAGCAATTAGAGTCGTACAATATAGAGGAACAGTGGGAATTCCTGAAAGCAAACCTGCTGATGGCGGCTGACGAAGTCTGTGGCTGGAGCAGGCCTGTAGGCAGGAGGAGAGTAACATGGTGGTGGAACAGTAAGGTGGAGGAGTCAATTAAGGCCAAAAAGCAGGCTTGGAAAGTATGGCGGGATGGGGGAAGTAGAGAAGACTATCAAGTGGCCAGGAGGGAAGCTAGGAGACAAGTGTACTTCGCAAGAAGGGAAGCAGAGGAAAGAAAGTTCAAGCATGTTCTACAACGCGAGGACCAAAAACGTGAGGTGTTCAGGATTGCTAGGCAATGTGTCAAGGAAAACAGTGATATTGTCGGGGAGAAGTGTGTACTTAATGATGATGGCGTACTTGCCATCACTGACGCTGATAAGAAGGTAGCTTGGAAGTGTCACTACGAAAGGCTACTAAATGAGGAGAATAAATGGGAGAAAGACAGTCTCCCCCACATCGACCCAATAGAGGGACCAGCAGTGTTAGTCGAAGGTAGTATAATAAGTAAGGCAATCAAAGATATGAAGACGGGTAAGGCGGCTGGGCCTTCGGAAATAGTTGCTGAGATGCTGAAAGCCTCTGGAACGGTGGGACACACCATGGTCACCTGGATAGTAAACCAAGTCATACAGAATGGGGTTGTTCCGAAGGACTGGCGTAGCATCATCATCATTAACTGCTACAAGGGTAAAGGAGACGCCCTAGATAGGAGTAACTATAGAGGCATTAAATTAATCGACCAGGTCATGAAGGTCACGGAAAAAGTAATAGCGTAACTAATCAGAGAGAGAATCGATCTAGATGAATGTGGTTGATGTTAGGAAAGGCATCCAGCTGTAGAAAACCCGCCAGACACTCCTATGCGAGCAAGACAACCACTCTTGCCTCAAGTGGGAAAACTCCCCTCCAAACCCATGCAAGCATGGAACATGGACGTTACACGATGATGATGATGATATATATATATATATGGGCATCTAAATAAAATTCACCCCATAAATTATACTTGTTAACCAATTACTGGAATTTTATTAATTCCTTCCCCTTTATGCCAGTTGCTGTTGAGACCTTGGTGTCATCAGTCTTCAAACGACCATTTTCCTCTGCAAAATTTGGTAGGGAACATTCGCCTGAGGTGGGAGTCCCACGAGGTGAAGTGGCTGATATAATGGGTGTCACCACTGGCTGTTTTCTGTGGGAATGCGTTTGTCATTTCGTCTGTGGGGTGCAACTGAGATATATCTCCTAGACTGGGTGTCGAATCTGCTAATATCTCCCCCAACCTATTTACTTTATCTATTTAATTTCTTTCTATTTCTTTATTGTAAATATTATATAATGTAGGACAGAATGGAGAGGTGTTAGGCTGGAGGTTAGCAAGAGAGATGTGTTAAAATAGCCATTCCACCTTGTAGAGCTAACTACTACCCCCAATAGCAGTGAGTAGGTAGGTGGTTCTTTGATTAAAAATACCGCTAGAGACCACTGCTATAGGTTTGATGACAAACGTATTGGAACATGGCTGATACTTCACAGCTTGCAATCTTCAGCTAGTCAGGCAATGAAACCTGGGTCTCTCAGTAAATGCAACAGGTTACCACTAAAGAAAGTGTCACTCTATGTTAGGGCCTAGATGAGGGGTTTACCACCACTGGGTCTCTCATTAGATATATCTGGCTTCTGCTGGAGAAAGTGTCACTACATGTTGATTCCTAGATGAGGAGTTTACTACCATAGGGTCTCTCATTAAATGTACCAAGTTACCTCAAAAGAAAGTGTCACTCCATGTCAAGTCCTAGATGAGGGGCTTATCATTGTAGAATGGGAAGATTGGTTAGTATTACTTATAGCATATAACATAAATATGTATCTTATATTCTAATACAATTATTTGTGTATATGACACTGGTTCTATTACTATAGTAAACTCCATACCTGTAGCTGTTGTTGCTGCTTCTGTTGTAGATCCTAGAAAGATGACATTAAACAATAATTATATTCCAGATATAGAAATATATAAAGTTTTGTTGCATCTTATTTCATACCAAGTATAATTTAATTATTAACATTATAAATTGCTTGCAATTCTTTCAGAAGAACATTATAAATATGTCATTGGTAAACACATAAAAGAGAGAAAAATGAGAGGGGAAACAAGTAATATTTAATAATTTTGTTAAAAATGACAAAATATTATGTAGTGTATTATATCATAATTACTATGTGTTTTAAAATCTGTTTGTAAAATAACGATCCCATTTACTTGATTCTAAATGTAAGGAACAATTATATTCCAGATATAGAAACAGTTATATATGTTATTGTAAGATATTTTCTACCCAATAAAAATTAATTTAATTAAAGAAAGTTAAATATCACATACTATATATCATCGGTCATAAATCGGAATGTACATAGTAATATAGTGAAATTTATGTTTGTAAAATATAGTGAAATGTATGTTTGTAAGATATTGTGAAATGTATGTTTGTAAGATATTGTGAAATGTATATTTGTTAGATATTGTGAAATGTATGTTTGTTAAATAACCACCACACTTACTTGATTCAAAACATCCCATAACTGATACTGTTACAGACATCTCACAATCTGATTTAACAGTATAAAATTTTAATGTTATACTATTGACAGTGGTACCAAAAGGTATCTTGATAATATCATCTGGTCCTTTGTTAAGAACATGTTTGGTATTCTGTAAAAAAACCATGCAGGACTAGTCATGTTGTCTGTTTTAGAAATATATATTAAAACACATCAACAATATACTAAAGAAACAGTTACTGTATATACTCAGATATAAGCCAGTATAACCCCACTTTTTTATGTCTCAGAAATGGGAAAAATTAAACCTTATTTACGTAGAATTTGAAGTTGGTGAAAATTGTTAAAACCCACTCTGCTTTTTCTCACCTTCAGCAGATATTTTAACTTTTTACTAAATATTTCTGTGGGGAGGAACAATTTAATGAATCATCATCATCATCATCGTTTTACATCCGTTCTTCCATTCTAGCATGGGTTAGACAGGTTGTCCTGTTGTGGGCAGTGTCTGGTCGGCTGACCATGCCTTGCTCATACAGGAACTGATTTGGCTTGATTTCTACAGCTGGATGCCCTTCCTAACACCAACCACATTTACAGTGAGTGCTGGGTGCTTTTTCCGTGGCGCCTACATGTCCACTTTACAGTGTGGGCTGGGTGGTTTTTTGCCGTGGCACCTCCACGACCACCTTGCAGTTGGAGGGTGTGGGGGCATATTGTCTATATGCTTCAGCTTGTACCCATGGGAGCTCGGGTACTCTGTATTACTGCGTGACGCCAAAGGTCACGGTCGAATATAGACTTAATTTTGAAAATCATCAAAATATAAACCAACCCCTTTTCTACCATCAATTTTTTTTGTCATATATTCCTTGGCTTATATTTGAACCATCATCATCATTGTTTATTAATGACCACTTTCCCTGCTAGCAAGGGTTGAAGCAAAGCCACTGGTCCCCTAAGCAAGCCAGGGATCTGAGTCTTGCTTATGCATGGTCTCATGTTATATTGACACAATTGAGGGTCCTTTGAGGCCCCTTTGTTTGGCAAGATTTCTGTGGCTAGATGTCCTTTCTATCAGCAACCATTTTACAGTGTGTACTGGGTGCATTTATCATGTAAATCACCAACACTAGGGAGGTTGTCATGTCCTTGACGCAACTGAAGGGTCCTCCCAACATTCATTAAATGAGATTTTCTCAGGTGCTTATTTCAGGCATTATAGAAAGACAAAATATTACAAAGTTTCTGTTACCAAGAGATAATTGATAGGAATGTAAAGATAAGATATTCTGGTTGAAGATTATTTTTAATGAAGTTGCAAAGAATTGAAAATAATAAAATCCTGGATCATATATTAATACAAATCACTACCTTGTGGTCCTGGTGGACAGGATGGAGAAGACATTGCCCCGGAGGATGTCAAGGGAGATGTGCTGAAACAGCCATTACATTTTATAAAATAATGCAGATATGGTCCTGTAACTCCCGAGGGAGTTGTAGGGGCAACGTATTGATAAATAGTGTTTCTAGGACATTTTAAAACCTGGTGGGGCCCAATCTTCTCCAGATTGGAATATAGCAGGTTTCTTCCAGAGAAGGATAAAGAGTGAAAGAATGGAAATGAAAAGGAGATATAAAGGAAGGGTAGACCCCAGTACATGACTGGTATTCTTTTTTTTTATCAACCTTGAATGGATGAACGGCAAAGTTGACCTCAGCGAGATTTGAACCCAGAGAGTAGATAGCCAAAATGAATGCCACAAAGCATTATATTCGACATTCTAACGACTCTGCCAATACACCTATGAAATAATAAAATAATTTACATCAGAATATATTTTACCTGTCCATCAGAGAGTATCACATCAAACTTCTCAACATATTTAGTCTGGAGTAATCTTATTGATCCACCATATCTTAAAGAATCTCCTACAAAAATTCTTACAGTACGTTTAGTATCATTGAGAGCAGGTTTCCATCCTTTTCCACCAGGTCTGATTGAATTGACATGTTCTTCATTACTTGAAGTCTTAATATCCCAATTTCTTATTAATGAGGCATCAGCTAAACCATCATTAAACACACACCAAGACTCTGTATTTACAGAAATAAAATGACACAACATTAATTAATTAATCAATCAGTGAAGACTACAATACAAAACATAACTTGCTATATCTTGTTCATTAGTCACCACACACAGACACACATACACATGGGCATTTAAATAACAACGAAACAATTTTACAATAAAATATAGAGCCAGGATGTAAAAACTAAAATATAACACAAAATGAGACTATAATATCAAGGTGGCCTGACATACAAATTCATGCTTTGTAGAGTGTATTTTATTATGGCATCAGCATTAGGGAAGTTGCCATGTCCTGGGTACAGCTGAAGAGTGCATCAGACACTTTGTTTGGAAGGATTTCTAGGGCTAGGTACTCTTCCTATCACCAACAACTTTACAAAAATTTACTGGGTTCTTGTTTATCATGTAGATCACCAACACTAGGGGGATTGTCATGTCTATGGCACAGCTGAAGATTTTACCAGACCCTTTGTTTGGCAGGAGTTCTATGGTTAGATGCCTTTCCTATTACCAACAACTTTAATACTTCTCACATAATCAAGGAAAGACAATTGGTATGATCACAAGATATAGAATTGAAGATAGTATTTAATAAGATATATGTGAGAATGATAATATCTGTATTTGTGTATTGAGTATCAATAGAAGTCACCAGTGAAGTAGTTTATAACATAAGAAGATGATGTATTATGTTATCAGTATCTATCTATCTAAGGCGGGTAAAATTCCCGAGATCCATGGACGAGTTCTCTCCAGCGGTCTCTGTCCCTCATTATCGCTGCCATATCCTGCATCTCCAACAGACCAGTGTCTGTCCTTAGGGCATCAACATATGTTAACCTTGGTCTTCCTCTTCTAGTGTGTCCATGTAGGGGCTCCCAAAGGAGCACTGAGTGCAATGTCAACTCTGGATGTCGGTGAGCATGTCCAGCCAACCTCAGTCTCCTCTGTGTAACTTTTGAGCTGACTTTTGGGATGCTCCCATACAGCTCTGAGTTTTTCATCCTCAGAGCCATCCTCAGCATTCTCGTGTAGCACCCATCCACCATCTGAGTGAGTTTCTTGATCAGTGTCCAAGTCTCAGACCCATACAGCAGCACAGACTCCACTACAGCAATGAAGAGGCGGATTTTCAGGTCTCTACGAAGGTCCGACTTCCACACCGATCTCAAGCTGTGGCACGCCGCCCAGGCCTTGCTCTTCCTCTCAACCACATCATCCTCCGTATTCCCAATCTTTGCTCCCAAATACAGGAAGTCCTCAACCAATTCCAGCGGCTTCCCGCCTACATTAGTGATCCCCTCTGGCTTCTCAACATTCTCTACCAGATATTTTGTTTTAGTCTCATTCATTCTCAGCCCCACACTCATCGACACAGTCTCAACCTCCCGCATCAAATCCTCTGCCTCCTTCACTGTATTTGTCACCAAAACCATGTCGTCGGCAAATTCAGCATCCGATACCTTTTTCACCCCAACTCTCCTGCTCTGAGCCGGTGCTACAGTAAAGCCAGAGTCCTGGTGTTTCTCCAGTGCAAGGCGCATACAATAGTCCACTACGATGATAAAAAGGTAGGGAGCCAATGTTATCAGTATAGCCAATGTTATCAGTATAGCAGCATGTAATATTCACCATTTTAATAGTATAGTATAACTTTTAGCAGTGTGTAATATATAACCAGAATATGTAACAATAATGTATTTGTTTGTTTGTAATTGGAAAGGTATGGTTCGTAATATCAATAAATGTAAGTTGAATTAAGGTTCTGCTGTAAGTCTCATAACCTCTGGAAAGAATATTTCCATATCACATTTAAAGGCAATGGTTGTGGTAAATAGCATCACAAGACTTTACAACGTTTTTATATGATTTATTAACAAAGAAGGTGAGAAGAGCTGTGTTAGCTGGGCTGGCATGCCAAAAGAAATGAACAAACAAAATTAAGGTTTGAGAAGGTATGGTCAACTGGCTGAGGCGTTAGCCAGGCCGGTAGTGATGTTTTGTTGTTATATATTGTTTGTGCTTGAGTAACAAAAGCAAGAGGTTGTTTACCATAGCAGGGTGAAGCTGCAAGAGAATTAATTTATTAAAAGAAATGGGAATTTCTCCATTTGGGCGGAAGTTGAGATACATTTCCTTATGCTGATAGCGATTGGCTTAACTCAGCCAAACAACGCACGGAAAAGGTATCAATGTGCCAAAGGAAAGCAGCTTGCTACAGAATAAACAAACTGTACAGTTACTTGAGATTAGGGAAGATAGACTGCATTTAGATAGCAAGGTTGTAAACCACATACCTGTAGCTGTAGTTGCTGCTGCAGTGGTAGATTCTAGAAAGATGACAAGAAAGTAGTTAGATTCCTTACATCTAAATAATTACCATATGGGCTGGCCTATTGGATGCCCCATCATATAAGACACCCCTGGTTTTACAAGGACATTTTAAGAAGAAAAAAAACGTAATAAATTTCATTGTTTTTTCAGAAACTCTTTTATAAGTTCAACATAATTTTACTGATATAAACTAAACTGTATTACTGTATTGGTAATACTAATACTAACTAAACTGTATTGGTAATACTAATAGTAATACTAACTAAACTGTATTGTATTGTATTATTGTATTGCTGATACTAATAGTAATACTAACTAAATTGTATTACTGTATTGGTGATACTAATAGTAATACTAAATAAATTGTATTGTATTATTGTATTGCTGATCATCATCATCATCATCAACGTTTAACGTCCGTGTTCCACGCTTGCATGGGTTTGGACGGGGGTAGTCCCACTTGAGGCAAGAGTGATTGTCTTGCTCGCATAGGGCTGTCTGGCAGGTTTTCTACAGTTGGATGCCCTTCCTAACACCAACCACATTTACAGTGTGGGTCTGGGAGGTTTTTACCGTGTTGCCTACACGGCCACATTACAGCGTGGACTGTGTGTTTTTTTGTCGTGACACCTACACGGTCTCATTTGTTTCGGCCTCGATGGCGCGGCACCAACATAACTTTACATAGAACGGGGTGGTGTGGATGGGGTGGGGGTGGTGGTGGTGGGACGGGGTGTATTTTGTTAGAGATGCCTACTGGCTGGAGTAGGTTTTACTATATATTTAGGTAAGGCGGGTCTTCTGTTACTGAGTACCGCCAAAGGTCTCGGTCCAGTGACATTGTCTTGGAGAGGTGTAAGTGTGTGAGGTTGGAGTTTATCAGCTCGTCCCAGGTTTTTCTAGGTCTGCCTATTCCGTGGCTACCGTCTATCTTTATTGCCCTGCACTTTGTTATACAGCTATCGACTTTCATGCGCATCACGTGTCCATACCAACGTAGCCTTCTCTCGAGTAAACAACATCTGATCCCTCTTATCTCTAATTTTTTCCTTAGTTCGTTTATGCTTTGCCGTTCACGTATATTACTGTTACACATCCAGCGGAGCATGCAAGCTTCGTTCCTCTCTAGTCTGCGTATATCCTCTGCACACAATGCCCAGGTCTCACTGCTCCATGTTTGGAATTTCTTCTCTAGCTCGGCCATTGATTCCGCTATGAGTGTCAGGTCGTCTGCGTATAGGAGTTCCCATGGGCAGCCTGTCTTGAACTCCTCTGTTATAGCCTGAAGGGCAATAATAAATAGTAGGGGGCTGAGAACAGAGCCCTGATGGACGCCAACTTTTACGCTAAACTCTTCACTATATTCGTTGTTAATTCTAACCTTGCTGACTGTTTCTTTATACATGGCTTGTATAGCCCTCACAAGCCATTCGTCAACGCCTAGTTTTCTAAGAGCCCACCAGATAATGGAGCGGGGGACTCTGTCGAAGGTTTTCTCCAAGTCGACAAAAGCTAAGTAGAGGGGTTTACCTTTAGCTAGGTACTTCTCCTGTATTTGTCGTACTATGAAAAGAGCGTCTGTGGTACTTTTGCCTGACACAAACCCGAACTGCATTTCATCTAGGTCAATTCTCTCTCTGATTAGTTGCGCTATTACTTTTTCCGTGACCTTCATGACCTGGTCGATTAATTTAATGCCTCTATAGTTACTCCTATCTAGGGCGTCTCCTTTACCCTTATAACAGTTAACGATGATGCTGCTATGCCAGTCCTTCGGAACAACCCCATTCTGTACGACTTGGTTAACTATGCGGGTGACCATGGTGTGTCCCACCGTGCCAGATGCCTTCAGCATCTCAGCAACTATTTCCGAAGGCCCAGCCGCCTTACCCGTCTTCATATCCTTGATTGCCTTACTTATTATACTCCCATCGACTAACACTGCTGGTCCCTCTATTGGGTTGATATGGGGGAGACTGTCTTTCTCCCATTTATTCTCCTCATTTAGTAGCCTTTCATAGTGACACTTCCAAGCTACCTTCTTATCAGCGTCGGTGATGGCAAGTATGCCATCATCATTAAGTACACACTTCTCCCCGACAATATCACGGTTTTCCTTGACGCATTGCCTAGCAATCCTGAACACCTCACGTTTTTACTCTCCTCCTGCCTACAGGCCTGCTCCAGCCACAGACTTCGTCTGTCGCCAACAGCAGGTTTGCTTTCAGAAATTCCCACTGTCCCTCTATATTGTCCGACTCTAAATGTTCTTCCTTACTGTCGAAAGCATCAAGTAATATGCTTTTAAATTTATTTCTGGCTGTGGGGTCCTTTAGCTTCCATATTTTTCTCCTGAGGATAGTCCTCTTCTGCTGTCGAGTACGTCTCGTCCTGACTATGAGGTCGCTAATTATCAGTCTATGTTGGGAGGTGCATTCTTCATGGGGGAGGGATTTAGTGTTTACAACAGACACTCTGTCACGTCTTCTGGTAAGGATATAATCTACCTGGCTTGTGTGTTCCCCGGATCTATAGGTGATCAGGTGATTGTCACGTTTTTTGAAGTTAGTGTTACAGATAGTTAGGTTATTTGCATCACAGAATTCCAGGATTCTGGAGCCTTCCTCATTTCTAGTACCAAACCCATAGCCTCCATGGATTTCGTCGTAGCCGTCACAATGTTGTCCAACGTGACCATTTAGGTCGCCTGCAATAATTATATAGTCACTGTCAGATATTTGGGAGGTAGTTAGCAACAGTGTCTCATAGAATCTGTCTTTTATAGTGCCGGGCAGTCCGGATTGGGGTGCGTACGCAGATATTACTGTCACCGTAGTTCTATTGAGGACAAGTCGTATTTTAATTATTCTGTCGTTCACTCTATTTACGTCTATTATCTTATCTGCCCACTTTTCTGCTACCATGATTCCTACTCCACCCAGCCCATCGTCGTTTCCCACCCAGAAAAGCTTATAACATCGTTTTTTACCCTCAATGAATCTAGCAGACCCACCCCTCCACCTGGTCTCTTGAATACAACAAACATCGACCTCCTTACGTTCAAGCATTTCTACAACCTCGTTAGCGCGACCCTTTAGGGTGCCTACATTTATGGTACCAACTCTGAAGTTTTGGATTGCGTTTGGAGGGTGGGGGCGGTGGGGCGCGGGGAGAGATGGGGTTATGTTAGCCATCCGCGGCCGAAACAAAGAGGAATGCTCGCATTCTCGTCCACGAGGTGAATTTGACTTTAACTTTGGCATTTTCGCTCTGAGCGTCCAGATTTTTCTCTCCCTTCCACTCTCCAGGATTCCGCAGTCCATCCATCCATCCATCATATATCGAAGGCAACCGGGCAAGCGATAGTATAGGCCTCTGGCTTATGATTGGTCCGCGTAATAATAATAATGGTGATGCAGGGGGGGGGGGGGGCTCTGGCTTACGATTGGTCCACGTATTAAGAATGGTGGTGTGTGGGGGCGGGTGGGAGGGGTGTGGAGTAGCTAGCTGGAAGGTTATGAATGTTTAACAAGCGATTAACAAAAAGCAAAACTGCAAGATTTGTTCTGTTCAATACGACAAAAACAACCGTATTTAAACATAAATAAATAACAAAAAATACAGATTTCGGATTTTGCGAGATTGGATGTTTGGACTAGGTACGAAATTGAAGCGTGGAGTAGATAGAAAATTGTGTACGTTACGATTACATGGGTACACCGTAGTAGGAATAATTGAAGCAGCAATGAATTGGCGAAAAGTGAATAAACATGAAGGGGAATTTATCTTATATATATATATATGTAGCTAAGAGAGAGAGAGAGGTGAAGGGGGAGAGAGAGAGTGGCTGACCGCAGTCCCTCGTGAAGTAGATGGAGGGTGAAGGGTGCCTGGGTGCTTGGGTGTAGAAGCGGGATTTTTGACTTTCGAAGTAGCATAATATATATATTTAAAGGAATTTATAAGAAGTAGAATGGGAAGGATTTTGTTTTGTTTGAGAATACGATAGAATTAAGGAATTGACTAATAGTAATACTAACTAAACTGTATTACTGTATTGGTGATACTAATAGTAATACTAACTAAATTGTATTACTGTATTGGTGATACTAATAGTAATACTAACTAAACTGTATTACTGTATTGGTGATACTAATCATCATCATCATCATCATCAGCGTTTAACGTCCGTGTTCCACGCTTGCATGGGTTTGGACGGGGGTAGTCCCACTTGAGGCAAGAGTGATTGTCTTGCTCGCATAGGACTGTCTGGCAGGTTTTCTACAGTTGGATGCCCTTCCTAACACCAACCACATTTACAGTGTGGGTCTGGGAGGTTTTTACCGTGTTGCCTACACGGCCACATTACAGCGTGGACTGTGTGTTTTTTTGTCGTGACACCTACACGATCTCATTTGTTTCGGCCTCGATGGCGCGGCACCAACATAACTTTACATAGAACGGGGTGGTGTGGATCGGGTGGGGGTGGTGGGACGGGGTGTATTTGTTAGAGATGCCTACTGGCTGGAGTAGGTTTTACTATATATTTAGGTAAGGCGGGTCTTCTCTGTTACTGAGTACCGCCAAAGGTCTCGGTCCAGTGACATTGTCTTGGAGAGGTGTAAGTGTGTGATGTCGGAGTTTATCAGCTCGTCCCAGGTTTTTCTAGGTCTGCCTATTCCGTGACTACCGTCTATCTTTATTGCCCTGCACTTTGTTATACAGCTATCGACTTTCATGCGCATCACGTGTCCATACCAACGTAGCCTTCTCTCGAGTAAACAACATCTGATCCCTCTTATCTCTAATTTATTCCTTAGTTCGTTTATGCTTTGCCGTTCACGTATATTACTGTTACACATCCAGCGGAGCATGCAAGCTTCGTTCCTCTCTAGTCTGCGTATATCCTCTGCACACAATGCCCAGGTCTCACTGCCATGCAGCATTGCTGTTCGTATGCAGGCATCGTACAACCTGCCTTTCATTTTTAGTGAGAACCCTTTAGCAGCTAATAGTGGTATAAGCTCTCTGAACTTTTTCCAACCAGTTCTGACTCTAGCTACAGTACTTTCAGAGCACCCTCCCCCACTGCTGATTTTATCGCCCAGGTAACGGAAGCTGTCCACTATTTCTATAGAACCCTCTGCGCAATTGAAAGAGCTAGTAGTTTGTGGGCACTTGCTGCTACTTATTGCACCAGAGCACCGGCCACATGTAAAATCTATGTTCTTAGTTAGCCTACCTGTGATCCCACTACATCTTTTATGCACCCATACTTTGCATTTAGGACATAAAATGGAGTTTCTACCTACGCCTTTCCTACACACCGAGCACGACCATTTCCCAGAAGGGACCGCCGCCTTGTTTTCTTTCCTACAAACTAGTACTTTGGTCTTAGCCAGGTTAATTTTAAGTCCTTTTGACTCTAGGCCGTGCTTCCATGTTTGGAATTTCTTCTCTAGCTCGGCCATTGATTCCGCTATGAGTGTCAGGTCGTCTGCGTATAGGAGTTCCCATGGGCAGCCTGTCTTGAACTCCTCTGTTATGGCCTGAAGGGCAATAATAAATAGTAGTGGACTGAGAACAGAGCCCTGATGGACGCCGACTTTTACGCTAAACTCTTCACTATATTCGTTGTTAATTCTAACCTTGCTGACTGTTTCTTTATACATGGCTTGTATAGCCCTCACAAGCCATTCGTCAACGCCTAGTTTTCTAAGAGCCCACCAGATAATGGAGCGGGGGACTCTGTCGTGTATTACTGTATTGGTGATACTAATAGTAATACTAACTAAATTGTATTACTGTATTGGTAATACTAATAATAATACTAACTAAATTGTATTACTGTATTGGTAATACTAACTAAACTGTATTACTGTATTGGTAACTAAATTGTGTTGTATTACTGTATTGGTAATACTAATAATAATATAAACTAAACTGTATTGTATTACTGTATTGGTAATACTAATAGTCATACAAACTAACTTTTTTAACAATGATTGCCCTTACCCACCATTCGGCCACCCATCGGTGATACGGGTGAATTGGATGCAGAGAAGATCTTTTATGTTTTTTTCATAAAACAAAATACTTCTAATACTCCAGCAAATATGATAAATCTTTATACGGAACACTGTTACAAGATATTTTGTTACTGCTATAATTAAACTAGAATAATTTAACAATGGAAAAGTTCATGATCTGGTTATGAAGGAGTGATGCTAGGTCATCCAACAAAATTTTTAGCCGAACCTTGTAATACCAGCTTTCATAAATATGATTTGGAAATAACAATATATTGTTTGGTAAAGTATGTTTGAAAATATAATTGTATTTAGCAATACCAGATGGAAATATATGTTTTAAAAATAACAATCACACTTACTTGATTCAAAACATCCCATAACTGATACTGTTACAGACATCTCACAATCTGTTCTAACAGAATAAAATTTTAATTTTATATTGGTGACAGTGGAACCAAAAGGTATTTTGATAATATCATCTGGTCCTTTGTTCCGAATATGTTTGGTATGCTGTAAAAAGACACATCCTAGATAACAATGTCTATTTTAGAAATTTACATTCAAACCTATCAACAATGTACTAAACAAATTCTTAAACAAGGTTTACTAGATAATTATTTAAAGTAGAGAAAAGGAGGTGGTGAAATGGCTGAGTCATTTACTTTTATTATCAGAAAAAGCACCCTTCGGGTGGGTTTTCTGCTAGCATGTGTAGTGTGCATATTGGTATTATACGCAAGTATATATACATGTAGATATGATACATCAAATAACATCGTAATTGACAATATACACGGAAATTGAATGAAGACTGTGTTACACTGTCTTATGTAATCAGTAACGTAATCCATGATACATAAAAAAAAACCGATATTATATATAAACTGCATTAGGAGAAAATTAGTGTACGGAAATATATGAATATTTATTTAAGCAATCGCTAACCGGAAGTGTTGACATTTGAAAATTTTAAAGAAGTGAATCTTAAAATAAACAATAAAATATATTTAATCAACAGTCACGAAATTTAGTAGATAAATTATGCAATTTTCATTCAATATTTATTCAAAGTAATTCAACTTATTTTACTAATGGGATAAAAAATTATAAACATTTACACAGTCCCGCGCTCCTTACTTTATTATAGTTTAGATACTTGTGTCTTATATAACAGTTTTATGTCAGATTTGTCTTTCTCTACTGTTTCTATAGATTTCTACTTCACTTCTTTATACAGCTGTAATTCTTTATAGGTGCATCACATGTCTGTACCAATGCATCCTTCTTAGTTGCACACTACATCTAAATACTTTTATATAACTAATTATTCATTTCAGTCCATTTGTACTTTGGCCTTCATATTCATTAATATTACATTTCTACCGTTGCTCAAATATTTTTTACTAAATAATAACAATGCCATGTTAGTATAAAAATAATAAAAAATTACTTTATAGATAAAGATATAATTTACCTGTCCATTAGAGAGTATGACATCAAACTTCTCAACATATTTAGTCTGGAGTAACCTTATTGATCCACCATATCTTAAAGAATCTCCTACAAAAATTCTTACTGTACGTTTAGTATCATTGAGAGCAGGTTTCCATCCTTTTCCACCAGGTCTGATTGAATTGACATATTCTTCATTACTTGAAGTCTTAATATCCCAACTTCTTATTAATGAGGCATCAGCTAAACCATCATTAAACACACACCAAGACTCTGTATTTACAGAAAGAAAAATATATATTTAACAAGGTCACTACATCATCATATTCATAATCATCACCACCATCATCATCATCATATTCATAATCATCACCACCATCATCATAATCATCAGCATCACATTTATCATCATCATCATCGCCATCATATATAATTTGATGATTTAGTGTTATAGAATAAAAACTAATGATAAAATAAAAATATATATTAAAAAATGAGCCCCCCCCCCCTCTGTGTGGGTGGCTCTAAACTATAGCTTATTTAGCTTATAGATAAGTCCACCCGTGGTAATGCAGCCAGTGTGTTAACTTGCCTCAAAAAGTATTTGAGGGAGGCTCCAGTACCCAAGGTGTGCTGGAGCCTCCCTTGTGACTAATTGACACACGCTACTTAGTATTGACTTAATATTTTCTTTCGTTATGATTTACAATTTTTATGTGAAGTGGTTGGTTTTAGGAAGAGTATCCAGCCATTGAAACCAAGCCAACATACAAATCCCTATGAGCAAAATGTGGTCCCCTGGCCTGACTCTTCTTATAACACAACAACCCATCTAGCCCTTACAAGCATGGAAAAATAGACCTTAAACAATTATGATGATGATATAAGTATATAGGTTAAACATCTTATTTTTATGGTAAAAACAAAGTGAGTCAATTTTAAGCCAGAGGTAAAGAAAAGGAAAGTGAATTTAATAATTTGATATTAAACAAAATAAAAGATTTTTGTAATTAAGCAATAATCAACCACATGATCTTATAATTAGATGACTAAAAAACCATATTGATTTAGTCCTGTAGAAATGACAGAGTCGTTAGAAAGTTGGATAAAGTGTTTTGTGGCTTTTGTATCAGCTCTATACACTCTGAATTCAACTTTGCCTTTCATCCTTTGGAGGTTGATAAAAAAGTACCAGTCTAGTACTAGGGTCGAATCTTCCTCTATATCTCTTTCTCACTTTTTATCCTTCTCTGGAAGAAATCTGCTGTTCTCAGGCCTGGAGATAGATGGGGGTCTGCCAGGTTTTAAAAATGCCCAAGAAACACCGTATGTTGCTATGGCACCCCTACGATTCAATCAAGAGTTAAGGAACCAAGAAGAAGAAATGACAATTTCCAACATATTATTAATCCTGTCATCAACTAAAGGTATTTCGTAAGTCTTGTACTTTGCATATAACATGAAAACATTCTGTTTTTATTATTCTGCAATCACCAATAAATATGTAAGAGAGAAATCTGTTTAGTGTAATTTGTAAACTCCATACCTGTAGCTGTTGTAGCTGCTTCAGTTGTAGATTCTAGAAAGAAGACATTAAACGACATTAAACAACAATAAGATCCCATAGAAACAACTATATATTATGTTATTGCAAGTTATACCAATTATATCATGTATAATTTATCAATATTTTAAAACAAGATTTAACAATCTATAGTATATTAAATTTGATTGACCCAGTATTCATTTGGCCTGAACTTGTATAATCAGACCAAGGAAGCAATGCTTCCATTGGTCTTTTCATTGCTGACACTATCTATTGGTCACAACTCCTGGCAGATCAAGATACTTGAAGGAATTGATCAACAAGATCCCAGACCTCCTTAGCTTACTGAGTGGGGTGAGGTGGAGCTCGTCAAATTGGACCGGGGAAACAATGTTTCCATTGCTAATATTATCTACCAATCACAACTCCTGGTTGATCAAGATATTGAAGGAATCAATCAACAAGATCCTAAACTTCATTTGCTGACCAAGTGGGGTGGAACTTGTCATATCAGACTAAGGAAGCAATGTTTCTATTGATCTTTCCAACTATTGGTACTATCTACCTGAGGTGAGAGCAACATGAAATAAAGTGCATTGTTTAAGAACATAACGCATTTCCCCAGACTAGGAATTGAACTTGCAACCTCACAATTGCGACTCCAATTCTCTAACCACTAAGCTATGCACCTTCACTAGTATATAACAACATCATAACTAAATGTCTGCTCTCCCTGTTGACATGGGTTACACTGTAGTATACAATATTAGTTTTATAATTCTAATTCTACATAACAATGGCATGTTCAAAAGTATATTTTAAAATAACAATGGCATGTTCAAAAGTATATTTTAAAATAACAATAATACTTACGTGATTCAAAGCATCACATAACTGATACTGTTACAGACATGTTTGTAAATATTGTGAAATGTATGTTTGTTAAATATTGTGAAATGTATGTTTGTTAAATATTGTGAAATGTATGTTTGTTAAATATTGTGAAATGTATGTTTGTTAAATATTGTGAAATGTATGTTTGTTAAATATTGTGAAATGTATGTTTGTTGAATATAGTGAAATGTTTGTTTGTAAAATATAGTGAAATGTATGTTTGTTAAATACAATCCCACTTACTTGATTCAAAACATCCCATAACTGATACTGTTACAGACAGCTGACAATCTGATTTAACAGTATAAAATTTTAATGTTATACTATTGACAGTGGTACCAAAAGGTATTTTGATAATATCATCTGGTCCATTATTCCGAACTGTCTTGGTATTCTGTAAAAAAGACAGATCCTAGATAACATTGTCTATTTTAGAAATTTACATTAAAACACACCAACAATATACTAAGGAAACACTATATATACTCAAATATAAACTGAGGAATATATTACGAAAAACAATCGCCCATAAAATGGGGGATTGGCTTACATTTGGGGTCAATATTTTGATGATTTTCACCAACTTTGAATTCTACCTAAATAAGGTGTTAAAATATCTGGATTGATTATTTCACAATGAATCACTATTTTTCTACATTTACTATATCTTTATGAATTTTAAATATGTATAGCATTGAGAACATTCCCAACACCTTTAAATTATGTGGATTGGCAGTATCGGTAGAGGGTCGAACGCCATGCTTTCTAGCATAGAGTTAAGTCCCTTTACATACTGAGTTCAAATCCCTCCAAGGTTAACTTTGCCTTTCATCCTTATGGGGATCGATAAAATAAAGTACCAGTAACATACTGGGTAATTTGCTGGCCTTGTGCCAAAAGTAGAAACAATTATTTGAACTCTTTAATACATAAATATCCCCAATACAGATATGCACACACACACGTGCACACACACACGTGCACACACACACACACACATGTGCTGATTGTTTTTCTCTGTGACTTAATTATACTTTTTCTTTCAATCTTGTTTTGTTTTATTAGACTCTCTCTCTCTCTCTCTCTCTCTTGTTCTTCGCTCTGTCTCTCCTCTCTTTCACTTGCTCTCTCTTCCTCCCCCCTTCTTATTGAATCCTTATACAGTATTCTCTTAGTTAATATCTTTCAACTATTCCCTTTTCATTTGCAGCCAGAGAAGTTTCCTCAAAGCAGTTCATCCAAGCCATGAGAGAAAACATGGAAAAACAAATTCAGAACTCATTGTGATGATGGTGATGATGATTATAATAATGATCATAGAGATTTTTAGATGTACATGGTTCAGCTGGGAAGTTCAGAGGCTGACTATGACGGCATGATGCTAGAGCTGTGAAATCTTGCATTAATTTCAGCTCTTCTTATTAATAACTACATTATTTCTTTCCAGGGACTACATTGAAAAATAAACCTCATTTGGTCATTCCATGAGAGTATTTTGGTCAGTCTTTGAACTTTTCTGCTGACCCTCATATATCGTGACATAGAAAAAAAAGGTAAGGTGCAGAATAAGGCAATGTAATTTAACATTTATAAATATTTTTTCATACTACACATATTTAGTTTCAGATAAATCATCATCATTTTACGTCCGCTTTTCCCTGCTTGTAAGGGAGGGACGGGTCCTATTCAGCACAGCATCTCTCCACTTGTCACGGTCCTTCATCATGTCCTCAGTGAGCTTCAGCGATCTGAGGTCTGCTCTCACCACCTCCGCCCATGTAATAAATATTTAATTTATTTAAAATAATAAAATTCGCAAATGTTGCACCAAGACATTGCGTTAATCATAGAGGCAATGGACAGGTATGTGGAGAATTTAAGAATTAAGGAGGCTCTAATCATCAACAACGAAGCCACAAATAAATAATAGATTAGAATGACAGAGCAGAGTGGCTTCTATTACATGTGTAATCAAGATACTTGGATCAGTTTTTTGTTTTTATATTTGAAAAGAGGTTATAACCCTGAAATATCATGTTGAAATATTCTGAGTAAGATAAACATTACTTTGTTTTATTTTATTTGCCATCCTTTACCCTTTATATATTTCTGCCACATTGTACTGACTTTCTGAAATATCTATCAGTCATTTATTACATATCTCACAATGTTTGTATTAACTATATTAATAAAATTATCATTTTAAATAAAGATATAATTTACCTGTCCATCAGAGAGTATGACATCAAACTTCTCAACATATTTAGTATGGAGTAATCTTATTGATCCACCATATCTTAAAGAATCTCCTACAAAAATTCTCACTGTACGTTTAGTATCATTGAGAGCAGGTTTCCATCCTTTTCCACCAGGTCTGATTGAATTGACATATTCTTCATTACTTGAAGTCTTAATATCCCAACTTCTTATCAATGAGGCATCAGCTAAACCATCATTAAACACACACCAAGACTCTGTATTTACAGAAAGAAAGAAAACTATTTAATAAGGCCTCAACATAAAAGGTAAAATTTTCATCTCACACTTTATATGCACACACACACACAAATATATATATATATATTTTTTCACTTATATTTACCTAAACTGCGATTCTGTTTTTTTTCTCTCTCTCTCTCTTACTGCTCCCTCGTTCTCTCTGTTTCTCCTACTTTCTTTCGCCCCCTCTGTCTTGTCAGTTAACTCTTCCTCACACTTCCACTCACTCACTCACTGTTTCTCCTCTTCTCACTTCATCCCGTTCGCGGCGAAAACATTTTCTCTCTTTCTCACATTTGAATTCGTTCCCAAAAGGTCTTTTTTCTAAGCGCTCATATATTCACTTAGCTTATGCTAACAGAATAACTATGAAGCTTGTTCCCTTCCTTCTACGGTTAGCTCTCCTCTTTGTTCTTATCTTGTCTCACTCGCTTTACGCGTTTTAATTGTCCTAATAACTTAATTTAGTTATTATTGCACCGACGTGAGGTATATGATTTTTAATGCAATGAAATATCTATGATCGTCGGCAAATCACTGATGAGGGACTTATTTTATTACATGTTATCCATGTGCAACCTGCAATATTCTTCTCCCCATTTTTTCACATATATATATCTTTATATATATAAAAGCGAGGATGTGTGTGTGTGTCTGTGTACAACTTTGGATACCTATGGCTTTTACAATTACCAACCGAATGTGACCAAATTTTCTGTGCACGTTGCACAGGTTGCTTAGGTTCCAATCAACCCACGTTGAGCAATAAAAAATCGATATCAAATTTGATGTAAGGGAGATAACCAACTTTATTGACAATCCTTATAAAAAAAGGGAGATAACGAACTTTATTGACAATCCTTATAAAGAGAGTGTAATATGGAGACCTTCGTTTTCAATTGTAAAACAACAATCATCGTCAGACGAAATTTAATAAATATAAACATCAAATTCATTTGAAGATAAATCACTAATATTATTGTTTGTTTCTTGTTTATTCTTTGTTGCACTTTCAAAGTTAAAAAAAACACTTGTTGTTTTAACTTGTTTCACTATATTAAGTGTTAATTTTCGCGTTAAGGGCCTAATCTCGCAGCAGTCTCGAATTGACATGATTTTGATGATGGTTTGTTTAATTTTAGAACAATCCTTATGGGACTTTCCATTAAAAACATTGAAACCTACAGATTTTACATTTTTAAGGTAATTTCGTCCACATTTGAGGCAGGCATTATCTATGCTCCCAGCTGTATTTGTACACATCAAACTTTTTTGACAATGAAGGAACATACTGAACAGGATTCTTCCTGGATGTCCACGGATATATAAATCTATTGATACTGTATGTGATCCACAGGATGTGGTCAACTATCCAGTTGAATTTCTGAATTCTTTAAATCCTCCTGGTTTACCTCCTAATACATTGGTTCTGAAAGTTATTTTGCTGAGAAATATCACTCCTCCAAAACTATGCAATGTCACACGCCTTGTGGTTAAAAAACTGTCTCCATTTAGTATTGACGCTACCATTCTATCCGGATGTGGAAAAGGCGAGGATGTGATAATAACAAAAATTAGCCTGACTACATCAGGTGTGGATACTCCCTTCTCCTTTCGCCGAACCCAATTTCCCCTTCGTGTTGCTTTTGCGATGTCCATAAACAAGTCGCAAGGTCAAACTATGTCCGTCACTGGAATTCACTTGGATGAACCTTGCTTTTCGCACGGACAATTCTACGTTGCCTGCTCACGAGTTGGCAGTCGAGATAATCTCTTTGCGTTTGTTCCGAAAAGAAAAACAAAGAATATCAACTATCCTGAAGTGCTTTAGTGTTATCAAAAAAACTTATTACAGCTCTGCCTTGACTTCACCTTACTCATTACAAAACATACCAATGAATATGTCATGCAGGATATTTTGGATTATAAGTTCAAAATTTAACCATACACAGCAAAGGATGCTCTCAAAGAATAGATTTTCTCTTATTCTACTCTCATTGTTTTTTTGTTTGTATACAACTCTGCTTCCATTACAACTTTTTGTACTTTAGCAAAACTGCCTGTTTTTTTTACAGATTTGCAACGTGTATTGTCTTTAATCATTTGTATAACTACATCCTGTTCAGTGTTTTCCTTCATTATCAGCATAGTTTTATGTGTACAAAGATTGCACTAAATATTCGTTTGCATTAATTATTGAAGACTTCTGCTTATTTTGACAGGTTGGGTGCAAATAATGTTCTTCTTTTACTTCCTAGCTGTATATTCTTAGCATAATTTCAAACCCTGAGCAACGCCGGGTAAATCTGCTAGTATATATATATATTGTTATACTTTAGGAGGGTCATGCTGCCAAAAAATTTAATCTATATCTATATCTATATATATATTTCTCTATGTATGTATATAAATAATAATAATAATAATAATAATAAATGGAAATATGAGCATTGAGTGTTTATCTTGGCATACTGCCTGTGGAAGCAATTCATTTGCACCTCTACTACACACACACACACATATACTTACATACCTACCAATACATACACAGAAATCGTCACATGATAGCCACTTTATAACACTATCTAATGATGATGATGATGATCTGAAGGTTTTTGTTAAATATTATTTATAACAGATAACATATATTGTTTAGATTTCTATTGACTGTCAACATGGAATAGAAACATTAATGAGTGATGATGGTGATGATGAGGATGGTGATGATGTTGATAATGATGGTGTTGATAATGATGATGATCATGATGATGGTAATATTGATCATCATCATCATCATTGTTTAAAGTCCATCTTCCACGCTTGCATGGGTTTAGACGGGAATTGTCCCACTTGAGGCAAGAGTGGTCGTCTTGCTCGTATAGGACTGTCTGGTGGGTTTTCTACAGCTGGATGCCCTTCCTAACACCAACCACATTTACAGTGTGGGACTGGGAGGTTTTTACCGTGTTACCTACACAGCCACATTACAGCGTGGACTGTGTGTTTTTTTGTTGTGACACCTACACGACCTCATTTGTTTCGGACTGGATGTTGTGGTACCAACATACTTTACATTGAAAGGGGTGGTGGGAGTGGGTTAGTGGGATGGGGGTTCATATTTGATTAAGAGGTGCCTACTGACTGTAGGTTTCACTTTGTACTTAGGCAAGGCGGGTCTTCTGTATTACTATGTAGCGCCAAAGATCTCGGTCCAGTGACATTGTCTTGGAGAGGTGTAAGTGTGTGAGGTCGGAATTTATCAAGTCATCCCAGGTTTTTCTGGGTCTGCCTACTCTGTGGCTACCGTCTATTTTTATCGCTCTGCACTTTTTTATACAGCTGTCGTCTTTCATGCGCATCACGTGACCGTACCAACGTAGTCTTCTCTCGAGTAAATAGCATCTGATCCCTCTTATTCCTAATTTCTCACTTAGTTCATTTATGCTTTGCCGTTCACGTATATTACTATTACACATCCAACGGAGCATGCAAGCTTCGTTTCTCTCCAGTCTGCACACAATGCCCAGGTCTCACTTCCATGTAATATTGCTGTTCGTATGCAGGCATCATACAGCCTGCCTTTCATTTTTAGAGAGAAACCCTTAGCGGCCAATAGTGGTATAAGCTCTCTGAACTTTTTCCATCCCGTACTGACTCTAGCTGCTGTACTTTCCGAGCACCCTCCACCACTGCTGATTTTGTCACCCAGGTAACGGAAGGTGTCCACTATTTCTATAGAACCATCTGTGCAATGGAATGGGCTAGTATTCTGTGGGCACTTGCTGCTACTTATTGCACCTGAGCACCGGCCACATATAAAATCTATATTCTTAGTTAGCTTACCTGTGATCCCACTACATCTTTTATGCACCCATACTTTGCATTTGGGACATAAAATGGTGTTTCTGCCTACTCCTTTCCTACACACTGAGCATGGCCATTTCCCAGATGGGACCAGTGCCCTATTTTCCTTCCTACAAACTAGAACTTTAGTCTTAGACAGGTTAATTTTAAGGCCTTTTGATTCTAGGCCATGCTTCCATGTTTGGAATTTCTTCTCTAGTTCAGCCATTGATTCAGCTATAAGCATTAGATCATCAGCGTATAGGAGTTCCCATGGGCAGCCGGTCTTGAACTCCTATTGTTTTTACTTTTTGGCACAAGACCAGCAATTACTCAGTACATTACTGGTACTTTATTTTATCAACCCCGTAAGGATGGAAGGCTAAGTTAACCTCAGCAGGATTTGAACTCAGAATGGCAAGGGCCGTAACTCCATACGTCAAAGCTTGGTGTCCGACCCTCTACCAATACTGCCAATCCAATAATAATGATGATGATGATGATGATAATAATTGTCGCGATAATGATGATGAGGATGATGTTGATGATAGAGTCATCATCATCATCATCATTTAACGTCTATAGTATATATATATATATAGTATCTGTTGTCACATCACTGGTGCCAAGCTGTATCGGTCATTGCTTTTCCCTTGGACAACATCAGTGGCATGGATGTTTATACAGGTGTGGTGAGTCACATATATTCTAGCCATTAGAAAAAGCAAAATAAATGCTTCACCTTCGAAAGAGTGATGACTCAAGAAGAAGATGTTTATATTGAAATTATTGAAATGTTAAAGCACATACCTGTAGCTGTTGTTGCTGCTTCAGTTGTAGATTCTAGAGAGAAGGCATTAAATAACAATTAGATTCCATAGAAAGAATTATATATTAATTTGGTGCAGGATTTTCCTACCAAATTAAATTTAATAGTTTTTTAAAATTAAAGTTAAAAGGCAGTTAATATAGAAAATTAGTTTCAGATAAATGATATGATAACAAATATTTAATTCATTTAAAATAGTAAAATTCACAAATGCTGCAACCAAGACATTGAGGTTATCATAGAGGCAATGGACAGGTATGTGGGGAATTTAAGAATTAAGGAGGCTCTAATCATCAACACACAGAAGCCACAAATAAACAATAGATTAGAATGATATAGAGCAGAGTGGCTTCTGTGACTGCTTCATGCATGTGTAATCCAGATACATGGACCAGTCAGGGAAAAAGTGCATTACTTGTTTTGTAACATTTTTTTTTTTTTTTTTTTTTTGTTTTTACATTTGAAAAAGAGGGTGATAGCCCTGAAATATGATGTTGAAATATACTGGGTAAGAAAAAACATTACTTTGTTTTGTTTTATTCATAAATAAATATCATGAATCATGAATATAGTGAAATGTTTGTTTGTATAGAGTATGTTTGTTAAATACCATCACACTTACTTGATTCAAAACATCCCATAACTGATACTGTTACAGACATCTCACAATCTGGTTTAACAGTATAAAATTTTAACTTTATACTGTTGACAGTGGTACCATACGGTATGTTGATAATATCATCTGGTCCATTATTCCGAACTGTCTTGGTATTCTGTAAAAAGAGATGTAGGACAGTTCATGGCTGTTCTAGAAATTTATATTTCAACAAAACACTTAAAAATAAGACTTTGTCCAATCCAAGCAAGTGTGGAAAAATGAACATAAAAATGATGATGGTATAAAATTCACTTAAGATTAGTCAATATAAGTATTTGCCATTTAACAACTAAATATGTAAACTAAAAAAATAAAGTATTTGTATGGATGAGGATTTTTGAGTGAAAAAGTGGCAGGAGTTCCCAATGGAAGGAAGTTGCATTAGAGGAAGACTAAGGAAGACCTAGACACAGGTGGTAAGAGCAGATCTTAAAATTGCTGAACCTGAGAGGAAATGATGAAGGAATGTTGCAGATGGAAGGAAGCTGTGTTGGAATAAACCTGTCTAATCCATGGAAACATGCAATAGACCACTCCAAACCATGGTAACAGGGAATAGACCACTTCAAACCATGTAAACAGGGAATAGACCACCCCAAACCATGGTAACAGGGAATAGACCACTCCAATCCATATAAACAGGGAATAGACCACTCCAAACCATGGTAACAGGGAATAGACCACTCCAATCCATATAAACAGGGAATAGATCACTCCAAACCATGTAAACATGGAATAGACCACTCCAAACCATATAAACAGGGAATAGACCACTCTAATCCATGTAAACAAGGAATAGACCACTCCAAACCATGGTAACAGGGAATAAACCACTCCAAACCATGTAGACAGGGAATAGACCACTCTAATCCATGTAAACATGGAATAGACCACTCCAAACCATGGTAACAGGGAATAAACCACTCCAAACCATGGTAACATGGAATAGACCACTCCAAACCATGGTAACAGGGAATAGACCACTCTAATCCATGTAAACAAGGAATAGACCACTCCAAACCATGGTAACAGGGAATAGACCACTCCAAACCATGGTAACAGGGAATAGACCACTTCAAACCATGGTAACATGGAATAGACCACTCCAAACCATGTAAACAGGGAATAGACCACTCCAAACCATGGTAACAGGGAATAGACAACTCCAAACCATGGTAACAGGGAATAGACCACTCCAAACCATGGTAACAGGGAATAGACCACTCCAAACCATGGTAACAGGGAATAGACCACTCCAAACCATGGTAACAGGGAATAGACCACTCCAATCCATATAAACAGGGAATAGACCACTCCAATCCATGTAAACAGGGAATAGACCACTCCAAACCATGTAAACAGGGAATAGACCACTCCAAACCATGGTAACAGGGAATAGACCACTTCAAACCATGTAAACATGGAATAGACCACTCCAAACCATGGTAACAGGGAATAGACCACTCCAAACCATGGTAACAGGGAATAGACCACTCCAAACCATGGTAACAGGGAATAGACCACTCCAAACCATGTAAACAGGGAATAGACCACTTCAAACCATGTAAACATGGAATAGACCACACCAAACCATGGTAACAGGGAATAGACCACTCCAAACCATGGTAACAGGGAATAGACCACTCCAAACCATGGTAACAGGGAATAGACCACTCCAAACCATGGTAACAGGGAATAGACCACTCCAAACCATGGTAACAGGGAATAGACCACTCTAATCCATGTAAACAAGGAATAGACCACTCCAAACCATGTAAACATGGAATAGACCACTCCAAACCATGGTAACAGGGAATAGACCACTCCAAACCATGTAAACAGGGAATAGACCACTCCAAACCATGGTAACAGGGAATAGACCACTTCAAACCATGTAAACATGGAATAGACCACTCCAAACCATGGTAACAGGGAATAGACCACTCCAAACCATGGTAACAGGGAATAGACCACTCCAAACCATGGTAACAGGGAATAGACCACTCCAAACCATGTAAACAGGGAATAGACCACTTCAAACCATGTAAACATGGAATAGACCACACCAAACCATGGTAACAGGGAATAGACCACTCCAAACCATGGTAACAGGGAATAGACCACTCCAAACCATGGTAACAGGGAATAGACCACTCCAAACCATGTAAACAGAGAATAGACCATTCCAAACCATGGTAACAGGGAATAGACCACTTCAAACCATGTAAACATGGAATAGACCACTCCAAACCATGGTAACAGGGAATAGACCACTCCAAACCATGGTAACATGGAATAGACCACTCCAAACCATGGTAACAGGGAATAGACCACTCCAAACCATGTAGACAGGGAATAGACCACTCTAATCCATGTAAACAAGGAATAGACCACTCTAATCCATGTAAACATGGAATAGACCACTCCAAACCATGGTAACAGGGAATAGACCACTCCAAACCATGGTAACAGGGAATAGACCACTCCAAACCATGGTAACAGGGAATAGACCACTCCAAACCATGTAAACAGGGAATAGACCACTCCAAACCATGGTAACAGGGAATAGACCACTTCAAACCATGTAAACATGGAATAGACCACTCCAAACCATGGTAACAGGGAATAGACCACTCTAATCCATGTAAACAAGGAATAGACCACTCTAATCCATGTAAACATGGAATAGACCACTCCAAACCATGGTAACAGGGAATAGACCACTCCAAACCATGGTAACATGGAATAGACCACTTCAAACCATGGTAACAGGGAATAGACCACTCTAATCCATGTAACCAAGGAATAGACCACTCCAAACCATGGTAACAGGGAATAGACCACTCCAAACCATGGTAACAGGGAATAGACCACTCCAAACCATGGTAACAGGGAATAGACCACTCCAAACCATGGTAACAGGGAATAGACCACTCTAATCCACGGAAACAGGGAAAATCAGAGGTAAAAGGATAAAGATGAAAGAAGTAAGCAATAGCTAGATATCATTTCTACACACAATGACACCTCTGGGATTACTGACCTAGGATGATCCCAGTCTCATTGAGCAAGAGCAAGAAGAAGAAAGAAGAAGATATGTGAGGATTGGTAACAGGGCAACCATCTCTCTTGACAGAGTTATTAACAGAGTGCCATACTATCTTAGTTGTATCAGCATATCTCATTATCAGAATGACACAACATTCTAGATGTTAGAGGAAACATCCTCATCAGAACTTCAAATAAATATACAGTGGAACCTCAGTTAATGAACACCCCTCATCATGAATAAACCAGGTCACGAACACCCCTCATCAGGAACAAACTAGGTCATGAACACCCCTCATCATGAACAAACTAGGTCATGAACAAATTGGTTCACAACCAATTTTCTGAACATAGAACGTCTCAGTTCATGAATGGTGTCTTGAGCAATGGACACGCAAGGCAGCAACAATGGTTGGTAACAAACTTGGAATATCGGTGGGCAAGAGACTCTTGCTGTTTTGTTAGTTACTATGCTGATCACTCTCTCAACATTTTGTATATGAAAAATAGTTTCGGTTTGTGAACATTTCAGGTGACGAATGGCCTTCAGGAATGAATTAAGTTTATGAACCAAGGTTTTACTGCAGATATAATAATTCAAAGAATACACTAGAACAATCTTTTAAATATCATTATATTATACTATTTAATACCTTATTAATTTAATAAAGATATGATTTACCTGTCCATCAGAGAGTATGACATCAAACTTCTCAACATATTTAGTCTGGAGTAACCTTATTGATCCACCATATCTTAAAGAATCTCCTACAAAAATTCTTACTGTACGTTTAGTATCATTGAGAGCAGGTTTCCATCCTTTTCCACCAGGTCTGATTGAATTGACATATTCTTCATTACTTGAAGTCTTAATATCCCAACTTCTTATTAATGAGGCATCAGCTAAACCATCATTAAACACACACCAAGACTCTGTATTTACAGAAAGAAAAATATATATTTAACAAGGCCACTACATCATCATATTCATAATCATCACCACCATCATCATCATCATATTCATAATCATCACCACCATCATCATAATCATCAGCATCACATTTATCATCATCATCATCGCCATCATATATAATTTGATGATTTAGTGTTATAGAATAAAAACTAATGATAAAATAAAAATATATATTAAAAAATGAGCCCCCCCCCCTCTGTGTGGGTGGCTCTAAACTATAGCTTATTTAGCTTATAGATAAGTCCACCCGTGGTAATGCAGCCAGTGTGTTAACTTGCCTCAAAAAGTATTTGAGGGAGGCTCCAGTACCCAAGGTGTGCTGGAGCCTCCCTTGTGACTAATTGACACACGCTACTTAGTATTGACTTAATATTTTCTTTCGTTATGATTTACAATTTTTATGTAAAGTGGTTGGTTTTAGGAAGAGTATCCAGCCATTGAAACCAAGCCAACATACAAATCCCTATGAGCAAAATGTGGTCCCCTGGCCTGACTCTTCTTATAACACAACAACCCATCTAGCCCTTACAAGCATGGAAAAATAGACCTTAAACAATTATGATGATGATATAAGTATATAGGTTAAACATCTTATTTTTATGGTAAAAACAAAGTGAGTCAATTTTAAGCCAGAGGTAAAGAAAAGGAAAGTGAATTTAATAATTTGATATTAAACAAAATAAAAGATTTTTGTAATTAAGCAATAATCAACCGCATGATCTTATAATTAGATGACTGAAAAACCATATTGATTTAGTCCTGTAGAAATGACAGAGTCGTTAGAAAGTTGGATAAAGTGTTTTGTGGCTTTTGTATCAGCTCTATACACTCTGAATTCAACTTTGCCTTTCATCCTTTGGAGGTTGATAAAAAAGTACCAGTCTAGTACTAGGGTCGAATCTTCCTCTATATCTCTTTCTCACTTTTTATCCTTCTCTGGAAGAAATCTGCTGTTCTCAGGCCTGGAGATAGATGGGGGTCTGCCAGGTTTTAAAAATGCCCAAGAAACACCGTATGTTGCTATGGCACCCCTACGATTCAATCAAGAGTTAAGGAACCAAGAAGAAGAAATGACAATTTCCAACATATTATTAATCCTGTCATCAACTAAAGGTATTTCGTAAGTCTTGTACTTTGCATATAACATGAAAACATTCTGTTTTTATTATTCTGCAATCACCAATAAATATGTAAGAGAGAAATCTGTTTAGTGTAATTTGTAAACTCCATACCTGTAGCTGTTGTAGCTGCTTCAGTTGTAGATTCTAGAAAGAAGACATTAAACGACATTAAACAACAATAAGATCCCATAGAAACAACTATATATTATGTTATTGCAAGTTATACCAATTATATCATGTATAATTTATCAATATTTTAAAACAAGATTTAACAATCTATAGTATATTAAATTTGATTGACCCAGTATTCATTTGGCCTGAACTTGTATAATCAGACCAAGGAAGCAATGCTTCCATTGGTCTTTTCATTGCTGACACTATCTATTGGTCACAACTCCTGGCAGATCAAGATACTTGAAGGAATTGATCAACAAGATCCCAGACCTCCTTAGCTTACTGAGTGGGGTGAGGTGGAGCTCGTCAAATTGGACCGGGGAAACAATGTTTCCATTGCTAATATTATCTACCAATCACAACTCCTGGTTGATCAAGATATTGAAGGAATCAATCAACAAGATCCTAAACTTCATTTGCTGACCAAGTGGGGTGGAACTTGTCATATCAGACTAAGGAAGCAATGTTTCTATTGATCTTTCCAACTATTGGTACTATCTACCTGAGGTGAGAGCAACATGAAATAAAGTGCATTGTTTAAGAACATAACGCATTTCCCCAGACTAGGAATTGAACTTGCAACCTCACAATTGCGACTCCAATTCTCTAACCACTAAGCTATGCACCTTCACTAGTATATAACAACATCATAACTAAATGTCTGCTCTCCCTGTTGACATGGGTTACACTGTAGTATACAATATTAGTTTTATAATTCTAATTCTACATAACAATGGCATGTTCAAAAGTATATTTTAAAATAACAATGGCATGTTCAAAAGTATATTTTAAAATAACAATAATACTTACGTGATTCAAAGCATCACATAACTGATACTGTTACAGACATGTTTGTAAATATTGTGAAATGTATGTTTGTTAAATATTGTGAAATGTATGTTTGTTAAATATTGTGAAATGTATGTTTGTTAAATATTGTGAAATGTATGTTTGTTAAATATTGTGAAATGTATGTTTGTTAAATATTGTGAAATGTATGTTTGTTGAATATAGTGAAATGTTTGTTTGTAAAATATAGTGAAATGTATGTTTGTTAAATACAATCCCACTTACTTGATTCAAAACATCCCATAACTGATACTGTTACAGACAGCTGACAATCTGATTTAACAGTATAAAATTTTAATGTTATACTATTGACAGTGGTACCAAAAGGTATTTTGATAATATCATCTGGTCCATTATTCCGAACTGTCTTGGTATTCTGTAAAAAAGACAGATCCTAGATAACATTGTCTATTTTAGAAATTTACATTAAAACACACCAACAATATACTAAGGAAACACTATATATACTCAAATATAAACTGAGGAATATATTACGAAAAACAATCGCCCATAAAATGGGGGATTGGCTTACATTTGGGGTCAATATTTTGATGATTTTCACCAACTTTGAATTCTACCTAAATAAGGTGTTAAAATATCTGGATTGATTATTTCACAATGAATCACTATTTTTCTACATTTACTATATCTTTATGAATTTTAAATATGTATAGCATTGAGAACATTCCCAACACCTTTAAATTATGTGGATTGGCAGTATCGGTAGAGGGTCGAACGCCATGCTTTCTAGCATAGAGTTAAGTCCCTTTACATACTGAGTTCAAATCCCTCCAAGGTTAACTTTGCCTTTCATCCTTATGGGGATCGATAAAATAAAGTACCAGTAACATACTGGGTAATTTGCTGGCCTTGTGCCAAAAGTAGAAACAATTATTTGAACTCTTTAATACATAAATATCCCCAATACAGATATGCACACACACACGTGCACACACACACGTGCACACACACACACACACACATGTGCTGATTGTTTTTCTCTGTGACTTAATTATACTTTTTCTTTCAATCTTGTTTTGTTTTATTAGACTCTCTCTCTCTCTCTCTCTCTCTTGTTCTTCGCTCTGTCTCTCCTCTCTTTCACTTGCTCTCTCTTCCTCCCCCCTTCTTATTGAATCCTTATACAGTATTCTCTTAGTTAATATCTTTCAACTATTCCCTTTTCATTTGCAGCCAGAGAAGTTTCCTCAAAGCAGTTCATCCAAGCCATGAGAGAAAACATGGAAAAACAAATTCAGAACTCATTGTGATGATGGTGATGATGATTATAATAATGATCATAGAGATTTTTAGATGTACATGGTTCAGCTGGGAAGTTCAGAGGCTGACTATGACGGCATGATGCTAGAGCTGTGAAATCTTGCATTAATTTCAGCTCTTCTTATTAATAACTACATTATTTCTTTCCAGGGACTACATTGAAAAATAAACCTCATTTGGTCATTCCATGAGAGTATTTTGGTCAGTCTTTGAACTTTTCTGCTGACCCTCATATATCGTGACATAGAAAAAAAAGGTAAGGTGCAGAATAAGGCAATGTAATTTAACATTTATAAATATTTTTTCATACTACACATATTTAGTTTCAGATAAATCATCATCATTTTACGTCCGCTTTTCCCTGCTTGTAAGGGAGGGACGGGTCCTATTCAGTACAGCATCTCTCCACTTGTCACGGTCCTTCATCATGTCCTCAGTGAGCTTCAGCGATCTGAGGTCTGCTCTCACCACCTCCGCCCATGTAATAAATATTTAATTTATTTAAAATAATAAAATTCGCAAATGTTGCACCAAGACATTGCGTTAATCATAGAGGCAATGGACAGGTATGTGGAGAATTTAAGAATTAAGGAGGCTCTAATCATCAACAACGAAGCCACAAATAAATAATAGATTAGAATGACAGAGCAGAGTGGCTTCTATTACATGTGTAATCAAGATACTTGGATCAGTTTTTTGTTTTTATATTTGAAAAGAGGTTATAACCCTGAAATATCATGTTGAAATATTCTGAGTAAGATAAACATTACTTTGTTTTATTTTATTTGCCATCCTTTACCCTTTATATATTTCTGCCACATTGTACTGACTTTCTGAAATATCTATCAGTCATTTATTACATATCTCACAATGTTTGTATTAACTATATTAATAAAATTATCATTTTAAATAAAGATATAATTTACCTGTCCATCAGAGAGTATGACATCAAACTTCTCAACATATTTAGTATGGAGTAATCTTATTGATCCACCATATCTTAAAGAATCTCCTACAAAAATTCTCACTGTACGTTTAGTATCATTGAGAGCAGGTTTCCATCCTTTTCCACCAGGTCTGATTGAATTGACATATTCTTCATTACTTGAAGTCTTAATATCCCAACTTCTTATCAATGAGGCATCAGCTAAACCATCATTAAACACACACCAAGACTCTGTATTTACAGAAAGAAAGAAAACTATTTAATAAGGCCTCAACATAAAAGGTAAAATTTTCATCTCACACTTTATATGCACACACACACACAAATATATATATATATATTTTTTCACTTATATTTACCTAAACTGCGATTCTGTTTTTTTTCTCTCTCTCTCTCTTACTGCTCCCTCGTTCTCTCTGTTTCTCCTACTTTCTTTCGCCCCCTCTGTCTTGTCAGTTAACTCTTCCTCACACTTCCACTCACTCACTCACTGTTTCTCCTCTTCTCACTTCATCCCGTTCGCGGCGAAAACATTTTCTCTCTTTCTCACATTTGAATTCGTTCCCGAAAGGTCTTTTTTCTAAGCGCTCATATATTCACTTAGCTTATGCTAACAGAATAACTATGAAGCTTGTTCCCTTCCTTCTACGGTTAGCTCTCCTCTTTGTTCTTATCTTGTCTCACTCGCTTTACGCGTTTTAATTGTCCTAATAACTTAATTTAGTTATTATTGCACCGACGTGAGGTATATGATTTTTAATGCAATGAAATATCTATGATCGTCGGCAAATCACTGATGAGGGACTTATTTTATTACATGTTATCCATGTGCAACCTGCAATATTCTTCTCCCCATTTTTTCACATATATATATCTTTATATATATAAAAGCGAGGATGTGTGTGTGTGTCTGTGTACAACTTTGGATACCTATGGCTTTTACAATTACCAACCGAATGTGACCAAATTTTCTGTGCACGTTGCACAGGTTGCTTAGGTTCCAATCAACCCACGTTGAGCAATAAAAAATCGATATCAAATTTGATGTAAGGGAGATAACCAACTTTATTGACAATCCTTATAAAAAAAGGGAGATAACGAACTTTATTGACAATCCTTATAAAGAGAGTGTAATATGGAGACCTTCGTTTTCAATTGTAAAACAACAATCATCGTCAGACGAAATTTAATAAATATAAACATCAAATTCATTTGAAGATAAATCACTAATATTATTGTTTGTTTCTTGTTTATTCTTTGTTGCACTTTCAAAGTTAAAAAAAACACTTGTTGTTTTAACTTGTTTCACTATATTAAGTGTTAATTTTCGCGTTAAGGGCCTAATCTCGCAGCAGTCTCGAATTGACATGATTTTGATGATGGTTTGTTTAATTTTAGAACAATCCTTATGGGACTTTCCATTAAAAACATTGAAACCTACAGATTTTACATTTTTAAGGTAATTTCGTCCACATTTGAGGCAGGCATTATCTATGCTCCCAGCTGTATTTGTACACATCAAACTTTTTTGACAATGAAGGAACATACTGAACAGGATTCTTCCTGGATGTCCACGGATATATAAATCTATTGATACTGTATGTGATCCACAGGATGTGGTCAACTATCCAGTTGAATTTCTGAATTCTTTAAATCCTCCTGGTTTACCTCCTAATACATTGGTTCTGAAAGTTATTTTGCTGAGAAATATCACTCCTCCAAAACTATGCAATGTCACACGCCTTGTGGTTAAAAAACTGTCTCCATTTAGTATTGACGCTACCATTCTATCCGGATGTGGAAAAGGCGAGGATGTGATAATAACAAAAATTAGCCTGACTACATCAGGTGTGGATACTCCCTTCTCCTTTCGCCGAACCCAATTTCCCCTTCGTGTTGCTTTTGCGATGTCCATAAACAAGTCGCAAGGTCAAACTATGTCCGTCACTGGAATTCACTTGGATGAACCTTGCTTTTCGCACGGACAATTCTACGTTGCCTGCTCACGAGTTGGCAGTCGAGATAATCTCTTTGCGTTTGTTCCGAAAAGAAAAACAAAGAATATCAACTATCCTGAAGTGCTTTAGTGTTATCAAAAAAACTTATTACAGCTCTGCCTTGACTTCACCTTACTCATTACAAAACATACCAATGAATATGTCATGCAGGATATTTTGGATTATAAGTTCAAAATTTAACCATACACAGCAAAGGATGCTCTCAAAGAATAGATTTTCTCTTATTCTACTCTCATTGTTTTTTTGTTTGTATACAACTCTGCTTCCATTACAACTTTTTGTACTTTAGCAAAACTGCCTGTTTTTTTTACAGATTTGCAACGTGTATTGTCTTTAATCATTTGTATAACTACATCCTGTTCAGTGTTTTCCTTCATTATCAGCATAGTTTTATGTGTACAAAGATTGCACTAAATATTCGTTTGCATTAATTATTGAAGACTTCTGCTTATTTTGACAGGTTGGGTGCAAATAATGTTCTTCTTTTACTTCCTAGCTGTATATTCTTAGCATAATTTCAAACCCTGAGCAACGCCGGGTAAATCTGCTAGTATATATATATATTGTTATACTTTAGGAGGGTCATGCTGCCAAAAAATTTAATCTATATCTATATCTATATATATATTTCTCTATGTATGTATATAAATAATAATAATAATAATAATAATAAATGGAAATATGAGCATTGAGTGTTTATCTTGGCATACTGCCTGTGGAAGCAATTCATTTGCACCTCTACTACACACACACACACATATACTTACATACCTACCAATACATACACAGAAATCGTCACATGATAGCCACTTTATAACACTATCTAATGATGATGATGATGATCTGAAGGTTTTTGTTAAATATTATTTATAACAGATAACATATATTGTTTAGATTTCTATTGACTGTCAACATGGAATAGAAACATTAATGAGTGATGATGGTGATGATGAGGATGGTGATGATGTTGATAATGATGGTGTTGATAATGATGATGATCATGATGATGGTAATATTGATCATCATCATCATCATTGTTTAAAGTCCATCTTCCACGCTTGCATGGGTTTAGACGGGAATTGTCCCACTTGAGGCAAGAGTGGTCGTCTTGCTCGTATAGGACTGTCTGGTGGGTTTTCTACAGCTGGATGCCCTTCCTAACACCAACCACATTTACAGTGTGGGACTGGGAGGTTTTTACCGTGTTACCTACACAGCCACATTACAGCGTGGACTGTGTGTTTTTTTGTTGTGACACCTACACGACCTCATTTGTTTCGGACTGGATGTTGTGGTACCAACATACTTTACATTGAAAGGGGTGGTGGGAGTGGGTTAGTGGGATGGGGGTTCATATTTGATTAAGAGGTGCCTACTGACTGTAGGTTTCACTTTGTACTTAGGCAAGGCGGGTCTTCTGTATTACTATGTAGCGCCAAAGATCTCGGTCCAGTGACATTGTCTTGGAGAGGTGTAAGTGTGTGAGGTCGGAATTTATCAAGTCATCCCAGGTTTTTCTGGGTCTGCCTACTCTGTGGCTACCGTCTATTTTTATCGCTCTGCACTTTTTTATACAGCTGTCGTCTTTCATGCGCATCACGTGACCGTACCAACGTAGTCTTCTCTCGAGTAAATAGCATCTGATCCCTCTTATTCCTAATTTCTCACTTAGTTCATTTATGCTTTGCCGTTCACGTATATTACTATTACACATCCAACGGAGCATGCAAGCTTCGTTTCTCTCCAGTCTGCACACAATGCCCAGGTCTCACTTCCATGTAATATTGCTGTTCGTATGCAGGCATCATACAGCCTGCCTTTCATTTTTAGAGAGAAACCCTTAGCGGCCAATAGTGGTATAAGCTCTCTGAACTTTTTCCATCCCGTACTGACTCTAGCTGCTGTACTTTCCGAGCACCCTCCACCACTGCTGATTTTGTCACCCAGGTAACGGAAGGTGTCCACTATTTCTATAGAACCATCTGTGCAATGGAATGGGCTAGTATTCTGTGGGCACTTGCTGCTACTTATTGCACCTGAGCACCGGCCACATATAAAATCTATATTCTTAGTTAGCTTACCTGTGATCCCACTACATCTTTTATGCACCCATACTTTGCATTTGGGACATAAAATGGTGTTTCTGCCTACTCCTTTCCTACACACTGAGCATGGCCATTTCCCAGATGGGACCAGTGCCCTATTTTCCTTCCTACAAACTAGAACTTTAGTCTTAGACAGGTTAATTTTAAGGCCTTTTGATTCTAGGCCATGCTTCCATGTTTGGAATTTCTTCTCTAGTTCAGCCATTGATTCAGCTATAAGCATTAGATCATCAGCGTATAGGAGTTCCCATGGGCAGCCGGTCTTGAACTCCTATTGTTTTTACTTTTTGGCACAAGACCAGCAATTACTCAGTACATTACTGGTACTTTATTTTATCAACCCCGTAAGGATGGAAGGCTAAGTTAACCTCAGCAGGATTTGAACTCAGAATGGCAAGGGCCGTAACTCCATACGTCAAAGCTTGGTGTCCGACCCTCTACCAATACTGCCAATCCAATAATAATGATGATGATGATGATGATAATAATTGTCGCGATAATGATGATGAGGATGATGTTGATGATAGAGTCATCATCATCATCATCATTTAACGTCTATAGTATATATATATATATATAGTATCTGTTGTCACATCACTGGTGCCAAGCTGTATCGGTCATTGCTTTTCCCTTGGACAACATCAGTGGCATGGATGTTTATACAGGTGTGGTGAGTCACATATATTCTAGCCATTAGAAAAAGCAAAATAAATGCTTCACCTTCGAAAGAGTGATGACTCAAGAAGAAGATGTTTATATTGAAATTATTGAAATGTTAAAGCACATACCTGTAGCTGTTGTTGCTGCTTCAGTTGTAGATTCTAGAGAGAAGGCATTAAATAACAATTAGATTCCATAGAAAGAATTATATATTAATTTGGTGCAGGATTTTCCTACCAAATTAAATTTAATAGTTTTTTAAAATTAAAGTTAAAAGGCAGTTAATATAGAAAATTAGTTTCAGATAAATGATATGATAACAAATATTTAATTCATTTAAAATAGTAAAATTCACAAATGCTGCAACCAAGACATTGAGGTTATCATAGAGGCAATGGACAGGTATGTGGGGAATTTAAGAATTAAGGAGGCTCTAATCATCAACACACAGAAGCCACAAATAAACAATAGATTAGAATGATATAGAGCAGAGTGGCTTCTGTGACTGCTTCATGCATGTGTAATCCAGATACATGGACCAGTCAGGGAAAAAGTGCATTACTTGTTTTGTAACATTTTTTTTTTTTTTTTTTTTTGTTTTTACATTTGAAAAAGAGGGTGATAGCCCTGAAATATGATGTTGAAATATACTGGGTAAGAAAAAACATTACTTTGTTTTGTTTTATTCATAAATAAATATCATGAATCATGAATATAGTGAAATGTTTGTTTGTATAGAGTATGTTTGTTAAATACCATCACACTTACTTGATTCAAAACATCCCATAACTGATACTGTTACAGACATCTCACAATCTGGTTTAACAGTATAAAATTTTAACTTTATACTGTTGACAGTGGTACCATACGGTATGTTGATAATATCATCTGGTCCATTATTCCGAACTGTCTTGGTATTCTGTAAAAAGAGATGTAGGACAGTTCATGGCTGTTCTAGAAATTTATGTTTCAACAAAACACTTAAAAATAAGACTTTGTCCAATCCAAGCAAGTGTGGAAAAATGAACATAAAAATGATGATGGTATAAAATTCACTTAAGATTAGTCAATATAAGTATTTGCCATTTAACAACTAAATATGTAAACTAAAAAAATAAAGTATTTGTATGGATGAGGATTTTTGAGTGAAAAAGTGGCAGGAGTTCCCAATGGAAGGAAGTTGCATTAGAGGAAGACTAAGGAAGACCTAGACACAGGTGGTAAGAGCAGATCTTAAAATTGCTGAACCTGAGAGGAAATGATGAAGGAATGTTGCAGATGGAAGGAAGCTGTGTTGGAATAAACCTGTCTAATCCATGGAAACATGCAATAGACCACTCCAAACCATGGTAACAGGGAATAGACCACTTCAAACCATGTAAACAGGGAATAGACCACCCCAAACCATGGTAACAGGGAATAGACCACTCCAATCCATATAAACAGGGAATAGACCACTCCAAACCATGGTAACAGGGAATAGACCACTCCAATCCATATAAACAGGGAATAGATCACTCCAAACCATGTAAACATGGAATAGACCACTCCAAACCATATAAACAGGGAATAGACCACTCTAATCCATGTAAACAAGGAATAGACCACTCCAAACCATGGTAACAGGGAATAAACCACTCCAAACCATGTAGACAGGGAATAGACCACTCTAATCCATGTAAACATGGAATAGACCACTCCAAACCATGGTAACAGGGAATAAACCACTCCAAACCATGGTAACATGGAATAGACCACTCCAAACCATGGTAACAGGGAATAGACCACTCTAATCCATGTAAACAAGGAATAGACCACTCCAAACCATGGTAACAGGGAATAGACCACTCCAAACCATGGTAACAGGGAATAGACCACTCTAATCCATGTAAACAAGGAATAGACCACTCCAAACCATGTAAACATGGAATAGACCACTACAAACCATGTAAACAGGGAATAGACCACTCCAAACCATGGTAACAGGGAATAGACCACTCCAAACCATGGTAACAGGGAATAGACCACTCCAAACCATGGTAACAGGGAATAGACCACTCTAATCCATGTAAACAAGGAATAGACCACTCCAAACCATGTAAACATGGAATAGACCACTCCAAACCATGTAAACAGGGAATAGACCACTCCAAACCATGGTAACAGGGAATAGACCACTCTAAACCATGTAAACAGGGAATAGACCACTCCAAACTATGGTAACAGGGAATAGACCACTCCAAACCATGGTAACAGGGAATAGACCACTCCAATCCATATAAACAGGGAATAGACCACTCCAAACCATGGTAACAGGGAATAGACCACTCCAAACCATGGTAACAGGGAATAAACCACTCCAAACCATGTAGACAGGGAATAGACCACTCTAATCCATGTAAACATGGAATAGACCACTCCAAACCATGGTAACAGGGAATAAACCACTCCAAACCATGGTAACATGGAATAGACCACTCCAAACCATGGTAACAGGGAATAGACCACTCTAATCCATGTAAACAAGGAATAGACCACTCCAAACCATGGTAACAGGGAATAGACCACTCCAAACCATGGTAACAGGGAATAGACCACTCTAATCCATGTAAACAAGGAATAGACCACTCCAAACCATGTAAACATGGAATAGACCACTACAAACCATGTAAACAGGGAATAGACCACTCCAAACCATGGTAACAGGGAATAGACCACTCTAATCCATGTAAACAAGGAATAGACCACTCCAAACCATGGTAACAGGGAATAGACCACTCCAAACCATGGTAACAGGGAATAGACCACTCTAATCCATGTAAACAAGGAATAGACCACTCCAAACCATGTAAACATGGAATAGACCACTACAAACCATGTAAACAGGGAATAGACCACTCCAAACCATGGTAACAGGGAATAGACCACTCCAAACCATGGTAACAGGGAATAGACCACTCCAAACCATGGTAACAGGGAATAGACCACTCTAATCCATGTAAACAAGGAATAGACCACTCCAAACCATGTAAACATGGAATAGACCACTCCAAACCATGTAAACAGGGAATAGACCACTCCAAACCATGGTAACAGGGAATAGACCACTCTAAACCATGTAAACAGGGAATAGACCACTCCAAACTATGGTAACAGGGAATAGACCACTCCAAACCATGGTAACAGGGAATAGACCACTCCAATCCATATAAACAGGGAATAGACCACTCCAAACCATGGTAACAGGGAATAGACCACTCCAAACCATGGTAACAGGGAATAAACCACTCCAAACCATGGTAACATGGAATAGACCACTCCAAACCATGTAAACAGGGAATAGACCACTCCAAACCATGGTAACAGGGAATAGACAACTCCAAACCATGGTAACAGGGAATAGACCACTCCAAACCATGGTAACAGGGAATAGACCACTCCAAACCATGGTAACAGGGAATAGACCACTCCAAACCATGGTAACAGGGAATAGACCACTCCAATCCATATAAACAGGGAATAGACCACTCCAATCCATGTAAACAGGGAATAGACCACTCCAAACCATGTAAACAGGGAATAGACCACTCCAAACCATGGTAACATGGAATAGACCACTTCAAACCATGGTAACAGGGAATAGACCACTCTAATCCATGTAACCAAGGAATAGACCACTTCAAACCATGGTAACAGGGAATAGACCACTCTAATCCATGTAACCAAGGAATAGACCACTTCAAACCATGTAAACATGGAATAGACCACTCCAAACCATGGTAACAGGGAATAGACCACTCCAAACCATGGTAACAGGGAATAGACCACTCCAAACCATGGTAACAGGGAATAGACCACTCCAAACCATGGTAACAGGGAATAGACCACTCTAATCCACGGAAACAGGGAAAATCAGAGGTAAAAGGATAAAGATGAAAGAAGTAAGCAATAGCTAGATATCATTTCTACACACAATGACACCTCTGGGATTACTGACCTAGGATGATCCCAGTCTCATTGAGCAAGAGCAAGAAGAAGAAAGAAGAAGATATGTGAGGATTGGTAACAGGGCAACCATCTCTCTTGACAGAGTTATTAACAGAGTGCCATACTATCTTAGTTGTATCAGCATATCTCATTATCAGAATGACACAACATTCTAGATGTTAGAGGAAACATCCTCATCAGAACTTCAAATAAATATACAGTGGAACCTCAGTTAATGAACACCCCTCATCATGAATAAACCAGGTCACGAACACCCCTCATCAGGAACAAACTAGGTCATGAACACCCCTCATCATGAACAAACTAGGTCATGAACAAATTGGTTCACAACCAATTTTCTGAACATAGAACGTCTCAGTTCATGAATGGTGTCTTGAGCAATGGACACGCAAGGCAGCAACAATGGTTGGTAACAAACTTGGAATATCGGTGGGCAAGAGACTCTTGCTGTTTTGTTAGTTACTATGCTGATCACTCTCTCAACATTTTGTATATGAAAAATAGTTTCGGTTTGTGAACATTTCAGGTGACGAATGGCCTTCAGGAATGAATTAAGTTTATGAACCAAGGTTTTACTGCAGATATAATAATTCAAAGAATACACTAGAACAATCTTTTAAATATCATTATATTATACTATTTAATACCTTATTAATTTAATAAAGATATGATTTACCTGTCCATCAGAGAGTATGACATCAAACTTCTCAACATATTTAGTCTGGAGTAACCTTATTGATCCACCATATCTTAAAGAATCTCCTACAAAAATTCTTACTGTACGTTTAGTATCATTGAGAGCAGGTTTCCATCCTTTTCCACCAGGTCTGATTGAATTGACATATTCTTCATTACTTGAAGTCTTAATATCCCAACTTCTTATTAATGAGGCATCAGCTAAACCATCATTAAACACACACCAAGACTCTGTATTTACAGAAATAAAACATCAACAATATTAAATCACTTACAGGTGAAATACAGAAAGTAAATTCTATTATTCCTCACTTTACAGAGACTCACATACACTCTAACATTTAGATATAGACACATATATACTTCTCAGCAGAACTGTTCTGATTGAGAACAGGTTGGAGTTTGCCACCAGATATGATGGTTATTTGGGATATAAGCAGGCAGTTAGCTGATGAATATGCAACCCAGGACCAAAAGTGGTAAACTACTAGGGGAGATGGAGCAATGGGTGACACCTATAGCTCCCCAAAAACCTCTCCCAACCCAGTGATGTAGATATGACGAGGCAAGTAAAGGTTGCCTCTAAAAAAGCCTTGTCTTCACAGGTTTGACAAAATACCAGATTGGTGACTAGTATGAATAAGACCACCAAAACTGCAATATGGTGAGAGGTACACATATACAACACTTAAGGGCACACACATATACAACCTTACACAGAGGTACCAAACTACAAACCAAATGAATATTGCGTAAAATGAAATGAGGGTAAGAAAACAAAATGTATGCAGTAAGAGAACATATAAGAATGGCACAAGCAATAGTTATATATTGATAGAGGAAGGAATTTGTCTAAAATAAGGTTTTGCTATTGAAACATTGATTATGTCTAACATCTCATGATCATACTAATATTTCTTTTCTTTCCTGTAATCCTGAGGGAGTCAGAGCAGTGCTGTATTGATATACAGCATTTCTAGAGTATTTCTTCAAACCTGGTGGAGCCCATCTCCTCTCCAGGTCTGAACACAGTAGATTTCTGAGAGAGAGTGAGAGAGATAAATAGATAGAGAGAGGGAGAGAATGAAAGTAAAAAAATGATACTGAGGAAGAATCGACCCCAGTACTAGACTGTTACTTTTTTTATCGACCTTGAATAGATGAAAGACAAAGTTGATCGTGGCGGGATTTGATCTCAGAGAGCAGAGAGTTAGAATGAATACTTCAAAGCATTCTATCTGACGTACTAACGACAACCATCTTGTTACTGTCATACTAATATATATCATGATCCTATTGAAGTAAGACATCAGTAACCTCCCTTGATTATATTCATATATTGATCTGATTGAACTATTGTATAACATTATCATACTAATGATGTTAAGATATCTGTAACTTATGATCATATTAACATATTGATCTTTTGAAGTAAGACATATTTATACTAATGTAATAATCTTAATCTTTAGGGCACTGATTCTTTTATGAATTGCTTCCTTTCACACTGTATTAAGGGGAGACGACTCTATTGGTGACTTATGCCAAGAGGGTTAAGATATCTGTAACTTCTATTGATCATATTGAAATAAGACATGGTCATACTAATGTAACAATCTTAAGAGATCAGTAACCTCCTTTGATCTTACTGACACATTGATCTTATAAAAACAAGACATGGTCCTACTAATGTCTTAAGATATCTAACCTCCCTTGATCATATGGAAATAAGACAACATTGATATGGTGATAATTCTTTAATTCTCTAGGTATTAGGATAGGATGTGTCATAGCATATGACATAACTTTTATGCAGTTATTTGTCTTTAATGTGAAACTGTAGTTAAATTGTGTATATTCTAGACTACATACCTGTAGCTGTTGTTGCTGCTTCTGTTGTAGATTCTGAAATAGAAGACATTAAAGAACAATTAGATTCTATACAATCTAATGTAATCCAGGACCTTCTCACTCCTGTCATAGGAACCCCATCCTGGTTAATCTCCATCACTTTCTGTTTGGTTTTGGTCATATCTTCAGTGGATTAGCTATACTCACCACGCTTTTGGTGAGTTTATTTAACTCACATTTGGGGTGGATGTCCATTGACTCTGAGGAGTTCATCTGCCCTTTTAACAGTTCTTCTTTATTGTGCTGCTGGGGGTTCGACTTACCCTCTTCATCAGCCCAGGGTCTATGTGTGGGAGCCAGTTTAGTCACTGACCACTTGACCATGAAACAGGTTGTACTGGGTTAAATGGTACCAGTAGCAGGTAGAAGTCTGATCTGACCATACCAGGGTCTATGTGTGGGAGCCAGTTTAGTCACTGACCACTTGACCATGAAACAGGTTGTACTGGGTTAAATGGTACCAGTAGCAGGTAGAAGCCTGATCTAACCATACCAGGGTCTATGTGTGGGAGCCAGTTTAGTCACTGACCACTTGACCATGAAACAGGTTGTACTGGGTTACATGGTACCAGTAGCAGGTAGAAGTCTGATCTGACCATACCAGGGTCTGGTGGGGGAGCCAGTTTAGTCACTGACCACTTGACCATGAAACAGGTTGTACTGGGTTAAATGGTACCAGTAGCAGGTAGAAGCCTGATCTAACCATACCAGGGTCTATGTGTGGGAGCCAGTTTAGTCACTGACCACTTGACCATGAAACAGGTTGTACTGGGTTACATGGTACCAGTAGCAGGTAGAAGTCTGATCTGACCATACCAGGGTCTGGTGGGGGAGCCAGTTTAGTCACTGACCACTTGACCATGAAACAGGTTGTACTGGGTTACATGGTACCAGTAGCAGGTAGAAGCCTGATCTGACCATACCAGGGTCTGGTGGGGGAGCCAGTTTAGTCACTGACCACTTGACCATGAAACAGGTTGTACTGGGTTACATGGTACCAGTAGCAGGTAGAAGTCTGATCTGACCATACCAGGGTCTGGTGGGGGAGCCAGTTTAGTCACTGACCACTTGACCATGAAACAGGTTGTACTGGGTTACATGGTACCAGTAGCAGGTAGAAGTCTGATCTGACCATACCAGGGTCTGGTGGGGGAGCCAGTTTAGTCACTGACCACTTGACCATGAAACAGGTTGTACTGGGTTACATGGTACCAGTAGCAGGTAGAAGTCTGATCTGACCATACCAGGGTCTGGTGGGGGAGCCAGTTTAGTCACTGACCACTTGACCATGAAACAGGTTGTACTGGGTTAAATGGTACCAGTAGCAGGTAGAAGCCTGATCTAACCATACCAGGGTCTGGTGGGGGAGCCAGTTTAGTCACTGACCACTTGACCATGAAACAGGTTGTACTGGGTTACATGGTACCAGTAGCAGGTAGAAGTCTGATCTGACCATACCAGGGTCTGGTGGGGGAGCCAGTTTAGTCACTGACCACTTGACCATGAAACAGGTTGTACTGGGTTACATGGTACCAGTAGCAGGTAGAAGTCTGATCTGACCATACCAGGGTCTATGTGTGGGAGCCAGTTTAGTCACTGACCACTTGACCATGAAACAGGTTGTACTGGGTTACATGGTACCAGTAGCAGGTAGAAGTCTGATCTGACCATACCAGGGTCTGGTGGGGGAGCCAGTTTAGTCACTGACCACTTGACCATGAAACAGGTTGTACTGGGTTAAATGGTACCAGTAGCAGGTAGAAGTCTGATCTGACCATACCAGGGTCTGGTGGGGGAGCCAGTTTAGTCACTGACCACTTGACCATGAAACAGGTTGTACTGGGTTAAATGGTACCAGTAGCAGGTAGAAGTCTGATCTGACCATACCAGGGTCTGGTGGGGGAGCTGGTTTAGTCACTGACCACTTGACCATGAAGCAGGTTGTACTGGGTTAAATGGTACCAGTAGCAGGTAGAAGTCTGATCTGACCATACCAGGGTCTGGTGGGGGAGCCAGTTTAGTCACTGACCACTTGACCATGAAACAGGTTGTACTGGGTTAAATGGTACCAGTAGCAGGTAGAAGTCTGATCTGACCATACCAGGGTCTGGTGAGGGAGCCAGTTTAGTCACTGACCACTTGACCATGAAACAGGTTGTACTGGGTTAAATGGTACCAGTAGCAGGTAGAAGTCTGATCTGACCATACCAGGGTCTGGTGGGGGAGCTGGTTTAGTCACTGACCACTTGACCATGAAACAGGTTGTACTGGGTTAAATGGTACCAGTAGCAGGTAGAAGCCTGATCTAACCATACCAGGGTCTATGTGTGGGAGCCAGTTTAGTCACTGACCACTTGACCATGAAGCAGGTTGTACTGGGTTAAATGGTACCAGTAGCAGGTAGAAGTCTGATCTAACCATACCAGGGTCTGATGGGGGAGCTGGTTTAGTCACTGACCACTTGACCATGAAACAGGTTGTACTGGGTTAAATGGTACCAGTAGCAGGTAGAAGCCTGATCTGACCATACCAGGGTCTGGTGGGGGAGCTGGTTTAGTCATTGACCACTTGACCATGAAACAGGTTGTACTGGGTTACATGGTACCAGTAGCAGGTAGAAGCCTGATCTGACCATACCAGGGTCTGGTGGGGGAGCCGGTTTAGTCATTGACCACTTGACCATGAAACAGGTTGTACTGGGTTACATGGTACCAGTAGCAGGTAGAAGCCTGATCTGACCATACCAAGGTCTGGTGGGGGAGCTGGTTTAGTCACTGACCACTTGACCATGAAGCAGGTTGTACTGGGTTACATGGTACCAGTAGCAGGCAGAAGCCTGATCTAACCATTAGATTATATGCATAGAAATAATTCTAAAAATATGTTGTTGCAGCTTATTTTCTACGAAGTTAAATTGATTAATTAAATAAAGATGATTGAAGAGAATATAATATTAATGAGAATAATTTAATCTACTAAAAAATCTGATTGTAAAGAACAGTATATTGTATTGTAAAGTATGTTTGTAAAATATAGTGAAATATATGTTTGTTAAACCGTCTAACCCATGCTAGCGTGGAAAATGGACGTTAAACGATGATGATGATGATGATGATAAACAACAATCACACTTATGTGATTCAAAAGGTAAAGAACAATTAGACTCCAGGTATTAAAACAATTATATATTTTGTTGCTTTAAGTTATTTGCTATTACATTAACTAACAGGAACTTCATTGCTAGAAAAAGAAACCTCTGATCCAAAAAGGAAAAAAGATGTTTATATATATAATAAGTTGATGGAACTAGCATGTGTATCACTGTTAGGACTCGTTGCATCTCAACATACTCAATAGGTAATGTTAAATAAACTCCAAGAGTATACACATAGTTATTTGCCTCAATACAACTCACGTAAATGGGTATTTTCAATTATTCCCAAACTCAAGTTTTGCAACAATAGAGTGCACAGCACCTTCTGTCCACATATGTACAATCGGCGCATGTAGCTTCATATATATATATATCATCATCATCATCATTTTACGTCCGCTTTACCCTGCTTGCAAGGGTGGGATGGGTCTTATTCAGCACAGCATATCTCCACTTGTCTCGGTCCTTCGTCATCTCCACCGTGAGCTTCAGCGATCTGAGGTCTGTTCTCACCACCTCCGCCCATGTTTTTCGTGGTCTACCTCTACTGCGTCTACCTTCAACAGGCATTTCCTGGCACTTCTTCACCCATCGGTCATCCTCCATGTGCATCACATTACCATACCACCTCAGTCTCCTCTCTCCCGTACACTACATTCTATCCCTCTCAGACACAGTTTCTCTCTCAACACATTCATGCTGGGTCGTTCACGCACATTGACATTGCACATCCAACGGAGCATGCTTGCCTCATTTCTCTCCAGCCGTCACATATCCTCTGCAGTTGCTGCCCGTGTCTCACTACCATGCAGCATCGCGCTCCTCACACAGGCATCATATAACCGGCCTTTCGTACGCAGGGAGAAACCCTTCTTCGTCAGCAGAGGCAGCAGCTCCCTAAACTTCTTCCAACCCGTCCTTATTCTAGATACTATGGCCTTGAAACACCCCGCTCCATGCTAATCTGATCTCCTAGGTACCGGAAGCTATCTACCACTTCTATAGCACCCGCCTGCATTTGAAAAATGTGTCTATCAATGCAACTTCTACTGTCTAATTTCCCTGTACATCTACTGCATACGTATTTCTCCCTACCTGTTAGTTTGCCTGCTATCCCGCTACATCTCTTGGGTACCCAGGATCTGCATTGTGTGCATTTTATAGAATTTATGCCAGTTCCTTTTCTGCATATCGAACATGAGGCCATTTCCCTGACGGAATTAGAGTTTTGTCCTCTTTTCTACTCATCAACACTTTTGTCTTAGCTAGGTTCACTCTCAGTCCTCTTGCTTCCAACTGCTGTTTCCATAGCCAAAATTTATTCTCTAGCTCCTCTACTGATTCTGCTATAAGAGCCAGATCGTCAGCATAGAGAAGTTCCCATGGACAGCCAGTCTTAAACTCCTCTGTTATGGCTTGGAGGACTATAATGAACAAGAGCGGGCTGAGGACCGAACCCTGATGTACTCCTACTTGTATCTGGAATTCCTCACTAAACTCCATTCCTGCCCTGACTTTACTGACAATATCTCTGTACAAAGTTTGCACTGTCCTCACAAGCCATTCCTCAACACCTAGTTTCCTTAGGGACCACCAGATGACAGATCGGGGTACCCTATCAAAGGCCTTCTCTAGGTCAACAAAGGCTAAGTATAGTGGCTTATTTTTCTCTAAGAACCTCTCTTGTAATTGTCTCACCAAGAAGAGGGCATCTGTTGTACTCTTCCCAGGCACAAAACCAAACTGCATCTCATCTAGTTTGACCCTTTCTCTAATTAGTTGTGCTAAAATCCTTTCTGCCACTTTCATAACCTGATCCATCAGTTTTATACCCCTATAATTGCTCCTCTCCAGAGTATCCCTTTTACCTTTGTAGCAATTTATATATATGTTTCAAAAAAGGAAAAGAATGACTTCACTTGTAGTTCTAAACAATTTAATTTAATTTTATATTATAATTTTAAAATTTGATATATGTATATATATATATATATATATAATATAGGAAAAGGTTCAGGACCCCGATGGCTGAGCTCAAGCTGTTTCGATACGTCCAGAAATAGCCATCGAAACAGCTTGAGCTCTGCCGTCGGGGTCCTGAACCTTTTCCTATTACCCAAAGTATTGAGTACTCTGGTACATTACGGTTCACCTGGTTCCTTACCACACTTCCTTCATTATATATATATGTTGATTGGTTAATTATTTGTGTTTAATAACATCTCGTTGAGAGCTTTTATTCTGAATGTTAGTGGAAATTATAATATTTCATTTGTTATCTCTTTGAATCTACCCGCCAAAAACCGGGGGTTGCTTCCCTTGTTGGAAATAACGCGTGATAACTAAGTGTACGATGGCTGGCTTATAGCAGCAGCATTTAGCTCGTCCACTCCGATTTTTGGCAGAACGGAATCCCTGTTGATGAAATGAATCCTCTGTTCGATCATGGAATACCACGAGCCTGCCTGTTATGTAAGCTGGATAACTGATTTCGGATTCATAGAAACACTTTAAACGTATAACGTTTGATTTGTCCAGGTGTATTTTTTCAACCTGTTAGTTTTTAGTTTTTTCGTTACTTTGGTATTGTGTGGTTGGGTTTTGCCTACCACAATGTTCAATTTGTCAAGCTGTTTAAACGTATGTTATTACTCTAAGGAGGGCTTATTGAGTGCTTTGCTAACTCATTCATATTGTAGGTCGACTTTGCTTGGCCACAGCCAAAGCTTCGATTTTACTAAGCTTCCACATGTGTATATATATATATATATATCATCATCATCATTTCATTTTACGTCCGCTTTTCCCTGCTTGCAAGGGTGGGACGGGAACTGATTCTGGCTTGATTTCTACAGCTGGATGCCCTTCCTAACACCAACCTCATTTACAGTGAGTGCTGGGTGCTTTTTTGCCGTGGCACCTCCACGACCACTTTGCAGTGGAATGATAGGGACCCCAGTCCCTATCATCTCATCTCTACAGCTGAGTAAACTGGAGCAATGTGAAATAAAGTGTCTTGCTCAAGGAAACAACACATCACCCGGTCTGAGAATTGAACTCACAACCTTTTGATTGCAAAGCCAATGCTCTAACCACTAAGCCATGTGCCTCCATACTAATTAAAAAGATGAGTATTGACGTACATGGGATACATATATATGTATATATATATGTGCATGTCTGTGTTGTGATGTTGGAGAGGAGTGTAATAAATCACTTCTTGGTAGGTTGAAAATCTATGATTTCTGTAAAATGTAATCTATGCCAGATTTAGAAGAAACGTACCTGTAGCTGTTGTCTGTTGTGGTGTTGTTGTTGGAATTGATGTGGCTAAAAGGAAAATTAAAGACAACAGAAAAAAAAAACCAGAAACAAATTACATATATTATCATAGAGAATTTCTAAATGGATATGAGTTGCTGAAGCATGGAACAAACTACCTGCATCAGTTATTAGTTGTCAAGACACTGCATCCTTTAAAACCTCCATGGAACAAACTACCTGCATCAGCTGTTAGCTGTCGAGACACTGCATCCTTTAAAACCTCCATGGAACAAACTACCAGCATCAGTTATTAGCTGTCGAGACACCGCATCCTTTAAAACCTCCATGGAACAAACTACCAGCATCAGTTATTAGCTGTCGAGACACTGCATCCTTTAAAACCTCCATGGAACAAACTACCTGCATCAGTTGTTAGCTGTCGAGACACTGCATCATTTAAAACCTCAATGGAAGAAACTACCTGCATCAGTTATTAGCTGTCGAGACACTACATCCTTTAAAACCTCCATGGAACAAACTACCTGCATCAGTTGTTAGCTGTCGAGACACTGTATCCTTTAAAACCTCCATGCTTCCTGAGATTCGCCAGCACTACACCTGATGTCGCCCCTCCATACACACGTACACATGTATATCATGACTTGTACACTGTTCACTTTCCTGACATGTGTACATTATTCTATGTACTATACATGCACCTTTGATGAGTCGTAGTGCACCTGAGCACTGTCCACAATAATTTCATTATTATTATTATTATTATCATTATAAAAATGTTTGCCCCATAACTCTTGTGGAAGTTGTAGGGTTGCCAATTAACATACAGCATTTCTCAAGCATTTTTAAAACCTGGTGGAGCCTATCTCTCTCCATATCCAGTAGATTTCTTCCAGAGAGAGAGAGAGAAGAAGGAAGTGAGAAAGAGATATAGAGGAAGAATCAAAACCAGTATTTGACAGGTACTTTTTTTTTTATCAACTTTGAATGGATGAAAAGAAACATTTCTAATGTTGTCCATCACAGGGAGATAAACTCTCACTGATGATACGGTCCGGTGCCAAATTACGTAATGTATTCTAATATTAGTATATATTATATTGACGGCAGATTGGCAGTATCAGTAGAGGGTCGGACGCCATGCTTTGCAGCAAAAAGTTACGGCCCTTTATGGTCTGAGTTCAAATCCTGCCGAGGTTAACTTTGCCTTTCATCCTTACGGGGGTCGATAAAATAAAGTACCAGTAATACACTGAGATAATTGCTGGGCTTGTGCCAAAAGTAGAAATAATTATATTGAGTGCACAGGAGAGGTTGACATGTCCTAGACACAACTGAAATGTTCTCCCAACTCTTTGGTGAGTTTTCTACAACTGGATGCCCTTCCTAACACCAACCACTTTACCGAGTGTACTGGGTGAATTTATCATGTAGGTCACCAACATTAGGGAGGTTGTCATGTCCTTGACACAACTGAAGGGTCGATACGACTGAAGGGTCCTCCCAACCTTTTGTTTGGTAAGCTTTCTATGCTACATTACAACATGGTAAAACAATATGTGATTTATTTCAATGTATAATAATAGAAGAAAGTCATACTTACATGCTGATTCAAAACATCCTTTAAAAGATACTGCTATTAACATCCTACATTTACTGGAAACAGGACTAAAATGGATTTTCACTGTGTCTGATGTTGTACCAAAGGGAATTTTAACAATCTCATCCTTTGCATTATTCTAGGTACACAAGGAAATTAAAGATAAGACATCATTAGATAAATATCATTATTGGTTTGGCAGTATCAGTAGAGTGTCAGACATCATGCTTTGCAACATAGAGTTATGGCCATTTACGTTCTGAGTTCAAATCCCACCGAGGTTAACTTTGCCTTTCATCTTTACGGGGTCGATATAATAAAGTACCAGTAATGCACTGGAGTAATTGCTGGCCTTGTGCCAAAAGTAGAAACATTATTATTATTATTGCAGAGTAATTAGAATCACAAAAGGTTTCCCATTATTTCATCATCATCATCATCATCATTTTACATCCGCTTTTCCCTGCTTGCAAGGGTGGGACGGGTCTTATTCAGCACAGCATCTCTCCACTCGTCACGGTCCCTCGTCATCTCCACCGTGAGCTTCAATGATCTGAGGTCTGTTCTCACCACCTCCGCCCATGTTTTTCGTGGTCTACCTCTACCACGTCTTCCTTCAACTGGCATTTCCTGGCACTTCTTCACCCATCGGTCATCCTCCATGCGCATCACATGTCCATACCACCTCAGTCTCCTCTCCCGTACACTACATTCTATCCCTCTCAGACACAGTTTCTCTCTCAACACATTTATGCTGGGTCGTTCATGCACATTTACACTGCACATCCAACGGAGCATGCTTGCCTCATTTCTCTCCAGCCGTCGCATATCCTCTGCGGTAGCTGCCCATGTCTCACTACCATTCAGCATCGCGCTCCTCACACAGGCATCATACAACCGGCCCCTCGTACGCAGGGAGAAACCCTTCTTCGTCAACAGAGGAAGCAGCTCCCTAAACTTCTTCCAACCCGTCCTTATTCTAGATACTATGGCCTCGGAACACCCTCCTCCCATGCTAATCTGATCTCCTAGGTACCGGAAGCTATCCACTACTTCTATAGCGCCCTCTCGCATTTGAAAAATGTGTCTATCAGTGCGACTTCTACTGTCTAATTTCCCTGTACATCTACTGCATACATATTTCTCCCTACCTGTTAGTTTGCCTGCTATCCCGCTACATTTCTTGTGTACCCAGGACCTGCATTGTGTGCATTTTATAGAATTTATGCCAGTTCCTTTTCTGCATATCGAACATGGCCATTTCCCTGACGGAATCAGGGTTTTGTCCTCTTTTCTACTCATCAACACTTTTGTCTTAGCTACATTTACTCTGTCCTCTTGCTTCCAACTGCTGTTTCCATAGCCGGAATTTATTCTCTAGCTCCTCTACTGATTCTGCTATAAGAGCCAGATCGTCAGCATAGAGAAGTTCCCATGGACAGCCAGTCTTAAACTCCTCTGTTATGGCTTGGAGGACTATAATGAACAAGAGCGGGCTGAGGACCGAACCCTGATGTACTCCTACTTGTATCTGGAATTCCTCACTAAACTCCATTCCTACCCTGACTTTACTGAGAGTACCTCTGTACAAAGTTTGCACTGTCCTCACAAGCCATCCCTCAACACCTAGCTTCCTTAGGGACTACCAGATGACAGATCGGGGTACCCTATCAAAGGCCTTCTCTAGGTCAACAAAGGCTAAGTATAGTGGCTTATTCTTCTCTAAGAACCTCTCTTGCATTTGTCTCACCAAGAAGAGGGCATCTGTTGTACTCTTCCCAGGCACAAAACCAAACTTCATCTCATCTAGTTTGACCCTTTCTCTAATTAGTTGTGCTAAAATCCTTTCTGCCACTTTCATAACCTGATCTATCAGTTTTATACCCCTATAATTGCTCCTCTCCAAAGCCTCCCCTTTACCTTTGTAGCAATTTATGAGAATACTGCTGCACCAGTCTTTGGGTATGACACCACCATATATAGCCTGATTGATGATGCGTGCAACCAGTTTAGTGCCTACGTCCCCTGATGCCTTCAGCATCTCAGCAACTATTCCCGATGGTCCGGCCACCTTACCATTTTTCATTTCCCTAATCGCCTCTTGGACCCTATATTCGTCAATCTCAATAGCTGGTCCCTCTGTCGGATCTACCAAGGGTAATTTCTCTCTCTCCCATTCGTTCTCCACATTCATCAGTCTCTCATAATGACATTTCCAGGCCTCCTTTTTCTGGTCATTTGTGACACTAAGTACACCGGCATCATCCCGGACACATTTATCTCCAACAACATCCTGATTTGCATTGACACACTGCCTTGCAATGTGGAACACCGCACGCCTCTGATCTTCCCGTCGCAGAACATTGGCAAACCTCCTACTCTCTGCCTCCCTGCGTGCTAAGTACACCTGACGTCTAGCTTCTCTCTTAGTGGCTGTATATTCTTCCCTACTCCCACCCTTTTTCCAAGCCTTCCATGCTAGTCTTTTGTCTCTAATAGCCTTATCTACAGTGCTGTTCCACCACCAGGTCACTCTCTGTCTGGTTGGAGCTCTGCTCCAGCCACAGGTTTCATCAGTAGCCTGCAGCAAGTTGTCACGTAAGAACTTCCAGTTATTATCTATGCCATACGTCTCTAAATCGTCTTCTTTTTCGTCATATACATCTTGAAGGGCTTTCCTAAATTTGTATTTTAGTGAAAGGTCTTTTAGCTTCCAGACCTTTCTTCTCCACACCTTCCTATATGTCTCATTCCATCTCTTGCTTACTGAGATATCACTAACAACTAACCTATGCTGTGGGGTACATTCTTCCCCAGGGTATGCCTTGGTATTAGACACTATCTGGAGCTGTCCAACATGACCATTGAAGTCTCCTGCTAGCATAACGATGTCTCCGTCCTCTGTCATTGTGGTTGTTTGCAAAAGTTGCTCATAAAAGCAGTCTTTCTCATCTTTGCCTAGGCCTGCTTGGGGAGCATAGACCGAGATGATTATCAGTAGTCTCCTACCTACAACTAATCTAAGCTTAATTATTCGATTACTAACTCGAACTACCTCTATTGTCTTATTGATCCATTTCTCAGCCAGGAAAATGCCTACTCCACCTAACCCATCATCCTTACCTACCTAAATTTATTTATTTAAACAATGTAAACGTCCGTATAGAGCTGGTAAGCCATGACAGATTAGGGGAAGTATTGAGTACTTGTTTTACAATTGAAAACCAAAAAAAAAATCCAATACAAGATAGAGATAAGTGACTATAATAATAAAAATACAAAATAAAATTATTTAAATAGACATTATCCAGTTGCCTGTTTCAAATTCCAGCAGAGAGCTGGACAGGAGAAGCATTGTCCTGATGATGGCCTGAGCCAGAAACACATTGACAGTTATCTTCTGTTGCTTCTGCTGGAATCCACTACATGGTGCTAGCTGTCAGCTTTTCAATATTCATTGCTAAAAGGGTTTCCAAATGTTTATTTATAAACATATCATATATCATTAGATATACGAAATTCACATACTTATATGTATACAGTTATGTCAGAGTGAAAACTTTAATTCTAGAATATGTTATTACAGTGGTACCAAGAGACATTATATCCTACCACTGTTGATTCTGTTATTCTTTGAACTTATAATTAACGAAGCTATCTTGTAAGTAATGGTGACTAATTGATAGAGTCATTAGAACATTAGATAGAATGTTTTACAATATTAGGAGGTTACTGATATCTTACTTCAATAAGATCAATATATATTAGTATGACGGTAACAAATTGGATGTCATTAGAGAGCAGAGAGTTAGAATGAATACTGCAAACCATTCTATCTGTCATTCTGAGTTCAAATCCCGTCGAGGTCAACTTTGCCTTTCATCCATTCAAGGTCAATAAAAAAAATACCAGTCTAATACTGGGGTCAATTCTTCCTCTATATCTTTTTCTCACTTCCATTTTTTCACTCTCTCTATTCTTCTCTGGAAGAAATCTGCTGTATTCTGACCTGGAGAGGAGATGGGCTCTGCCAGGTTTCAAAACACCCTAGAAATACCATATGTCAAAATGGTGCCGCTATGACACTCACAGAAGTTATGGGACCATGCATGCATTCTATAAGTAAGATAACTACACAATGATAAATTACAACAGAATTTTGTGAAACACAATTTACAAAGCTTTCTTAACATCCAGTGTTTATATTAAATATTTCGAAATAAGTCTTAAAAGGATTAACTCCAGCGTATTTTGAACTCAGCATGCAGAGAGCAAGAGAAAATATCACAAGGTATTCTATTCAAAGTTCTAATGACTTTGCCAAGTCACTTTACATCAAATGTTTATATCACAAATCAAAATTATGTATGTTGAAAATTAAAAAAAATGATATCTAAATTGATATAGTAAAGAGAACAATTTCAATAATGTCTTCACTGTGATATCTTTGGTGGTATGGTATGGTCCCGTAACTCCTGATGGTGCCACAGGGGTGCCATGGTGGCATGCAGCATTTTAAGGGCATTTTAAGTCTTGCAGAGCCCCATATCTCTCCAGGTCTAAATACAGCAGATTTCTTCCAGAGAAGGATAGAGAGGATGAGAGAAACAGATATAGAGGAAGAATAAACCCCAGTACTAGACAGGTACTATTTTTATCGATCTCGAAAGGACGGCCTCATCTGCATATGCATACGTGTATGAGTATGTACGTGTAAGTACACGCATGTATGTATATATGTATGTAAGTATATGTATGTGTGTACATGTATGTATGTAAGTATATGTATGTATGTACGTGTCTTGTATGTATGTAGGTACTCAGACCTGGAGAAAGAGATATAGAGGAAGAATCAACCCCAGTACTAGACAGGTACTATTTTTATTGATCTCGAAAGGATGATAGGCAAAGTTGTCCTTGGCAGAATTTGAACTGAGAGACAAGAGAGCTGGAATGAATACCATAAAGCATTCTATCTGACCTTCTGTCTCTTCCAATTCACTGCCTAATAGTGTTGGTACAACAATTGAAACTTACCCCAAATTTCTTTTTCTGTTCACCAGTGAGAATAACATCAAATTTTCCAACACATTTAGATCGTAAGAGATGAATAGATGCACCATATCTTAAAGAGTCACCAACAAACATAGTTACTGTAAGTTTCTTATCATCTATAGCAGGACTCCATCCTTTGTTTCCAGGTCTAATAACATCTGGATTTTCCTCATTGCTTGACAATTTAATATCCCAGGATCTTATTAATGAAACATCTTCCAAACCATCATTAACAGCACACCATGATTCTACAAAACAACACAAAGAAACAAATCATAATCAACAGAACTACAATCTATCATAATTATCATTATGAATTATGAAATATGAATCTGCGAGCTACCAAGCACCCACGTGAAGCGCCAACCCAGAGACCCTCCCCTACGAGTGTCGACAAATGCCCAAAACTCCGAGTTGGTACCATCAATGTAGGCTCAATGAAAGGAAGAGCAGGAGAAATCGTAGAAATGCTAGAGCGAAAGGAAGTTGATGTATGCTGTGTGCAAGAGACTAGATGGAGAGGAGGGTCTGCTAGAGTCCTTGTAGGAAAAAGCCAGTGCTACAAATTTTTCTGGGTGGGAAATGACGATGGGATGGGTGGTGTAGGTATACTATTAGCTGACAAGTGGGTAGATAAAGTAATCTCAGTGTACAGGGTAAATGCAAGAATCATTAAACTCAGACTAGTCCTGAATAAGACAATTACCACAATAATATCAGCTTACGCACCCCAATCGGGGCTGCCAGACGAACTTAAGGATAGGTTTTACGAGTCCCTAATACACACTACTGCTCTAACAGACGACAAGGACTTCCTAATCATTGCAGGAGATTTTAACGGACACGTAGGTAAACACTGCGACGGCTTCAATAGAGTACATGGAGGCCATGGAGTTGGCACAAGGAATGAGGAAGGATTCAGACTTCTAGAATTCTGCGACGCCAATGACATGTCGATATGTAACACAAACTTTAAAAAACCCGACAACCACCTGATCACCTATAGATCAGGGGAGCACTCTAGTCAGTTAGATTTTATCCTCATCAGAGGACGTGACAGATGGACGGTCGTAAACACAAAAGCCTTCCCTAGTGAGGAATGTACATCCCAACATAGCTTAGTTGTCAGCGACCTCACGGTCAGAACTAGACGAGCCCTGAAACAGAGGCCAACCTGGAGAAGAAAGATCTGGAAGCTGAAAGTCCCCTCAACCAGTAACAGATTTAAAGATATTTTACTCAACGCCTACGACAGTAAAGAAGAACAGATAGAGACATTTAACGTAGAAGAGAACTGGGAGTTCCTAAAAAATAACTTACTAGAGGCGACGGATGAGGTTTGTGGCTGGAGTAAGACCTCAAGCAGGAGGAGAGTGACTTGGTGGTGGAACAATAAGGTAGATGAAGCAGTCAAGGCCAAGAGACAGGCATGGAAAGAATGGAAGAACGGGGGGAGCAGGGTACATTACATAGAGACCAAGAGGGAAGCTAGGCGACAAGTATACTTAGCTAGGAGGGAAGCAGAGGATAGAAAATTCAAGCATGTTTTACAACGTGAGGACCAGAAACAGGAGGTATTCAAGATTGCGAGGCAGTGTGTCAGAGATAGTTGTGATGTCATTGGAGAGAAGTGTATCCGGAATGATAAAGGTGAGCTTGCCCTCACAAGTGCTGAGAAGAAAGATGCATGGAAGAGTCATTATGATAGATTACTAAATGAGGAGAATGCATGGGAAGAAGAGACCCTACCCCACGTAGACCCTATAGAGGGACCAGCAGTACAAGTCAGCGGCAGCGTAGTAAGTAAGGCAATCAGAGATATGAAGATAGGGAAGGCAACCGGTCCATCGGGTATAGCTGCCGAGATGCTGAAGGCATCTGGGTCTGTAGGTCACACTATAACCACACGTATCGTTAACCAGGTAATACTAGAGGGGGCCATACCAAAAGATTGGTGCAGTAGCATCATTGTCAACTGCTACAAAGGTAAAGGCGATGCACTAGATAGAGGAAACTATAGAGGTATAAAGTTGATGGACCAGGTCATGAAAGTAACAGAAAGAGTTATAGCACAGCTGATTAGGGACCGGGTGAATATAGACGAGATGCAATTTGGGTTTGTTCCAGGGAAAGGCACCACTGATGCGCTCTTCCTTGTGAGGCAATTACAGGAAAAGTACCTAGCTAAAAGTAAGCCACTCTACTTGGCATTTGTCGACCTTGAGAAAGCCTTTGACAGAGTTCCACGTGCAGTAATCTGGTGGGCTCTTAGAAAACTAGGAGTAGATGAATGGCTTGTGAAAGCGGTACAAGCCATGTATAGGGGAGCAGTCAGCAAAGTTAGGATTGGCAATGAGTATAGCGAGGAATTTAGCGTACAGGTTGGGGTCCACCAGGGCTCTGTTCTTAGCCCTCTCCTGTTCATCATAGTCCTGCAGGCAATAACGGAGGAGTTTAAGACCGGATGCCCATGGGAACTCCTGTATGCTGATGACCTCGCACTCATAGCTGAATCTATGGTAGAACTAGAGAATAAATTCCAAACCTGGAAGCAGGGACTAGAGAGAAAGGGCCTCAAAGTCAACATGACAAAGACTAAGGTCCTTATAAGTAGACGAGAAAACAGAACCCAGATCCCCTCAGGGAAATGGCCTTGCTCAGTATGTAGGAAAGGTGTAGGTAGGAACTCCATTCTTTGCCCCAAATGCAAACAATGGGTACACAAGAGATGTAGCGGGATCTCAGGAAGCTTAATTAAGAATGTAGGATTCACATGCAGCAGCTGTGCTGAAACAGCAAGCAAACAGCCACAGGAAACAAGTACCACCAATCTCTGGGAGGGCCCTGTAGAAACAGTAGACAGCTTCTGCTACCTAGGTGACCGAATTAGCAACGGAGGTGGGTGCTCAGAAAGTACAATAACTAGGGTAAGAACGGGATGGAAGAAGTTTAGGGAACTACTACCACTGCTAGCTGCAAAAGGCTTCTCCCTCAGAATGAAAGGCAGACTGTATGATGCGTGTATCCGAACAGCGATGTTGCATGGTAGTGAGACCTGGGCGCTGAAGGTGGAAGACTTACGTAGATTAGAGAGAAACGAAGCCTGCATGCTCCGATGGATGTGTAACAGTAATATACGTGAACGACAAAGCATAAATGAATTGAGAGAGAGACTGAGCATAAGAGGAATCAAATGCTGCGTGCAGGAGAGGCGGTTACGCTGGTATGGACATGTGATGCGTATGAAGGATGACAGCTGCATAAAAAGGTGCAGAGCACTAGAAGTTGATGGAAACCGCGGAGTGGGGAGACCCAAGATGACTTGGGATGAGGTGATAAAAGCCGACCTTAACCAACTACACCTCTCAAAGTCAATGACACACGACCGTGACTTCTGGCGTCACGCAGTAATACAGGGTACCCGACCTCCCATGGGTACATGCTGAAGCATATAAACAATATGCCCCCCCCCCCCCCCCCCACCGCAAGGTGGCCGTGGAGGTGCCACGGCAAAAAAGCACCCAGCCCACACTGTAAAGTGGACGTGTAGGCGCCACGAAAAAGCACCCAGCACTCACTGTAAATGAGGTTGGTGTTAGGAAGGGCATCCAGCTGTAGAAATCAAGCCAGATCAGTTCCTGTATGAGCAAGGCATGGTCAGGCGACCAGACACTGCCCACAACAGGACAACCCGTCTAACCCATGCTAGCGTGGAAGAACGGACGTAAAACGGTGATGATGAATTGTGTATTTAATGGTTTCTGATTTAGACACAAAACCAACAATTTGGGGAGGTGGAGAAAATCTATCAAATCAACCCCAGTATGTTACTGGGACTTTATTTCATCATTAAAATGGTTTCTCACTTAGGCACAAGCATTTTGTCTGATGCTCTACCGATATTACCAATTCACTGGTTTCTGGTTTAGGCACAAGGCCTACTAGTTGGGGATAGAGGAAAGTCAATTATGTCAAACCAGTGAATTGCTGGTACTTTATTTTATCAACCCTGTAAGGATGAAAGTCAAAGCTAACTTCAGCTTATCATCATCACTGTTTTACGTCCATTCTTCCACGCTAGCATGGGTCAGACAAGTTGTCCTGTTATGGGTAATGCCAGGTCAGGTGACCATGTCTTGCTCATATGGGAACTGATTTTTGCTTGATTTCTACAGCTGGATGTCCTTCCTAACACCAACCTCATTTACAGTGAGTGCTGGGTGCCTTTATACCATGGCGCCTACACGACCACTTTACAGTGTCGACTGGGGGATTTTTTTGTTGTGACACCTACACGACCACTTTACAGTGGGGGTGGGGGTATACTGTATATATGCTTCAGCTTCGACCTGTACCTGTGGGAAGTCTGGTCTTCTGTATTACTACATAATGCTAGAGGTCTCGGCCCTGTGTCATCGCCTTTGAGAGGTGCAATTGGGCAAGGTCAACTTTTATCACCTCATCCCAGGTCTTCTTGGGTCTCCCTACTCCAAGGCTTCCATTGACTTTGAGTGCTCTGCACCTTTTTATGCAGCTGTCATCCTTCATATGCATCACATGTCAATACTAATGTAATCTCCTCTCCTGCACACAGCATTTGATTCCTTTTATGCTTAGTCTCTCTCTCAATTCGTTTATACTTCGCCATTCACATATATTAGTATTACACATCCATCAGAGCATGGAAGCTTCATTTCTTCAATAAGATAAAATACCAGTAATGTACTGGGGTCGAATATTGGACTTTCTCCTATCCCCAAATCGTTGACTTTGTGCCTGAATCAGAAAATATTATCAGGGCAGTGGATTGGCAGTAATTGGTAGAGCATCGAACAACCTGCTTCATGGGTTTAGTTACATCCCTTTACATTCTGAGTTCATATCCAATGTTAGCTTCGCCTTTCATCCTTAAAATAAAGTAGCAGTAATGCAGTGGGGTCAGTTTAAATGGCTTTCTCCTCCACCAAAATTATTGGCTTTGTACCTAAATCAGAAACCATTATTCCAGAAGTTTGTTATCACAATAATCATAGTAAAACTGTGAGCTACCTCTCTGAATTAAGATTCACAGCTCTGATATTATGGGAATGTGGTTAGAATGTCTCAGGAAAAAATTGTTGGACAGATTTTACAGGCAAAACCAACTGGCAAGAGACCCAGGGGTAGACCTTGTACAAGATGGTTGGATAACATCCATGATCTTGGCTGGTCACACTTTGGGATCCAGCTGGATCAGTTGGAGATAGTTGCTTTTGGAAGGAGTGTTTGAGGTCTCTTCCCCCATGACACTCCCAGGAATAGGGAGGAGGAGGAGAAAAAGAAGAAAAAGAAGAACTCTCTGATCTCTGAGCTACACATTCTATTGCGTAATGTTCTAGATTTCTCTCATGGTTTAATATTTCTATGGATCAGAAACATTACCTGTTTGTGTTGTTGGTTGTGGTGTTGTTGTTGGAACAGGTGGAGCTAAAATCAAAGAAAACAACATTAAATATTCTACCATAGAGCAGATTTAAATTTGTATTCTTTATTTCATAAAATATACATGGCAGTATTGATAGAGTATCAGACACCATGCTTTGCTGCATATAGTTATGGCCCTTTACATTCTGAGTTCAAATTCTACTGAGGCTAGCTTTGCCTTTCATCCTTATGGGGGTCGATAAAATAAAGTACCAGTAATGCACTGGGGTCGATATAATCAACTATCCCTTCCCCTTCAAATTGCTGGCCTTGTGCCTATTGTAGAAATCATTATTTTATAAATTATTGTTTATAAACTTTTATAATCAAATATGATATATATGGTTTGTCATGGCCCCTTAGCTCAATGGTTAAAGCAGCTAGCCGGTATGAGGGAGATATGGAGTTCATTTCTCATAGCAGCTGATGGCAACTTCTCAACTACTCATGCTAGTGTGGAAAAATGGATATTAAACAGTGATGATGTGATGATGGTTTCTGATTTAGGCACAAGGCCAACAATTTTGGGGAGAGGAAAGTCAATTAAATCAACCCCAGTACATTACTGGTACTTTACAGCCCTGAAAGAATGAATGGCAAAGCTAACCTTGGCAGGGTTTGACTCAGAATGTAAAAAAGATGTAACTATTTGCTGGAAAGCATGTTGTCTGATGCTCTACCGATATTGTAAATCCACCCCAATTAATAATCAAATAGAATATATATACAGGGAAGGTGTGTGGCTTTATGGTTAGGGTATTCGGCTCACAATCGTAAAGTCAAGAGTTTGATTCCTGGCAGCGCATTGTGTCCTTCAGCAAGAAACTTTATTTCCCATTACTCTAGTCCACTCAGCTGGCAAAAATGAGTTGTACCTGTAATTCAAAGGACCAGCCTTGTCACATTCTGTGTCACGCTGAATCTCCCTGAGAACTACGTTAACCCTTTACCATTTACATTACTCTATATTTACTATTATATTTTCCCAGTAAAGGCTTTACTTCACATAGTATCAAATCTATGAGATTTTGATGTTATTTATTTTGAGAACAATACCTTAACATCAGTATGAAGGGCCAGTTTGAACAGAAAGATGTGACAGAATTCTGGCCAGATATGGCTGGTTTAAATGCTAAAGGGTTAAGGGTTCATGTGTTTGTGGAATGCTCAGTCATTTACATGTTAATTTTACAAACAGACTGTTCCATTGATCATATCAACAGGAATACTCCTCGTTGTAACTAACGGAGTGCCACTACATAATATATACATATATATACACTCTTTTACTCACATGTACACACACATATCTTCTTAGCTTCGCACGGACGTATAATAATACACACACACATACACATGCTTACGCACATGCACAAGTATAGCTATTTTTACAAAACGTTTTTTTTTTTCATTTCAGGTAAATGCGCTCCATCATCCACTTTTCTAAAAAATAAATCATACACAAAACGCCAGCACCAACAGTTTCGCAAGACATGTCAACATGAATGGATCTTTTATTTTTACCTAAAGACATCCCCCCCCCCCCCCCCCTCCACTCAATCTATCTTATTTCTCATTCTTTCTTCTGATGAAGGACAAGCGTCCGAAACGTTAAGACCCTCCTCCTGCTATATCAAGCGTTCACCTAATATATCCCTTCCATATACTGTGCTGATTGTGTTGTTATTTCTGTTTACCTTTTACATACATATATATATATCCTTTCTTACAACTAATATAAATACTTCAATTTTTCTGATTTTTTCCAATTTATCCAATATCTCTGAAGAAGTGACAACTGATTATACATTTGCTATCGAATACTTGCTAACATTATATGATTACACAAGCAGCGATACATAGGTATTATGTCTGTTACAGAAACATATGTCAATACCTAATAAATTCCTTTATGAAAGCACTTTCATTTTATATTCATCTTTTCTACATTTTCTCCGGAATATAATTTATACTCGTTGAGCAAACCTACACGTACGCTGTTCATCTTTAACGTGACGATATATTATCACCACATTATTGATAACTTGAAATTATATATATATATATATCATCATCTTCGTTTAACGTCCATATTCCACGCTCGCATGGGTTTGGACGGGAGTTTTCCTACTTGAGGCAAGAGTGGTTGTCTTGCTCGCATAGGACTGTCTGGCGGGTTTTCTACAGCTGGATGCCCTTCCTAACACCAACCACATTTACAGTGTGGAACTGGGAGGTTTTTACTGTGTTACCTACACGGCCACATTACAGCGTGGACTGTGTGTTTTTTTGTCGTGACACCTACACGACCTCATTTGTTTCGGGCTGGATGTTGTGGTACCAACATAACTTTACATTGAAAGGGGTGGTGTGTATGGGGTGGGGGTAGTGGGACGGGGGTGTATTTTGTTAGAGGTGCCTACTGACTGTAGTAGGTTTCACTTTGCACTTAGGTAAGGCGGGTCTTCTCTATTACTGTGTAGCGCCAAACATCTCGGTCCAGTGACATTGTCTTGGAGAGGTGTAAGTGTGTGAGGTTGGAATTTATCAAGTCGTCCCAGGTTTTTCTGGGTCTGCCTACTCCGTGGCTACCGTCTATTTTTATTGCCCTGCACTATTTTATACAGCTGTCGTCTTTCATGCGCATCACGTGACGATACCAACGTAGTCTTCTCTCGAGTAAACAACATCTGATCCCTCTTATTTCTAATTTCTCCCTTAGTTCGTTTATGCTTTACCGTTCACGTATATTACTATTACACATCCAGCGGAGCATGCAAGCTTCGTTTCTCTCCAGTCTGCGTATATCCTCTGCACACAATGCCCAGGTCTCACTGCCATGTAACATTGCTGTTCGTATGCAGGCATCATACAGCCTGCCTTTCATTTTTAGAGAGAACCCTTTAGCGGCCAATAGTGGTATAAGCTCTCTGAACTTTTTCCATCCCGTTCTGACTCTAGCTACTGTACTTTCAGAGCACCCTCCCACACTGCTGATTTTATCACCCAGGTAACGGAAGCTGTCCACTATTTCTATAGAACCATCTGTGCAATGGAATGAGTTAGTATTCTGTGGGCACTTGCTACTACTTATTGCACCAGAGCACCAGCCACATATAAAATCTATATTCTTAGTTAGCTTACCTGTGATCCCACTACATCTTTTATGTACCCATACTTTGCATTTGGGACATAAAATGGAGTTTCTACCTACTCCTTTCCTACACACTGAGCATGGCCATTTCCCAGATGGGACCGGTGCCCTATTTTCCTTCCTACAAACTAGAACTTTAGTCTTAGACAAGTTAACTTTAAGGCCTTTTGATTCTAGGCCATGCTTCCAAGTTTGGAATTTCTTCTCTAGTTCAGTCATTGATTCAGCTATGAGCATTAGATCATCTGCATATAGGAGTTCCCATGGGCAGCCGGTCTTGAACTCCTCTGTTATAGCCTGAAGGGCAATAATAAATAGTAGGGGGCTAAGGACGGAGCCCTGATGAACACCAACTTTTACGCTAAACTCTTCACTATATTCGTTGTTAATTCTAACCTTGCTGACTGTTTCTTTATACATGGCTTGTATAGCTCTCACAAGCCATTCATCAACACCTAGTTTTCTAAGGGCCCATCAGATAATCGAGCAGGGTACTCTGTCAAAGGCTTTCTCCAAGTCAACAAAAGCTAAGTATAGGGGTTTACTTTTAGCTAGGTACTTCTCCTGTAGTTGTCGTACAATGAAAAGAGCGTCTGTTGTACTTTTACCTGACACAAACCCGAACTGCATTTCGTCTAGATCAATTCGCTCTCTGATTAGTTGCGCTATTACTTTTTCTGTGACCTTCATGACCTGGTCAATTAATTTAATGCCTCTATAGTTTCCCCGATCTAGGGCATCACCTTTACCCTTGTAGCAGTTAATGATGATGCTGCTGTGCCAGTCCTTCGGAACGACCCCATTCTGTATGACTTGGTTTACTATCCGGGTGACCATAGTGTGTCCCACCGTTCCAGATGCTTTCAGCATTTCGGCAACTATTTCCGAAGGCCTGGCTGCCTTCATGTCTTTGATCGCCTTACTTATTATACTACCTTCAACTTGCCCTGCTGGTCCCTCTATTGGGTCGATGTGGGGGAGACTGTCTTTCTCCCAATTATTCTCATTTAGTAGCCTTTCGTAGAGACACTTCCAAGCTACCTTCTTATCAGCGTCAGTGATGGCAAGTACACCATCATCATTTAGGACACACTTCTCCCCGACAATATCACTGTTTTCCTTGACACATTGCCTAGCAATCCTGAACACCTCATGTTTTTGGTTCTCGCGTTGTATATATATATATATATACAACTATTTCTACTGAATATAAACTGAGTATTATACATACTTGTTGGGAGAGGTGTTGTAGTTGGTAACATTGTTGTTGTTGCTATTGGGGTTGTTGCTATGGAGACCAAAGAAAAGAAATCACAATAAGTACTCTGGCATATGAAAACAACAAAAGTACACAAACATCATCATCATCATCATTTTAAGTCTGCTCTTCCCTGCTCACAAAGGTGGGACGGGTCTTATTCAACACAGCATCTCTCCACTTGCCATGGTCCTTTGACATCTCCACCGTGAGCTTCAGCGATCTGAGGTCTGTTCTCACCACCTCCGCCCATGTTTTTCGTGGTCTACCTCTACCATGTCTTCCTTCAACTGGTATTTCCTGACACTTCTTTATCCATCGGTCATCCTCCATGCGCATCACATGTCCATACCACCTCAGTCTCCTCTCTCCCATACACTACATTCTATCCCTCTCAGACACAGTTTCTCTCTCAACACATTCATGCTGGGTCGTTCACACACATTTACACTGCACATCCAACGGAGCATGCTTGCCTCATTTCTCTCCAGCCGTTGCATATCCTCTGCAGTTGCTGCCCATGTCTCACTACCATGCAGCATCGCGCTCCTCACACAGGCATCATATAACCGGCCTTTCGTACGCAGGGAGAAACCCTTCTTCGTCAGCAGAGGAAGCAGCTCCCTAAACTTCTTCCAGTATTTATTTAAACAGTATTTATTTATTGATCTTATAACTTCTGTTGTATGATAGGCGTGTTTACTGGGTATTTAAGCCCAATGGATATCATCCCTCTCTAGGTTTGAACACAAACAATGTCTTCTAGAGAGGAAAGGAGACCAAAACCTCAAAAGATAATGTGGGGTGTGAAGATAGCAAGTACTGGATTGGTACTTTGTCGACCTCAAAAGCATGATAATCATATAGTAATACTTTCTGCTATATTTCTGTGAATCTATTATTAACTAAAGTCAGGATATTTGTATATTTATAAAAAGATTTGCTTTTGTAAACCACAAACAGTATATTATTAGAAATAAAGTACCAGTAATGTACTGGGTATTTGCTGGCCTTGTGCCTAAAGTAGAAACAATTATTAGAATATATCATTTAAGAATGTAAATTGTATCATCATTATCACCTTTAATGTCTATTTTTCCATGCTAGCATGGGTTAGACAGGTTGTCCCATTGTGAGACAAGTCAGGTCAGATGACCATGTCTTGCTCATACAGAACTGGTTTTGGCTTGGTTTCTATGGCTGGATGTCTTTCTGAACACCAACCAGATTTACAGTGTGGACTGGGTGCTTTTTGTCATGATACTTACATGACCACTTTATAATGTGGATAGGCATATAGTAATACTTTCTGCTATATTTCTGTTAATGTATTATTAGCTTAAGTCAGGATATTTGTATATTTGTAGTTTTGCTTTTTCAAACCCCAAACAACAAACCATATTATTAGATACTTTGGAAGAGTCATGCTGCCAATAAAACACATGCACAGTTTAGTTTCACTTCAAATCATTATTACAATTTCCCATGGTTGTTTAGTTGATGATTGTCAAAGCTCTTTCATCACACATACTGTGACCTCTTCTGTGACTACTTTTGTTACTTTGTGTCTCTTCTTTGTTCTGTTTTACACCATCTTGTCTTTTCTTAGAATATATCAGGTGGTGCTATTAAGTTAGACATGTCCTGGACCAATACTAGCCAAAAACTATCCAGGTTATCAAAGTTTATGATATAAGGATGTAAATTGTATATTGGAAGAAACACAAAAACAATTTATTATTTTTTATATTTTTCTTTCATAATCAAACATCAACCTTTCACATTCAGATAATTTATATTTAAGTCTAATTGCTTCTTATTAGTTAGTATTTTTTAAAAATTATGTCAAATTTTATTTCAAAATACTCAAATATATTTCAAGGATAAAATTACATAAAAATAATTAAGAATTTAATATTTAGTGAAACATATATAAAAAGAAAGTAGTATTGGAAAGAACTATAAATGCTATAAATGAGAGGAAAAGGAGGGAAAAAGCAAGGATTATTAGGCAATGAAAGGGAGAAAGGGAGAGGGTGACAGACTCTACACTTAGGTCAGTGCCAGGTTTTGGCTGTGCCCCTGGACACAATGGTAAAATTATTTTCAAATCTAGAATTATCCAAAATCATAATTATTAGTTATAGTCCAGCTTTTCCTTGGGACATACACACACCTTTTTTCCACACGTGTTGATAGATTTGCACTAAAAATTCCAGTGTTTTCAATCAAAACTAGTTAGTATGGTGACAACTCTCTTTATTTATCTATCTATTTCTCTTTCACACACAAACAACCCCCAAAAACTCACTATTGTTTTCGTTCATTTGCTAGTTACACTTTAGTTAGTTAGAGAGAGGGGGAGATGAAGTGAGTGAGAGGTGAGGTATTATTCCCCCCTCTCTCTATATAGATAGAGTGATGGACAGACAAACAATGCTCTTATTATAGTATAGATTAGTTGATGATTACAAAAACATTTCTAATGCTAGATAAAAATTACAAACTAAACTACAGATACCTAAACGCTGTATCAAATATGAAATTTATTGCCACGCTATGACAATAAAATCGATACCAATTTATACTTACAGTCTGATTCAAAACATCCCATGAAAGATGCTATAATTCTCACCTTATAAAAAATGGCAAAACATACAGCAATTTATTTTGTCTACCTCCTCAGGAAAGAGTACTGAATAGGTCAACCAAAATATAACTGATAAAAGTAAGAATTACAGATCATTAGTGAAAAGAATTTGCAGTGGTTATAGCTTGATCAAAGAAGGGTTAATGAACTTAAAGATGAAGCAATAGCTATTAGAAGAAGCCAAGGAAAAAGGAAGTATTTTGCACTAGACTTTAAATATATTCAACATCATTACTTCATCCAAATTAAATATAGGAAAAATAGCTTTAACAGGAAAAAGATTTTATATACATATTTAGGAAAAAATATATTTGGTTTTCATCTCACAGTCAAGAGATGACTAAATATTGGAAATATATATGTGATTTAAATACAAAGTATTTATATCAATACAGTGAATTCCTACTTACTGCCTGATTCAAAGCATCCTATGAAAGATACTGTAACTCTCAGTCTACAATTAGGTGAAACAGGAACAAAGTGGATTTTTACTGTATCTGATGTTGTACCAAATGGTATTTTAACAATTTCACTTTTTGGATTATTCTAGGTACACAAGAAAACAGTAAAAAGACAGCATTAGGTAAGGGTTTGGTTATTACAGAAAAATATGCAGAATAATTTACAATAATTAACAAATAATTAAAATACCATGCGAGCATGGAAAAAGGGACGTAAAACGTTGTTGATGATATAAATTCAGTGCTTCCAAAATATATCTTATCACAAAACAATATTTTCTAGGAATTATCAAATAGTTAAAATACATTAATTCAATGGTTCCACAACACATCATTATCACATAATTTCTGATCGTCTGCTTCTACAAAGTTAACAGTAACTCATCTGTTTATATTAAATGTCTTAAAATGTTATTTAAATTTATACAAATATATCATGATGGAGTTATTTCAATGAAGCCTTTCCTCTAACATATATGTTTATAAAAATTAAATCTCATCGAAACTCACCTTAAATCTTTTAACCTCTTCACCAGTTAGAATAACATCAAACTTCTCAACACATTTAGATCGTATCAGACGAATAGATGCACCATATCTTAAAGAGTCACCAACAAACATAGTTACTGTAAGTTTTTTATCATCTATAGCAGGACTCCATCCTTTGTTTCCAGGTCTAATAATATCTGGATTTTCCTCATTGCTTGACAATTTAATATCCCAGGATCTTATTAATGAAACATCTTCCAAACCATCATTAGCTACACACCATGATTCTACAAAATAATACAAGTAAAAGACAATAAAAAATATTTTCATGATTATTATCATGATTTCCTATACGTTAGATAATTATATTAATCAGAAATATGTTACCTGTTTGTGTTGTCTGTTGTGTTGTTGTTGTTGGAATAGTTGTGGCTGAAATTAAAATAAAAGAAATGAAAATTACATATATCATAAAAGTTTATAAATTTATATTTATTATTTCACAAATATAAAAGTTAAATTTTAAAAATACAAGAAAATGCTGCACAACTATTTTTTATTTATTGAATTCAATATATATTGTGCATTGCTTATATATATATATATAATTATTATTTCAGAAAATATTTTATATATTTTAATGGTACATATAGAACTAACTGGTTTTATTGACTTTAATATTTATAAAGTAATAATTATTTTCTACATACTTGTTGGGAGTGGAGTTGTTGTTGGTAACATTGTTGTTGTTGCTACTGGGGTTGTCGCTGTAAAATACAACAAAAGAAATTATGATAAGAAGTAAAACGTTTCATGAGAAAAAAGGAAACACAAAACTATTTTAACAATTGTAGAAAAAATTAACTTGTCTTTTGAAAATAATATTGTTAGCCAAAGGAAGGATATATATATACATATAGATAAAGTTATGTTGGTGCCACACCATCCAGGCCGAAACAAATCAGATCGTGTAGGTGTCACGACAAAAAAATACACAGTCCACGCTGTAATGTGGCCGTGTAGGCAACACGGTAAAAACCTCCCAGACCCACACTGTAAATGTGGTTGGTGTTAGGAAGGGCATCCAACTGTAGAAAACCTGCCAGACAGTCCTATGCGAGCAAGACAATCACTCTTGCCTCAAGTGGGAAAACCCCTGTCCAAACCCATGCAAGCGTGGAACACGGACGTTAAACGATGATGATGATGATGATGATGATGATAGATGGGTAGAGAAAAAGAGTGAGAGACAGAGCAAGTGGTAGAAATCAAAAAAGACAGGGAAAGAGAAAAATGGCTTGTAGGAGATATAGAAAGAAAGGATAGAAATGACTATCTAGAATTTTCCATTAGAAACTGTAAAAGACACAAGAGATTTTACATCATAGTAAGTAAGTTGAGTAATGCAGAAATACACCAAGAATTAAAATGTTGAGTTTTTAACCATTGTCATTCCTAAAACATTAATATGAAATAAAATAAATGTGATTCTACAGACAAATGGTGTTTGTCACCTTATAAAATATAACAAAACATACAGACATTTATTTTGTCTACCTCTTCAAGAAAGAGTACTGAATAGGTCAAGCAAAATATAACGGATATATGTAAGGATTCTGGATCATAAATCACTTTTGAATTAAGGAATAATTATTATTACATTTATAGTAGCAGCCTACAGAGAAGTAAAGGTATATAGGATTTATGGGAAAGTACTAATATCAATGGAATCAATTCCTACTTACTGCCTGATTCAAAACATCCTATGAAAGATACTGTAACTCTCAGTCTACAGTTGGGTGAAACAGGAACAAAGTGGATTTTTACTGTATCTGATGTTGTACCAAATGGTATTTTAACAATTTCACCTTTAGGATTATTCTAGGTACACAAAAAAACAGCAAAAAGACAGCGTCAGGTAAGGGTTGCTTATATCAGAATAATATGCAGAATAATTTACAAAACAAAATGTTTTCTAATAATTATGAAATAGTTAAAATATATTAATTCAATGGTTCCAAAATACATATCACATAATTTTTGATCATCTGCCTCTACAAACTTTACATTACATCATCTGTTTATGTTAAATGTTTCAAAATGATATTTAAATTTATCCAAATATGTCATAATTAATGGAATTATTTCAATTAAACCTTTACTGTGACAATAGTTTTATCACAAATTAAATCAATTGAAACTCACCTTAAATCTTTTAACCTCTCCACCAGTTAGAATAACATCAAACGTCTCAACACATTTAGATTGTAGCAGATGAATAGCTGCACCATATCTTAAAGAGTCACCAACAAACATAGTTACTGTAAGTTTCTTATCATCTATAGCAGGACTCCATCCTTTGTTTCCAGGTCTAATAACATCTGGATTTTCCTCATTGCTTGACAATTTAATATCCCAGGATCTTATTAATGAAACATCTTCCAAACCATCATTAGCTACGCACCATGATTCTACAAAATAATACAAGTAAAAGACAACAGAAAAACAATATTTTCATAATTATTATAATGAATTCCTATGTTAGATAATTATTTTAATCAGAAATATGTTACCTGTTTGTGTTGTCTGTTGTGGTGTTGTTGTTGGAATAGTTGTGGCTGAAATTAAAATAAAAGAAATGAAAATTACATATTATATCATAAACAGTTTATAAATTTATATTTATTATTTCACAAATATAAAAGTTAAATTTTTAAAATACAAGAAAATGCTGCACAACTAATTTTTATTTATTGAATTCAATATATATTGTGCATTGCTTATATATATCATCATCATCATCATCATCAACGTTTAACGTCCGTGTTCCACGCTTGCATGGGTTTGGACGGGGGTAGTCCCACTTGAGGCAAGAGTGATTGTCTTGCTCGCATAGGACTGTCTGGCAGGTTTTCTACAGTTGGATGCCCTTCCTAACACCAACCACATTTACAGTGTGGGTCTGGGAGGTTTTTACCGTGTTGCCTACACGGCCACATTACAGCGTGGACTGTGTGTTTTTTTGTCGTGACACCTACACGATCTCATTTGTTTCGGCCTGGATGGCGCGGCACCAACATAACTTTACATAGAACGGGGTGGTGTGGATGGGGTGGGGGTGGTGGGACGGGGTGTATTTTGTTAGAGATGCCTACTGGCTGGAGTAGGTTTTACTATATATTTAGGTAAGGCGGGTCTTCTCTGTTACTGAGTACCGCCAAAGGTCTCGGTCCAGTGACATTGTCTTGGAGAGGTGTAAGTGTTTGATGTCGGAGTTTATCAGCTCGTCCCAGGTTTTTCTAGGTCTGCCTATTCCGTGACTACCGTCTATCTTTATTGCCCTGTACTTTGTTATACAGCTATCGACTTTCATGTGCATCACGTGTCCATACCAACGTAGCCTTCTCTCGAGTAAACAACATCTGATCCCTCTTATCTCTAATTTTTTCCTTAGTTCGTTTATGCTTTGCCGTTCACGTATATTACTGTTACACATCCAGCGGAGCATGCAAGCTTCGTTCCTCTCTAGTCTGCGTGTATCCTCTGCACACAATGCCCAGGTCTCACTGCCATGCAGCATTGTTGTTCGTATGCAGGCATCGTACAACCTGCCTTTCATTTTTAGGGAGAACCCCTTAGCAGCTAATAGTGGTATAAGCTCTATATATAATTATTATTTCAGAAAATATTTTATATATTTTAATGGTACATATAGAACTAACTGGTTTTATTGACTTTAATATTTATGAAGTAATAATTATTTTCTACATACTTGTTGGGAGTGGAGTTGTTGTTGGTAACATTGTTGTTGTTGCTACTGGGGTTGTTGCTGTAAAATACACAAAAGAAATTATGATAAGAAGTAAAACGTTTCATGAGAAAAAAGGAAACACAAAACTATTTTAACAATTGTAGAAAAAATTAACTTGTCTTTTGAAAATATTATTGTTAGCCAAAGGAAGGATATATATATACATATAGATAGATGGGTAGAGAAAAAGAGTGAGAGACAGAGCAAGTGGTAGAAAGCAAGGGAAAGAGAAAAATGGCTTGTAGGAGATATAGAAAGAAAGGATAGAAATGACTATCTAGAATTTTCCATTAGAAACTGTAAAAGACACAAGAGATTTTACATCATAGTAAGTAAGTTGAGTAATGCAGAAATACACCAAGAATTAAAATGTTGAGTTTTTAACCATTGTCATTCCTAAAACATTAATATGAAATAAAATAAATGTGATTCTACAGACAAATGGTGTTTGTCACCTTATAAAATATAACAAAACATAGAGACATTTATTTTGTCTACCTCTTCAAGAAAGAGTACTGAATAGGTCAAGCAAAATATAACGGATATATGTAAGGATTCTGGATCATAAATCACTTTTGAATTAAGGAATAATTATTATTACATTTATAGTAGCAGCCTACAGAGAAGTAAAGGTATATAGGATTTATGGGAAAGTACTACTATCAATGGAATCAATTCCTACTTACTGCCTGATTCAAAACATCCTATGAAAGAAACTGTAACTCTCAGTCTACAATTGGGTGAAACAGGAACAAAGTAGATTTTTACTGTATCTGATGTTGTACCAAATGGTATTTTAACAATTTCACCTTTAGGATTATTCTAGGTACACAAAAAAACAGCAAAAAGACAGCGTCAGGTAAGGGTTGCTTATATCAGAATAATATGCAGAATAATTTACAAAACAAAATGTTTTCTAATAATTATGAAATAGTTAAAATATATTAATTCAATGGTTCCAAAATACATATCACATAATTTTTGATCATCTGCCTCTACAAACTTTACATTACATCATGTGTTTATGTTAAATGTTTCAAAATGATATTTAAATTTATCCAAATATGTCATAATTAATGGAATTATTTCAATTAAACCTTTACTGTGACAATAGTTTTATCACAAATTAAATCAATTGAAACTCACCTTAAATCTTTTAACCTCTCCACCAGTTAGAATAACATCAAACGTCTCAACACATTTAGATTGTAGCAGATGAATAGCTGCACCATATCTTAAAGAGTCACCAACAAACATAGTTACTGTAAGTTTCTTATCATCTATAGCAGGACTCCATCCTTTGTTTCCAGGTCTAATAACATCTGGATTTTCCTCATTGCTTGACAATTTAATATCCCAGGATCTTATTAATGAAACATCTTCCAAACCATCATTAGCTACGCACCATGATTCTACAAAATAATACAAGTAAAAGACAACAGAAAAACAATATTTTCATAATTATTATCATGATTTCCTATACGTTACATAATTATTTTAATCAGAAATATGTTACCTGTTTGTGTTGTCTGTTGTGGTGTTGTTGTTGGAATAGTTGTGGCTGAAATTAAAATAAAAGAAATGAAAATTACATATTATATCATAAACAGTTTATAAATTTATATTTATTATTTCAAAAATATAAAAGTTAAATTTTTAAAATACAAGAAAATGCTGCACAACTAATTTTTATTTATTGAATTCAATATATATTGTGCATTGCTTATATATATATATATAATTATTATTTCAGAAAATATTTTATATATTTTAATGGTACATATAGAACTAACTGGTTTTATTGACTTTAATATTTATAAAGTAATAATTATTTTCTACATACTTGTTGGGAGTGGAGTTGTTGTTGGTAACATTGTTGTTGTTGCTACTGGGGTTGTTGCTGTAAAATACACAAAAGAAATTATGATAAGAAGTAAAACGTTTCATGAGAAAAAAGGAAACACAAAACTATTTTAACAATTGTAGAAAAAATTAACTTGTCTTTTGAAAATATTATTGATAGCCAAAGGAAGGATATATATATACATATAGATAGATGGGTAGAGAAAAAGAGTGAGAGACAGAGCAAGTGGTAGAAAGCAAGAAAGACAGGGAAAGAGAAAAATGGCTTGTAGGAGATATAGAAAGAAAGGATAGAAATGACTATCTAGAATTTTCCATTAGAAACTGTAAAAGACACAAGACATTTTACATCATAGTAAGTAAGTTGAGTAATGCAGAAATACACCAAGAATTAAAATGTTGAGTTTTTAACCATTGTCATTCCTAAAACATTAATATGAAATAAAATAAATGTGATTCTACAGACAAATGGTGTTTGTCACCCTATAAAATATAGCAAAACATAGAGACATTTATTTTGTCTACCTCTTCAAGAAAGAGTACTGAATAGGTCAAGCAAAATATAACGGATATATGTAAGGATTCTGGATCATAAATCACTTTTGAATTAAGGAATAATTATTATTACATTTATAGTAGCAGCCTACAGAGAAGTAAAGGTTTATAGGATTTATGGGAAAGTACTAATATCAATGGAATCAATTCCTACTTACTGCCTGATTCAAAACATCCTATGAAAGATACTGTAACTCTCAGTCTACAATTGGGTGAAACAGGAACAAAGTGGATTTTTACTGTATCTGATGTTGTACCAAATGGTATTTTAACAATTTCACCTTTAGGATTATTCTAGGTACACAAAAAAACAGCAAAAAGACAGCGTCAGGTAAGGGTTGCTTATAGCAGAATAATATGCAGAATAATTTACAAAACAAAATGTTTTCTAATAATTATGAAATAGTTAAAATATATTAATTCAATGGTTCCAAAATACATATCACATAATTTTTGATCATCTGCCTCTACAAACTTTACATTACATCATCTGTTTATGTTAAATGTTTCAAAATGATATTCAAATTTATCCAAATATGTCATAATTAATGGAATTATTTCAATTAAACCTTTACTGTGACAATAGTTTTATCACAAATTAAATCAATTGAAACTCACCTTAAATCTTTTAACCTCTCCACCAGTTAGAATAACATCAAACGTCTCAACACATTTAGATTGTAGCAGATGAATAGATGCACCATATCTTAAAGAGTCACCAACAAACATAGTTACTGTAAGTTTCTTATCATCTATAGCAGGACTCCATCCTTTGTTTCCAGGTCTAATAACATCTGGATTTTCCTCATTGCTTGACAATTTAATATCCCAGGATCTTATTAATGAAACATCTTCCAAACCATCATTAGCTACGCACCATGATTCTACAAAATAATACAAGTAAAAGACAACAGAAAAACAATATTTTCATAATTATTATCATGATTTCCTATACGTTACATAATTATTTTAATCAGAAATATGTTACCTGTTTGTGTTGTCTGTTGTGGTGTTGTTGTTGGAAGAGTTGTGGCTGAAATTAAAATAAAAGAAATGAAAATTACATATTATATCATAAACAGTTTATAAATTTATATTTATTATTTCACAAATATAAAAGTTAAATTTTTAAAATACAAGAAAATGCTGCACAACTAATTTTTATTTATTGAATTCAATATATATTGTGCATTGCTTATATATATATATATAATTATTATTTCAGAAAATATTTTATATATTTTAATGGTACATATAGAACTAACTGGTTTTAATGACTTAAATATTTATGAAGTAATAATTATTTTCTACATACTTGTTGGGAGTGGAGTTGTTGTTGGTAACATTGTTGTTGTTGCTACTGGGGTTGTTGCTGTAAAATACACAAAAGAAATTATGATAAGAAGTAAAACGTTTCATGAGAAAAAAGGAAACACAAAACTATTTTAACAATTGTAGAAAAAATTAACTTGTCTTTTGAAAATATTATTGATAGCCAAAGGAAGGATATATATATACATATAGATAGATGGGTAGAGAAAAAGAGTGAGAGACAGAGCAAGTGGTAGAAAGCAAGAAAGACAGGGAAAGAGAAAGATGGCTTGCAGGAGATATAGAAAGAAAGGATAGAAATAACTATCTAGAATTTTCCATTAGAAACTGTAAAAGACACAAGACATTTTACATCATAGTAAGTAAGTTGAGTAATGCAGAAATACACCAAGAATTAAAATGTTCAGTTTTTAACCATTGTCATTCCTAAAACATTAATATGAAATAAAATAAATGTGATTCTACAGACAAATGGTGTTTGTCACCTTATAAAATATAGCAAAACATAGAGACATTTATTTTGTCTACCTCTTCAAGAAAGAGTACTGAATAGGTCAAGCAAAATATAACGGATATATGTAAGGATTCTGGATCATAAATCACTTTTGAATTAAGGAATAATTATTATTACATTTATAGTAGCAGCCTACAGAGAAGTAAAGGTTTATAGGATTTATGGGAAAGTACTAATATCAATGGAATCAATTCCTACTTACTGCCTGATTCAAAACATCCTATGAAAGATACTGTAACTCTCAGTCTACAATTGGGTGAAACAGGAACAAAGTGGATTTTTACTGTATCTGATGTTGTACCAAATGGTATTTTAACAATTTCACCTTTAGGATTATTCTAGGTACACAAAAAAACAGCAAAAAGACAGCGTCAGGTAAGGGTTGTTTATATCAGAATAATATGCAGAATAATTTACAAAACAAAATGTTTTCTAATAATTATGAAATAGTTAAAATATATTAATTCAATGGTTCCAAAATACATATCACATAATTTTTGATCATCTGCTTCTACAAACTTTACATTACATCATCTGTTTATGTTAAATGTTTCAAAATGATATTCAAATTTATCCAAATATGTCATAATTAATGGAATTATTTCAATTAAACCTTTACTGTGACAATAGTTTTATCACAAATTAAATCAATTGAAACTCACCTTAAATCTTTTAACCTCTCCACCAGTTAGAATAACATCAAACATCTCAACACATTTAGATTGTAGCAGATGAATAGATGCACCATATCTTAAAGAGTCACCAACAAACATAGTTACTGTAAGTTTCTTATCATCTATAGCAGGACTCCATCCTTTGTTTCCAGGTCTAATAACATCTGGATTTTCCTCATTGCTTGACAATTTAATATCCCAGGATCTTATTAATGAAACATCTTCCAAACCATCATTAGCTACGCACCATGATTCTACAAGTAAAAGACAACAGAAAAACAATATTTTCATAATTATTATCATGATTTCCTATACGTTACATAATTATTTTAATCAGAAATATGTTACCTGTTTGTGTTGTCTGTTGTGGTGTTGTTGTTGGAAGAGTTGTGGCTGAAATTAAAATAAAAGAAATGAAAATTACATATTATATCATAAACAGTTTATAAATTTATATTTATTATTTCACAAATATAAAAGTTAAATTTTTAAAATACAAGAAAATGCTGCACAACTAATTTTTATTTATTGAATTCAATATATATTGTGCATTGCTTATATATATATATATAATTATTATTTCAGAAAATATTTTATATATTTTAATGGTACATATAGAACTAACTGGTTTTAATGACTTAAATATTTATGAAGTAATAATTATTTTCTACATACTTGTTGGGAGTGGAGTTGTTGTTGGTAACATTGTTGTTGTTGCTACTGGGGTTGTCGCTGTAAAATACACAAAAGAAATTATGATAAGAAGTAAAACGTTTCATGAGAAAAAAGGAAACACAAAACTATTTTAACAATTGTAGAAAAAATTAACTTGTCTTTTGAAAATATTATTGATAGCCAAAGGAAGGATATATATATACATATAGATAGATGGGTAGAGAAAAAGAGTGAGAGACAGAGCAAGTGGTAGAAAGCAAGAAAGACAGGGAAAGAGAAAGATGGCTTGCAGGAGATATAGAAAGAAAGGATAGAAATAACTATCTAGAATTTTCCATTAGAAACTGTAAAAGACACAAGACATTTTACATCATATTAAGTAAGTTGAGTAATGCAGAAATACACCAAGAATTAAAATGTTGAGTTTTTAACCATTGTCATTCCTAAAACATTAATATGAAATAAAATAAATGTGATTCTACAGACAAATGGTGTTTGTCACCTTATAAAATATAGCAAAACATAGAGACATTTATTTTGTCTACCTCTTCAAGAAAGACTACTGAATAGGTCAAGCAAAATATAACGGATATATGTAAGGATTCTGGATCATAAATCACTTTTGAATTAAGGAATAATTATTATTACATTTATAGTAGCAGCCTACAGAGAAGTAAAGGTTTATAGGATTTATGGGAAAGTACTAATATCAATGGAATCAATTCCTACTTACTGCCTGATTTAAAACATCCTATGAAAGATACTGTAACTCTCAGTCTACAATTGGGTGAAACAGGAACAAAGTGGATTTTTACTGTATCTGATGTTGTACCAAATGGTATTTTAACAATTTCACCTTTAGGATTATTCTAGGTACACAAAAAAACAGCAAAAAGACAGCATCAGGTAAGGGTTAATTTGTTCAGAAAAATATGCAGAATAATTTACAAAACAAAATGTTTTCTAATAATTATGAAATAGTTAAAATATATTAATTCAATAGTTCCAAAATACATATCACATAATTTTTGATCATCTGCCTCTACAAACTTTACATTACATCATCTGTTTATGTTAAATGTTTCAAAATGATATTCAAATTTATCTAAATATGTCATAATTAATGGAATTATTTCAATTAAACCTTTACTGTGACAATAGTTTTATCACAAATTAAATCAATTGAAACTCACCTTAAATCTTTTAACCTCTCCACCAGTTAGAATAACATCAAACGTCTCAACACATTTAGATTGTAGCAGATGAATAGATGCACCATATCTTAAAGAGTCACCAACAAACATAGTTACTGTAAGTTTCTTATCATCTATAGCAGGACTCCATCCTTTGTTTCCAGGTCTAATAACATCTGGATTTTCCTCATTGCTTGACAATTTAATATCCCAGGATCTTATTAATGAAACATCTTCCAAACCATCATTAGCTACGCACCATGATTCTACAAAATAATACAAGTAAAAGACAACAGAAAAACAATATTTTCATAATTATTATTTTCATTCTTAATACGTGGACCAATCATAAGCCAGAGACCCTCCCCCCCACACGCATCACCATTATTATTATAAGCCAGACCCCCCCCCCACACGCATCACCATTATTATTATTACGCGGACCAATCATAAGCCAGAGGCCTATACTATCGCTTGCACGGTTGCCTTCGATATATGATGGATGGATGGATGGATGGATGGACGGACTGCGGAATCCTGGAGAGTGGAAGGGAGAGAAAAATCTGGACGCTCAGAGCGAAAATGCCAATGTTAAAGTCAAATTCACCTCGTGGCCGAGAATGCGAGGACTCTTCTTTGTTTCGCCCGCGGATGGCTAACACAACCCCATCTCCCCCCGCCCCCCACCACCCCCACCACCCCCACCCTCCAAACGCAATCCAAAACTTCAGAGTTGGTACCATAAATGTAGGCACCCTAAAGGGTCGCGCTAACGAGGTTGTAGAAATGCTTGAACGTAAGGAGGTCGATGTTTGTTGTATTCAAGAGACCAGGTGGAGGGGTGGGTCTGCTAGATTCATTGAGGGTAAAAAACGATGTTATAAGCTTTTCTGGGTGGGAAACGACGATGGGCTGGGTGGAGTAGGAATCATGGTAGCAGAAAAGTGGGCAGATAAGATAATAGACGTAAATAGAGTGAACGACAGAATAATTAAAATACGACTTGTCCTCAATAGAACTACGGTGACAGTAATATCTGCGTACGCACCCCAATCCGGACTGCCCGGCACTATAAAAGACAGATTCTATGAGACACTGATGCTCACTACCTCCCAAATATCTGACAGTGACTATATAATTATTGCAGGCGACCTAAATGGTCACGTTGGGCAACATTGTGACGGCTACGACGAAATCCATGGAGGCTATGGGTTTGGTACTAGAAATGAGGAAGGCTCCAGAATCCTGGAATTCTGTGATGCAAATAACCTAACTATCTGTAACACTAACTTCAAAAACCGTGACAATCACCTGATCACCTATAGATCGGGGGAACACACAAGCCAGGTAGATTATATCCTTACCAGAAGACGTGACAGAGTGTCTGTTGTAAACACTAAATCCCTCCCCCATGAAGAATGCACCTCCCAACATAGACTGATAATTAGCGACCTCATAGTCAGGACGAGACGTACTCGACAGCAGAAGAGGACTATCCTCAGGAGAAAAATATGGAAGCTAAAGGACCCCACAGCCAAAAATAAATTTCAAAACATATTACTTGATGCTTTCGACAGTAAGGAAGAACATTTAGAGTCGGACAATATAGAAGGACAGTGGGAATTTCTGAAAGCAAACCTGCTGTTGGCGACAGACGAAGTCTGTGGCTGGAGCAGGCCTGTAGGCAGGAGGAGAGTAACATGGTGGTGGAACAGTAAGGTGGAGGGGTCAATTAAGGCCAAAAAGCAGGCTTGGAAAGTATGGCGGGATGGGGGAAGTAGAGTAGACTATCAAGTGGCCAGGAGGGAAGCTAGGAGAGAAGTGTACTTAGCAAGAAGGGAAGCTGAGGAAAGAAAGTTCAAGCATGTCCTACAACGCGATGACCAAAAACGTGAGGTGTTCAGGATTGCTAGGCAATGCGTCAAGGAAAACCGTGATATTGTCGGGGAGAAGTGTGTACTTAACGATGATGGCATACTTGCCATCACCGACACTGATAAGAAGGTAGCTTGGAAGTGTCACTATGAAAGGCTACTAAATGAGGAGAATAAATGGGAGAAAGACAGTCTCCCCCATGTCGACCCAATAGAGGGACCAGCAGTGTTAGTCGAGGGGAGTATAATAAGTAAGGCAATCAAGGATATGAAGACAGGTAAGGCAGCTGGGCCTTCGGAAATAGTTGCTGAGATGCTGAAGGCATCTGGCACGGTGGGACACACCATGGTCACCCGCATAGTTAACCAAGTCGTACAGAATGGGGTTGTTCCGAAGGACTGGCATAGCAGCATCATCGTTAACTGTTATAAGGGTAAAGGAGACGCCCTAGATAGGAGTAACTATAGAGGCATTAAATTAATCGACCAGGTCATGAAGGTCACGGAAAAAGTAATAGCGCAACTAATCAGAGAGAGAATTGACCTAGATGAAATGCAGTTCGGGTTTGTGTCAGGCAAAAGTACCACAGACGCTCTTTTCATAGTACGACAACTACAGGAGAAGTTCCTAGCTAAAGGTAAACCCCTCTACTTAGCTTTAGTCGACTTGGAGAAAGCCTTCGACAGAGTCCCCCGCTCCATTATCTGGTGGGCTCTTAGAAAACTAGGCGTTGACGAATGGCTTGTGAGGGCTATACAAGCCATGTATAAAGAAACAGTCAGCAAGGTTAGAATTAACAACGAATATAGTGAAGAGTTTAGCGTAAAAGTTGGCGTCCATCAGGGCTCTGTTCTCAGCCCCCTACTATTTATTATTGCCCTTCAGGCTATAACAGAGGAGTTCAAGACAGGCTGCCCATGGGAACTCCTATACGCAGACGACCTGACACTCATAGCGGAATCAATGGTCGAGCTAGAGAAGAAATTCCAAACATGGAAGCACGGCCTAGAGTCAAAAGGACTTAAAATTAACCTGGCTAAGACCAAAGTTCTAGTTTGTAGGAAAGAAAACAAGGCGGCGGTCCCTTCTGGGAAATGGTCGTGCTCGGTGTGTAGGAAAGGCGTAGGTAGAAACTCCATTTTATGTCCTAAATGCAAAGTATGGGTGCATAAAAGATGTAGTGGGATCACAGGTAAGCTAACTAAGAACATAGATTTTACATGTGGCCGGTGTTCTGGTGCAATAAGTAGCAGCAAGTGCCCACAAAATACTAGCTCTTTCAATTGCGCAGAGGGTTCTATAGAAATAGTGGACAGCTTCCGTTACCTGGGCGATAAAATCAGCAGTGGGGGAGGGTGCTCTGAAAGTACTGTAGCTAGAGTCAGAACTGGTTGGAAAAAGTTCAGAGAGCTTATACCACTATTAGCTGCTAAAGGGTTCTCCCTAAAAATGAAAGGCAGGTTGTACGATGCCTGCATACGAACAGCAATGTTGCATGGCAGTGAGACCTGGGCATTGTGTGCAGAGGATATACGCAGACTAGAGAGGAACGAAGCTTGCATGCTCCGCTGGATGTGTAACAGTAATATACGTGAACGGCAAAGCATAAACGAACTAAGGAAAAAAATTAGAGATAAGAGGGATCAGATGTTGTTTACTCGAGAGAAGGCTACGTTGGTATGGACACGTGATGCGCATGAAAGTCGATAGCTGTATAACAAAGTGCAGGGCAATAAAGATAGACGGTAGCCACGGAATAGGCAGACCTAGAAAAACCTGGGACGAGCTGATAAACTCCGACCTCACACACTTACACCTCTCCAAGACAATGTCACTGGACCGAGACCTTTGGCGGTACTCAGTAACAGAGAAGACCCGCCTTGCCAGTAGGCATCTCTAACAAAATACACCCCCCCCCCCCCACCCGTCCACACCACCCGTCCTATGTAAAGTTATGTTGGTGCCGCGCCATCCAGGCCGAAACAAATGAGATCGTGTAGGTGTCACGACAAAAAAACACACAGTCCACGCTGTAATGTGGCCGTGTAGGCAACACGGTAAAAACCTCCCAGACCCACACTGTAAATGTGGTTGGTGTTAGGAAGGGCATCCAACTGTAGAAAACCTGCCAGACAGTCCTATGCGAGCAAGACAATCACTCTTGCCTCAAGTGGGACTACCCCCGTCCAAACCCATGCAAGCGTGGAACACGGACGTTAAACGTTGATGATGATGATGATGATGATTATCATGATTTCCTATACGTTACATAATTATTTTAATCAGAAATATGTTACCTGTTTGTGTTGTCTGTTGTGGTGTTGTTGTTGGAATAGTTGTGGCTGAAATTAAAATAAAAGAAATGAAAATTACATATTATATCATAAACAGTTTATAAATTTATATTTATTATTTCACAAATATAAAAGTTAAATTTTTAAAATACAAGAAAATGCTGCACAACTAATTTTTATTTATTGAATTCAATATATATTGTGCATTGCTTATATATATATATATAATTATTATTTCAGAAAATATTTTATATATTTTAATGGTACATATAGAACTAACTGGTTTTATTGACTTTAATATTTATAAAGTAATAATTATTTTCTACATACTTGTTGGGAGTGGAGTTGTTGTTGGTAACATTGTTGTTGTTGCTACTGGGGTTGTTGCTGTAAAATACACAAAAGAAATTATGATAAGAAGTAAAACGTTTCATGAGAAAAAAGGAAACACAAAACTATTTTAACAATTGTAGAAAAAATTAACTTGTCTTTTGAAAATATTATTGATAGCCAATGGAAGGATATATATATACATATAGATAGATGGGTAGAGAAAAAGAGTGAGAGACAGAGCAAGTGGTAGAAAGCAAGAAAGACAGGGAAAGAGAAAAATGGCTTGTAGGAGATATAGAAAGAAAGGATAGAAATGACTATCTAGAATTTTCCATTAGAAACTGTAAAAGACACAAGACATTTTACATCATAGTAAGTAAGTTGAGTAATGCAGAAATACACCAAGAATTAAAATGTTGAGTTTTTAACCATTGTCATTCCTAAAATATTAATATGAAATAAAATAAATGTGATTCTACAGACAAATGGTGTTTGTCACCTTATAAAATATAGCAAAACATACAGACATTTATTTTGTCTACCTCTTCAAGAAAGAGTACTGAATAGGTCAAGCAAAATATAACGGATATATGTAAGGATTCTGGATCATAAATCACTTTTGAATTAAGGAATAATTATTATTACATTTATAGTAGCAGCCTACAGAGAAGTAAAGGTTTATAGGATTTATGGGAAAGTACTAATATCAATGGAATCAATTCCTACTTACTGCCTGATTCAAAACATCCTATGAAAGATACTGTAACTCTCAGTCTACAATTGGGTGAAACAGGAACAAAGTGGATTTTTACTGTATCTGATGTTGTACCAAATGGTATTTTAACCATTTCACCTTTAGGATTATTCTAGGTACACAAAAAAACAGAAAAAAGACAGCGTCAGGTAAGGGTTGCTTATATCAGAAAAATATGCAGAATAATTTACAAAACAAAATGTTTTCTAATAATTATGAAATAGTTAAAATATATTAATTCAATGGTTCCAAAATACTTATCACATAATTTTTGATTATCTGCCTCTACAAACTTTACATTACATCATCTGTTTATGTGAAATGTTTCAAAATGATATTCAAATTTATCCAAATATGTCATAATTAATGGAATTATTTCAATTAAACCTTTACTGTGACAATAGTTTTATCACAAATTAAATCAATTGAAACTCACCTTAAATCTTTTAACCTCTCCACCAGTTAGAATAACATCAAACGTCTCAACACATTTAGATTGTAGCAGATGAATAGATGCACCATATCTTAAAGAGTCACCAACAAACATAGTTACTGTAAGTTTCTTATCATCTATAGCAGGACTCCATCCTTTGTTTCCAGGTCTAATAACATCTGGATTTTCCTCATTGCTTGACAATTTAATATCCCAGGATCTTATTAATGAAACATCTTCCAAACCATCATTAGCTACGCACCATGATTCTACAAAATAATACAAGTAAAAGACAACAGAAAAAACAATATTTTCATAATTATTATCATGATTTCCTATACGTTACATAATTATTTTAATCAGAAATATGTTACCTGTTTGTGTTGTCTGTTGTGGTGTTGTTGTTGGAATAGTTGTGGCTGAAATGAAAACAAAAGAAATGAAAATTACATATTATATCATAAACAGTTTATAAATTTATATTTATTATTTCACAAATATAAAATTTAAATTTTTAAAATACAAGAAAATGCTGCACAACTAATTTTTATTTATTGAATTCAATATATATTGTGCATTGCTTATATATATATAATTATTATTTCAGAAAATATTTTATATATTTCAATGGTACATATAGAACTAACTGGGTTTATCGACTTTAATATTTATAAAGTAATAATTATTTTCTACATACTTGTTGGGAGTGGAGTTGTTGTTGGTAACATTGTTGTTGTTGCTACTGGGGTTGTTGCTGTAAAATACACAAAAGAAATTATGATAAGAAGTAAAACGTTTCATGAGAAAAAAGGAAACACAAAACTATTTTAACAATTGTAGAAAAAATTAACTTGTCTTTTGAAAATATTATTGTTAGCCAAAGGAAGGATATATATATACATATAGATGGGTAGAGAAAAAGAGTGAGAGACAGAGCAAGTGGTAGAAATCAAGGAAGAGAGGGAAAGAGAAAAATGGCTTGTAGGAGATATAGAAAGAAAGGATAGAAATGACTATCTAGAATTTTCCATTAGAAACTGTAAAAGACACAAGACATTTTACATCATAGTAAGTAAGTGGAGTAATGCAGAAATACACCAAGAATTAAAATGTTGAGTTTTTAACCATTGTCATTCCTAAAACATTAATATGAAATAAAATAAATGTGATTCTACAGACAAATGGTGTTTGTCACCTTATAAAATATAGCAAAACATACAGACATTTATTTTGTCTACCTCTTCAAGAAAGAGTACTGAATAGGTCAAGCAAAATATAACGGATATATGTAAGGATTCTGGATCATAAATCACTTTTGAATTAAGGAATAATTATTATTACATTTATAGTAGCAGCCTACAGAGAAGTAAAGGTTTATAGGATTTATGGGAAAGTACTAATATCAATGGAATCAATTCCTACTTACTGCCTGATTCAAAACATCCTATGAAAGATACTGTAACTCTCAGTCTACAATTGGGTGAAACAGGAACAAAGTGGATTTTTACTGTATCTGATGTTGTACCAAATGGTATTTTAACAATTTCACCTTTAGGATTATTCTAGGTACACAAGAAAACAGCAAAAAGACAGCGTCAGGTAAGGGTTGCTTATATCAGAAAAATATGCAGAATAATTTACAAAACAAAATGTTTTCTAATAATTATGAAATAGTTAAAATATATTAATTCAATGGTTCCAAAATACATATCACATAATTTTTGATTATCTGCCTCTACAAACTTTACATTACATCATCTGTTTATGTTAAATGTTTCAAAATGATATTCAAATTTATCCAAATATGTCATAATTAATGGAATTATTTCAATTAAACCTTTACTGTGACAATAGTTTTATCACAAATTAAATCAATTGAAACTCACCTTAAATCTTTTAACCTCTCCACCAGTTAGAATAACATCAAACGTCTCAACACATTTAGATTGTAGCAGATGAATAGATGCACCATATCTTAAAGAGTCACCAACAAACATAGTTACTGTAAGTTTCTTATCATCTATAGCAGGACTCCATCCTTTGTTTCCAGGTCTAATAACATCTGGATTTTCCTCATTGCTTGACAATTTAATATCCCAGGATCTTATTAATGAAACATCTTCCAAACCATCATTAGCTACGCACCATGATTCTACAAGTAAAAGACACCAGAAAAACAATATTTTCATAATTATTATCATGATTTCCTATACGTTAGATAATTATTTTAATCAGAAATATGTTACCTGTTTGTGTTGTCTGTTGTGGTGTTGTTGTTGGAATAGTTGTGGCTGAAATTAAAATAAAAGAAATGAAAATTACATATTATATCATAAACAGTTTATAAATTTATATTTATTATTTCACAAATATAAAAGTTAAATTTTTAAAATACAAGAAAATGCTGCACAACTAATTTTTATTTATTGAATTCAATATATATTGTGCATTGCTTATATATATATATATAATTATTATTTCAGAAAATATTTTATATATTTTAATGGTACATATAGAACTAACTGGTTTTATTGACTTTAATATTTATGAAGTAATAATTATTTTCTACATACTTGTTGGGAGTGGAGTTGTTGTTGGTAACATTGTTGTTGTTGCTACTGGGGTTGTTGCTGTAAAATACACAAAAGAAATTATGATAAGAAGTAAAACGTTTCATGAGAAAAAAGGAAACACAAAACTATTTTAACAATTGTAGAAAAAATTAACTTGTCTTTTGAAAATATTATTGATAGCCAAAGGAAGGATATATATATACATATAGATAGATGGGTAGAGAAAAAGAGTGAGAGACAGAGCAAGTGGTAGAAAGCAAGAAAGACAGGGAAAGAGAAAAATGGCTTGTAGGAGATATAGAAAGAAAGGATAGAAATGACTATCTAGAATTTTCCATTAGAAACTGTAAAAGACACAAGACATTTTACATCATAGTAAGTAAGTTGAGTAATGCAGAAATACACCAAGAATTAAAATGTTGAGTTTTTAACCATTGTCATTCCTAAAACATTAATATGAAATAAAATAAATGTGATTCTACAGACAAATGGTGTTTGTCACCTTATAAAATATAGCAAAACATACAGACATTTATTTTGTCTACCTCTTCAAGAAAGAGTACTGAATAGGTCAAGCAAAATATAACGGATATATGTAAGGATTCTGGATCATAAATCACTTTTGAATTAAGGAATAATTATTATTACATTTATAGTAGCAGCCTACAGAGAAGTAAAGGTTTATAGGATTTATGGGAAAGTACTAATATCAATGGAATCAATTCCTACTTACTGCCTGATTCAAAACATCCTATGAAAGATACTGTAACTCTCAGTCTACAATTGGGTGAAACAGGAACAAAGTGGATTTTTACTGTATCTGATGTTGTACCAAATGGTATTTTAACCATTTCACCTTTAGGATTATTCTAGGTACACAAAAAAACATCAAAAAGACAGCGTCAGGTAAGGGTTGCTTATATCAGAAAAATATGTAGAATAATTTACAAAACAAAATGTTTTCTAATAATTATGAAATAGTTAAAATATATTAATTCAATGGTTCCAAAATACATATCACATAATTTTTGATTATCTGCTTCTACAAACTTTACATTACATCATCTGTTTATGTTAAATGTTTCAAAATGATATTCAAATTTATCCAAATATGTCATAATTAATGGAATTATTTCAATTAAACCTTTACTGTGACAATAGTTTTATCACAAATTAAATCAATTGAAACTCACCTTAAATCTTTTAACCTCTCCACCAGTTAGAATAACATCAAACGTCTCAACACATTTAGATTGTAGCAGATGAATAGATGCACCATATCTTAAAGAGTCACCAACAAACATAGTTACTGTAAGTTTCTTATCATCTATAGCAGGACTCCATCCTTTGTTTCCAGGTCTAATAACATCTGGATTTTCCTCATTGCTTGACAATTTAATATCCCAGGATCTTATTAATGAAACATCTTCCAAACCATCATTAGCTACGCACCATGATTCTACAAGTAAAAGACACCAGAAAAACAATATTTTCATAATTATTATCATGATTTCCTATACGTTAGATAATTATTTTAATCAGAAATATGTTACCTGTTTGTGTTGTCTGTTGTGGTGTTGTTGTTGGAATAGTTGTGGCTGAAATTAAAATAAAAGAAATGAAAATTACATATTATATCATAAACAGTTTATAAATTTATATTTATTATTTCACAAATATAAAAGTTAAATTTTTAAAATACAAGAAAATGCTGCACAACTAATTTTTATTTATTGAATTCAATATATATTGTGCATTGCTTATATATATATATATATAATTATTATTTCAGAAAATATTTTATATATTTTAATGGTACATATAGAACTAACTGGTTTTATTGACTTTAATATTTATGAAGTAATAATTATTTTCTACATACTTGTTGGGAGTGGAGTTGTTGTTGGTAACATTGTTGTTGTTGCTACTGGGGTTGTTGCTGTAAAATACACAAAAGAAATTATGATAAGAAGTAAAACGTTTCATGAGAAAAAAGGAAACACAAAACTATTTTAACAATTGTAGAAAAAATTAACTTGTCTTTTGAAAATATTATTGATAGCCAAAGGAAGGATATATATATACATATAGATAGATGGGTAGAGAAAAAGAGTGAGAGACAGAGCAAGTGGTAGAAAGCAAGAAAGACAGGGAAAGAGAAAAATGGCTTGTAGGAGATATAGAAAGAAAGGATAGAAATGACTATCTAGAATTTTCCATTAGAAACTGTAAAAGACACAAGACATTTTACATCATAGTAAGTAAGTTGAGTAATGCAGAAATACACCAAGAATTAAAATGTTGAGTTTTTAACCATTGTCATTCCTAAAACATTAATATGAAATAAAATAAATGTGATTCTACAGACAAATGGTGTTTGTCACCTTATAAAATATAGCAAAACATACAGACATTTATTTTGTCTACCTCTTCAAGAAAGAGTACTGAATAGGTCAAGCAAAATATAACGGATATATGTAAGGATTCTGGATCATAAATCACTTTTGAATTAAGGAATAATTATTATTACATTTATAGTAGCAGCCTACAGAGAAGTAAAGGTTTATAGGATTTATGGGAAAGTACTAATATCAATGGAATCAATTCCTACTTACTGCCTGATTCAAAACATCCTATGAAAGATACTGTAACTCTCAGTCTACAATTGGGTGAAACAGGAACAAAGTGGATTTTTACTGTATCTGATGTTGTACCAAATGGTATTTTAACCATTTCACCTTTAGGATTATTCTAGGTACACAAAAAAACAGCAAAAAGACAGCGTCAGGTAAGGGTTGCTTATATCAGAAAAATATGCAGAATAATTTACAAAACAAAATGTTTTCTAATAATTATGAAATAGTTAAAATATATTAATTCAATGGTTCCAAAATACATATCACATAATTTTTGATTATCTGCCTCTACAAACTTTACATTACATCATCTGTTTATGTTAAATGTTTCAAAATGATATTCAAATTTATCCAAATATGTCATAATTAATGGAATTATTTCAATTAAACCTTTACTGTGACAATAGTTTTATCACAAATTAAATCAATTGAAACTCACCTTAAATCTTTTAACCTCTCCACCAGTTAGAATAACATCAAACGTCTTAACACATTTAGATTGTAGCAGATGAATAGATGCACCATATCTTAAAGAGTCACCAACAAACATAGTTACTGTAAGTTTCTTATCATCTATAGCAGGACTCCATCCTTTGTTTCCAGGTCTAATAACATCTGGATTTTCCTCATTGCTTGACAATTTAATATCCCAGGATCTTATTAATGAAACATCTTCCAAACCATCATTAGCTACGCACCATGATTCTACAAGTAAAAGACAACAGAAAAACAATATTTTCATAATTATTATCATGATTTCCTATACGTTACATAATTATTTTAATCAGAAATATGTTACCTGTTTGTGTTGTCTGTTGTGGTGTTGTTGTTGGAAGAGTTGTGGCTGAAATTAAAATAAAAGAAATGAAAATTACATATTATATCATAAACAGTTTATAAATTTATATTTATTATTTCACAAATATAAAAGTTAAATTTTTAAAATACAAGAAAATGCTGCACAACTAATTTTTATTTATTGAATTCAATATATATTGTGCATTGCTTATATATATATATATAATTATTATTTCAGAAAATATTTTATATATTTTAATGGTACATATAGAACTAACTGGTTTTATTGACTTCAATATTTATAAAGTAATAATTATTTTCTACATACTTGTTGGGAGTGGAGTTGTTGTTGGTAACATTGTTGTTGTTGCTACTGGGGTTGTTGCTGTAAAATACACAAAAGAAATTATGATAAGAAGTAAAACGTTTCATGAGAAAAAAGGAAACACAAAACTATTTTAACAATTGTAGAAAAAATTAACTTGTCTTTTGAAAATATTATTGTTAGCCAAAGGAAGGATATATATATACATATAGATGGGTAGAGAAAAAGAGTGAGAGACAGAGCAAGTGGTAGAAATCAAGGAAGACAGGGAAAGAGAAAAATGGCTTGTAGGAGATATAGAAAGAAAGGATAGAAATGACTATCTAGAATTTTCCATTAGAAACTGTAAAAGATACAAGACATTTTACATCATAGTAAGTAAGTTGAGTAATGCAGAAATACACCAAGAATTAAAATGTTGAGTTTTTAACCATTGTCATTCCTAAAACATTAATATGAAATAAAATAAATGTGATTCTACAGACAAATGGTGTTTGTCACCTTATAAAATATAGCAAAACATAGAGACATTTATTTTGTCTACCTCTTCAAGAAAGAGTACTGAATAGGTCAAGCAAAATATAACGGATATATGTAAGGATTCTGGATCATAAATCACTTTTGAATTAAGGAATAATTATTATTACATTTATAGTAGCAGCCTACAGAGAAGTAAAGGTTTATAGGATTTATGGGAAAGTACTAATATCAATGGAATCAATTCCTACTTACTGCCTGATTCAAAACATCCTATGAAAGATACTGTAACTCTCAGTCTACAATTGGGTGAAACAGGAACAAAGTGGATTTTTACTGTATCTGATGTTGTACCAAATGGTATTTTAACAATTTCACCTTTAGGATTATTCTAGGTACACAAAAAAACAGCAAAAAGACAGCATCAGGTAAGGGTTAATTTGTTCAGAAAAATATGCAGAATAATTTACAAAACAAAATGTTTTCTAATAATTATGAAATAGTTAAAATATACTAATTCAATGGTTCCAAAATACATATCACATAATTTCTGATCATCTGCTTCTACAAACTTTACATTACATCATCTGTTTATGTTAAATGTTTCAAAATGATATTTAAATTTATCCAAATATGTCATAATTAATGGAATTATTTCAATTAAACCTTTACTGTGACAATAGTTTTATCACAAATTAAATCAATTGAAACTCACCTTAAATCTTTTAACCTCTCCACCAGTTAGAATAACATCAAACGTCTCAACACATTTAGATCGTATCAGATGAATAGATGCACCATATCTTAAAGAGTCACCAACAAACATAGTTACTGTAAGTTTCTTATCATCTATAGCAGGACTCCATCCTTTGTTTCCAGGTCTAATAACATCTGGATTTTCCTCATTGCTTGACAATTTAATATCCCAGGATCTTATTAATGAAACATCTTCCAAACCATCATTAGCAGCACACCATGATTCTACAAAATAATACAAGTAAAAGACAACAGAAAAACAATATTCTCATAATTATAATAATGATTTCCTATCATCATCATCATCATCATCATCGTTTAACGTCCATGTTCCACGCTTGCATGGGTTTGGACGGGAGTTTTCCCACTTGAGGCAAGAGTGGTTGTCTTGCTCGCATAGGACTGTCTGGCGGGTTTTCTACAGCTGGATGCCCTTCCTAACACCAACCACATTTACAGTGTAGGACTGGTAGGTTTTTACCGTGTTGCCTACACGGCCACATTACAGCGTGGACTGTGTGTTTTTTGTCGTGACACCTACACGATCTCATTTGTTTCGGCCTGGATGTTGTGGCACCAACATAACTTTACATTGAAAGGGGCGGTGTGGATGGGGTGGGGGTGGTGGGACGGGGATGTGTTTTGTTAGAGATGCCTACTGACCGTAGTAGGATTTACTTTGTATTCAGGTAAGGCGGGTCTTCTCTATTACTGAGTACCGCCAAAGATCTCAGTCCAGTGACATTGTCTTGGAGAGGTGTAAGTGTGTGAGGTCGGAATTTATCAGGTCGTCCCAGGTTTTTCTGGGTCTGCCTACTCCGTGGCTACCGTCTATCTTTATTGCCCTGCACTTTTTTATACAGCTGTCGTCTTTCATGCGCATCACGTGACCATACCAACGTAGCCTTCTCTCGACTAAACAACATCTGATCCCTCTTATTTCTAATTTTTCCCTTAGTTCGTTTATGCTTTGCCGTTCACGTATATTACTATTACACATCCAGCGGAGCATGCAAGCTTCGTTCCTCTCTAGTCTGCGTATATCCTCTGCACACAATGCCCAGGTCTCACTGCCATGCAACATTGCTGTTCGTATGCAGGCATCATACAGCCTGCCTTTCATTTTTAGGGAGAACCCTTTAGCGGCTAATAGTGGTATAAGCTCTCTGAACTTTTTCCATCCAGTCCTGACTCTAGCTACTGTACTTTCAGAGCACCCTCCCCCACTGCTGATTTTGTCACCCAGGTAACGGAAGCTGTCCACTATTTCTATAGAACCCTCTGCGCAATTGAAAGAGCTAGTATTTTGTGGGCACTTGCTGCTACTTATTGCACCAGAGCACCGGCCACATGTAAAATCTATGTTCTTAGTTAGCTTACCTGTGATCCCACTACATCTTTTATGCACCCAAACTTTGCATTTGGGATATAAAATGGAGTTTCTACCTACGCCTTTCCTACACACTGAGCATGGCCATTTCCCGGAAGGGACCGGCGCCTTATTTTCTTTCCTACAAACTAGCACTTTAGTCTTAGCCAGGTTAATTTTAAGGCCTTTAGATTCTAGGCCGTGCTTCCATGTTTGGAATTTCTTCTCTAGCTCGGCCATTGATTCAGCTATGAGCATTAGATCATCTGCGTATAGGAGTTCCCATGGGCAGCCGGTCTTGAACTCCACTGTTATAGCCTGTAGGGCAATAATAAATAGTAGGGGGCTAAGAACAGAGCCCTGATGAACACCAACTTTTACGCTAAACTCTTCACTATATTCGTTGTTAATTCTAACCTTGCTGACTGTTTCTTTATACATGGCTTGTATAGCTCTCACAAGCCATTCATCAACACCTAGTTTTCTAAGAGCCCACCAGATAATGGAACGGGGGACTCTATCGAAGGCTTTCTCCAAGTCAACAAAAGCTAAGTATAGGGGTTTAATTTGAGCTAGGTACTTCTCCTGTAGTTGTCGTACAATGAAAAGAGCGTCTGTGGTACTTTTGCCTGACACAAACCCGAACTGCATTTCATCTAGATCAATTCTCTCTCTGATTAGTTGCACTATTACTTTTTCCGTGACCTTCATGACCTGGTCGATTAATTTAATGCCTCTATAGTTACTCCAATCTAGGGCGTCTCCTTTACCCTTGTAAAAGTTAATGATGATGCTGCTACGCCAGTCCTTCGGAACAACCCCATCCTGTATTACTTGGTTTACTATCCGGGTGACCATGGTGTGTCCCACCGTTCCAGAGGCTTTCAGCATCTCAGCAACTATTTCCGAAGGCCCAGCCGCCTTACCCGTCTTCATATCTTTGATTGCCTTACTTATATACGTTAGATAATTATTTTAATACGTTAGATAATTATTTTAATCAGAAATATGTTACCTGTTTGTGTTGTCTGTTGTGGTGTTGTTGTTGGAATAATTGTGGCTGAAATTAAAATAAAAGAAATGAAAATTACATATTATATCATAAACAGTTTATAAATTTATATTTATTATTTCACAAATATAAAAGTTAAATTTTTAAAATACAAGAAAATGCTGCACAACTATTTTTTATTTATTGAATTCAATATATATATTGTGCATTCATCATCATCATCATCATCATTTTACGTCCGCTTTTCCCTGCTTGCAAGGTTGGATGCCCTTCCTAACACCAACCTCATTTACAGTGAGTGCTGGGTGCTTTTTTGTTGTGGTACCTCCACGACCACTTTGCAGTGGAATGATAAGGACCCCAGTCCCTATCATCTCATTTCTACAGCTGAGTAAACTGGAGCAATGTGAAATAAAGTGTCTTGTTCAAGGAAACAACACATCACCCGGTCTGAGAATTGAACTCACAACCTTTCGATTGCAAGGCCAATGCTCTAACCACTAAGCCATGTGCCTGCATTGCTTATAAATATATAATTATTATTTCAGAAAATATTTTATATATTTTAATGGTACATATAGAACTAACTGGTTTTATCGACTTTAATATTTATAAAGTAATAATTATTTTCTACATACTTGTTGGGAGTGGAGTTGTTGTTGGTAACATTGTTGTTGTTGCTACTGGGGTTGTTGCTGTAAAATACACAAAAGAAATTATGATAAGAAGTAAAACGTTTCATGAGAAAAAAGGAAACACAAAACTATTTTAACAATTGTAGAAAAAATTAACATGTCTTTTGAAAATATTATTGTTAGCCAAAGGAAGGATATATATATACATATAGATGGGTAGAGAAAAAGAGTGAGAGACAGAGCAAGTGGTAGAAAGCAAGAAAGACAGGGAAAGAGAAAAATGGCTTGTAGGAGATATAGAAAGAAAGGATAAAAATGACTATCTAGAATTTTCCATTAGAAACTGTAAAAGACACAAGACATTTTACATCATAGTAAGTTGAGTAGTGCAGAAATACACCAAGAATTAAAATGTTGAGTTTTTAACCATTGTCATTCCTAAAACATTAATATGAAATAAAATAAATGTGATTCTACAGACAAATGGTGTTTGTCACCTTATAAAATATAACAAAACATACAGACATTTATTTTGTCTACCTCTTCAAGAAAGAGTACTGAATAGGACAAGCGAAATATAACTGATATATGTAAGAATTCTGGATCATAAATCACTTTTGAATTAAGGAATAATTATTATTACATTTATAGTAGCAGCCTACAGAGAAGTAAAGGTATATAGGATTTATGGGAAAGTACTAATATCAATGGAATCAATTCCTACTTACTGCCTGATTCAAAACATCCTATGAAAGATACTGTAACTCTCAGTCTACAATCAGGTGAAACAGGAACAAAGTGGATTTTTACTGTATCTGATGTTGTACCAAATGGTATTTTAACAATTTCACCTTTAGGATTATTCTAGGTACACAAAAAAACAGCAAAAAGACAACATCAGGTAAGGGTTGCTTATTTCAGAAAAATATGCAGAATAATTTATAAAACAAAATGTTTTCTAATAATTATGAAATAGTTAAAATATATTAATTCAATGGTTCCAAAATACATATCACATAATTTTTGATCATCTTCCTCTACAAACTTTACATTACATCATCTGTTTATGTTAAATGTTTCAAAATGATATTTAAATTTATCCAAATATGTCATAATTAATGGAATTATTTCAATTAAACTGTGACAATAGTTTTATCACAAATTAAATTAATTGAAACTCACCTTAAATCTTTTAACCTCTCCACCAGTTAGAATAACATCAAACGTCTCAAGACATTTAGATCGTATCAGATGAATAGATGCACCATATCTTAAAGAGTCACCAACAAACATAGTTACTGTACGTTTCTTATCATCTATAGCAGGACTCCATCCTTTGTTTCCAGGTCTAATAACATCTGGATTTTCCTCATTGCTTGACAATTTAATATCCCAGGATCTTATTAATGAAACATCTTCCAAACCATCATTAGCTACGCACCATGATTCTACAAAATAATACAAGTAAAAGACAACCGAAAAACAATATTTTCATAATTATTATCATGATTTCCTATACGTTAGATAATTATTTTAATCAGAAATATGTTACCTGTTTGTGTTGTCTGTTGTGGTGTTGTTGTTGGAATAGTTGTGGCTGAAATGAAAACAAAAGAAATGAAAATTACATATTATATCATAAACAGTTTATAAATTTATATTTATTATTTCACAAATATAAAATTTAAATTTTTAAAATACAAGAAAATGCTGCACAACTAATTTTTATTTATTGAATTCAATATATATTGTGCATTGCTTATATATATATAATTATTATTTCAGAAAATATTTTATATATTTCAATGGTACATATAGAACTAACTGGGTTTATCGACTTTAATATTTATAAAGTAATAATTATTTTCTACATACTTGTTGGGAGTGGAGTTGTTGTTGGTAACATTGTTGTTGTTGCTACTGGGGTTGTTGCTGTAAAATACAACAAAAGAAATTATGATAAGAAGTAAAACGTTTCATGAGAAAAAAAGGAAACACAAAACTATTTTAACAATTGTAGAAAAAATTAACTTGTCTTTTGAAAATATTATTGTTAGCCAAAGGAAGGATATATATATACATATAGATAGATGGGTAGAGAAAAAGAGTGAGAGACAGAGCAAGTGGTAGAAAGCAAGAAAGACAGGGAAAAAGAAAGATGGCTTGCAGGAGATATAGAAAGAAAGGATAGAAATGACTATCTAGAATTTTCCATTAGAAACTGTAAAAGACACAAGACATTTTACATCATAGTAAGTAAGTTGAGTAATGCAGAAATACACCAAGAATTAAAATGTTGAGTTTTTAACCATTGTCATTCCAAAAACATTAATATGAAATAAAATAAATGTGATTCTACAGACAAATGGTGTTTGTCACCTTATAAAATATAGGAAAACATAGACATTTATTTTGTCTACCTCTTCAAGAAAGAGTACTGAATAGGTCAAGCAAAATATAACTGATATATGTAAGGATTCTGGATCATAAATCACTTTTGAATTAAGGAATAATTATTATTACTTTTATACTAGCAGCCTACAGAGAAGTAAAGGTATATAGGATTTATGGGAAAGTACTAATATCAATTGAATCAATTCCTACTTACTGCCTGATTCAAAACATCCTATGAAAGATACAGTAACTCTCAGTCTACAATTAGGTGAAACAGGAACAAAGTGGATTTTTACTGTATCTGATGTTGTACCAAATGGTATTTTAACAATTTCACCTTTAGGATTATTCTAGGTACACAAGAAAACAGCAAAAAGACAGCATCAGGTAAGGGTTGGTTATTTCAGAAAAATATGCAGAATAATTTACAAAACAAAATGTTTTCTAATAATTATGAAATAGTTAAAATATATTAATTCAATGGTTCCAAAATACATATCACATAATTTCTGATCATCTGCCTCTACAAACTTTACATTACATCATCTATTTATGTTAAATGTTTCAAAATGATATTTAAATTTATCCAAATATGTCATAATTAATGGAATTATTTCAATTAAACCTTTACTGTGACAATAGTTTTATCACAAATTAAATCAATTGAAACTCACCTTAAATCTTTTAACCTCTCCACCAGTTAGAATAACATCAAACATCTCAACACATTTAGATCGTATCAGATGAATAGATGCACCATATCTTAAAGAGTCACCAACAAACATAGTTACTGTAAGTTTCTTATCATCTATAGCAGGACTCCATCCTTTGTTTCCAGGTCTAATAACATCTGGATTTTCCTCATTGCTTGACAATTTAATATCCCAGGATCTTATTAATGAAACATCTTCCAAACCATCATTAACAGCACACCATGATTCTACAAAATAATACAAGTAAAAGACAACAGAAAAACAATACTTTCATAATTATTATCATGATTTCCTGTACGTTAGATAATTATTTTAATCAGAAATATGTTACCTGTTTGTGTTGTCTGTTGTGGTGTTGTTGTTGGAATAGTTGTGGCTGAAATTAAAATAACATATTATATCATAAACAGCTTATAAATTTATATTTATTATTTCACAAATATAAAAGTTAAATTTTTAAAATACAAGAAAATGCTGCACAACTATTTTTTATTTATTGAATTCAATATATATTGTGCATTGCTTATATATATATATAATTGTTATTTCAGAAAATATTTTATATATTTTAATGGTACATATAGAAGTAACTGGTTTTATCGACTTTAATATTTATAACGTAATAATTATTTTCAACATACTTGTTGGGAGTGGAGTTGTTGTTGGTAACATTGTTGTTGTTGCTACTGGGGTTGTTGCTGTAAAATACAATAAAAGAAATTATGATAAGAAGTAAAACGTTTCATGAGAAAAAAGGAAACACAAAACTATTTTAACAATTGTAGAAAAAAATAACTTGTCTTTTGAAAATATTATTGTTAGCGAAAGGAAGGATATATATATATATACATATAGATAGATGGGTAGAGAAAAAGAGTGAGAGACAGAGCAAGTGGTAGAAAGCAAGAAAGACAGGGAAAGAGGAAAATAGCTTGTAGGAGATATAGAAAGAAAGGATAGAAATGACTATCTAGAATTTTCCATTAGAAACTGTAAAAGACACAAGACATTTTACATCATAGTAAGTAAGTTGAGTAATGCAGATATACACCAAGAATTAAAATGTTGAGTTTTTAACGATTGTCATTCCAAAAACATTAATATGAAATAAAATAAATGTGATTCTACAGACAAATGGTGTTTGTCACCTTATAAAATATAGCAAAACATACAGACATTTATTTTGTCTACCTCTTCAAGAAAGAGTACTGAATAGGTCAAGCAAAATATAACGGATATATGTAAGGATTCTGGATCATAAATCACTTTTGAATTAAGGAATAATTATTATTACATTTATAGTAGCAGCCTACAGACAAGTAAAGGTTTATAGGATTTATGGGAAAGTACTAATATCAATGGAATCAATTCCTACTTACTGCCTGATTCAAAACATCCTATGAAAGATACAGTAACTCTCAGTCTACAATTAGGTGAAACAGGAACAAAGTGGATTTTTACTGTATCTGATGTTGTACCAAATGGTATTTTAACAATTTCACCTTTAGGATTATTCTAGGTACACAAGAAAACAGCAAAAAGACAGCATCAGGTAAGGGTTGGTTATTTCAGAAAAATATGCAGAATAATTTACAAAACAAAATGTTTTCTAATAATTATGAAATAGTTAAAATATATTAATTCTATGGTTCCAAAATACATATCACATAATTTCTCATCATCTGCCTCTACAAACTTTACATTACATCATCTGTTTATGTTAAAATGTTTCAAAATGATACTTAAATTTATCCAGCTCGGCAGAACATGAAAGCTTCAGCCTACGAGATGATGGGCAGATATGGAAGTTTGTTAAGGCTGGCGAATCATGGAAAAGAGACACCAGCTGGTCTGAAAACAGTGTACCCACAACAACTGACAATAAAGAAACTGAAAAAACTCTGGGAAACTAAATCAGAACAACCTGCCATCCCCTGCACATAATCATAGACTGGAATCAAAGTACAAACTGTTGTCCTTGAATGCACGTAGTCTATGCAATAAGATTCATCTTTTTGACTCCTACGTCAAAAGTATCAAGCCGGACTTCATTACAGTCACGGAAACTTGGGCACATCCCTTACTCTGTGATGGGGTTTTCAGCATGACTGGCTACAACCTGTTTCGTAAAGACCGTATTAATCGTCGTGGTGGTGGTGTAATGGTCTACGTTCGGTCAAATCTGTCGGCAATTCCTTGTGCTGATTTGAACCAATCACAGCAGGAAGTTTTTTTCTGCGATATACGTATGACCATGTCAACACTGCTACTTGGAGTCGTTTACCGTCCCCCAAATTACCATCAGGACACTCAACTTTGTGATATCCTCAGAGCTGCTGCCAGGAAGACAGCCACTTATGTTTTCATTGCAGGTGACTTCAATCACCCTGAGATTGACTGGGAGACCTTTCGTTGGCCGCCAAGTGCAAATGACTTCCTTGAGCTGGTGCTGGACTCGAGTTGGTCCCAGGTGGTCACCTCCCCAACGAGAGGTGACAACACTTTGGACCTACTCTTCACCACTACTCCTGAAACGGTCATTAGTGTTACTGCTGAGGAACCTTTAGGTGACTCTGATCATGCTATGATCATTGCCAATCTATCCCTCATGGGCAGTAACAAGAACCACAACCATCTCCAAACTGCTCACTTTGACTGGAATAAAGCAGACTGGAACTGTTACTGCACCGAGTTGCAACGGCCAAACTGGCTTGAGTTCTACGACTCTGGAGATGTCAACACTGTACTCCAGAACATCCTGAGCTCAATATGGACAGCATGTGCAGCATCGGTGCCACGTAAGCGGAAAAAACATCCTAAAAGCACAATTTGGGAGACTGCAGCAGTCCGTCTTGCCAGAAAAGAACGGCGCAATGCTGAACGTGAGTACAAACTTCACAAATCAGACATTAATAGGAAGAGGCGAAATAGATCGTCCAACCACCTCAAACAGGTGACAAAAAAGGCAGTGCTTCAATTTGAGCAGCGCATAGCAACCAGCCCTGACAGTAAGGTGTTCTGGAAGTATGTTCACTCAAAGCAGAGGCCTCACTCTCCAGTTGGTCCTCTTCGCAATCCCCACACAAGCCAGGTTACTGACGACCCCAAGGAATGCGCAGAGCTCATTGCTGAATGCTATGCAGGCATTTTCACCATTGAAGACCAGAGTGTACCATCTCCACCACCTATGACACCGGACTCTATTACAACCATGGAATTTACACCTGCAATGCTGCGACGTCACCTAAAAAATAAACGCAACCATGCCTCTCCTGGTCTTGATGGTGTTACGTACCTGCTTCTTAAACGTGGTGGGTACTTCCTTCTACACCAGTTATCACGCTTCTTCCAATTCTGTCTGAACAACAGTGCTACTCCAGAACAGTGGAAAACTGCCAGTGAAATTCCTCTGTTCAAAAAGGGTGACCGCACATCACCTGTGAACTATCGTCCAGTCAGTCTTACTAGTTGCATCGCCAAACTGATGGAATCCTGTGTCAGAGAAACACTTTGGAACTTCTGGAGCTCTCACAGTCTTATCCGGCCCTCGCAATTTGGATTTATCCCCAACTCCAGCTGCTGTGATCAACTTATAGAGTTTCTTGAGGACATCACCCGGATCACTGATGGCGGCTCATGGGTGGATGTTGTTTACCTTGACTTTGCGAAGGCCTTCAATTCTGTGCCGCACAAAAGGCTTATGGCAAAACTCTCTGCAATGGGTGTGAAGGATGATCTTTTTAACTGGTTGAAGTCCTTCATTCTCAGTCGAAGAGAGGTAGTCACGGTTCTGGGATAGCATTCCTCACCATATGAGATGTCATCTGGTGTACCTCAGGGATCTGTTCTTGGCCCCCTTTTGTTTGTGGCATATATTAATGACATAGATGCCAACTTAAGGAATGCCACAGTACTAAAGTACGCAGACGACATCAAGCTGTACCTTGAGATAAAAAGGACAGATCCTGAACACTATAGATCTTGCTTGCAGTCTGACCTGGACACAATGCAACAGTGGATCTCAGACTGGCAACTCAATCTAGCTGTGGACAAGTGCACCACCATGCATTTTGGGAGTAAAAACCCAGCGTCCACATACTCCCTCCACAGCACTAATATCAAGAAGTCTTCCTGTGAACGTGACCTGGGCATTACGGTCAGCAGCGATTTGCGTTGGACGAGGCACGTCTCTAAAATTGTCAAGAGGGCCGAGGGTGTCTTAGCATCACTCAGCAAGACCTTTGTCAGCCGCTCTCCAGATATCTATTTAAGGCTGTATACAGCTATGGTGTGACCACACTTAGAATTTGCATCACCAGTCTGGAACCCCTATCTTGCTCAGGACATTGACCGCCTGGAAACTGTTCAGAGACGTGCAACCAAGCGAATACCCTCCATCAGGCATCTACCATACTCTGAGCGCCTTGCTTCCCTGGGCATGGATTCATTGAAGCTCCGACGCCTGGCAACTGACTTGGTAAACACCCACAAAATTGTTAACCATGTTGCCAACAACAACCCTGAGTGCCTTTTCGATTTCCATGTGTCTAACACACGTGGACATGCCCACAAAGTAAGAAAACAGCACAGTTCCCATGACTTTCGGAAACATTTTTTCACGCTCAGAGTTGCTGAAGCATGGAACAAACTACCTGCATCAGTTGTTAGCTGTCGAGACACTGCATCCTTTAAGGCCTCCATGCTTCCCGAGATCCGCCAACACTACAGCTAACACATACAAACATGTACTTCCCTGGCATTTGTGTATTATTCTATGTACTATATTGACGAGTTGTAGTGCACCTGAGCACTTTACACAATAATTTCATTATTATTATTATAATTAATAGAATTATTTCAACTAAACCTTCACTGTGACAATAGTTTTATCACAAATTAAATCAACTGAAACTCACCTTAAATCTTTTAACCTCTCCACCAGTTAGAATAACATCAAACGTCTCAACACATTTAGATCGTATCAGATGAATAGATGCACCATATCTTAAAGAGTCACCAACAAACATAGTTACTGTAAGTTTCTTATCATCTATAGCAGGACTCCATCCTTTGTTTCCAGGTCTAATAACATCTGGATTTTCCTCATTGCTTGACAATTTAATATCCCAGGATCTTATTAATGAAACATCTTCCAAACCATCATTAACAGCACACCATGATTCTACAAAATAATACAAGTAAAAGACAACAGAAAAACAATATTTTCATAATTATTATCATGATTTCCTATACGTTAGATAATTATTTTAATCAGAAATATGTTACCTGTTTGTGTTGTCTGTTGTGGTGTTGTTGTTGGAATAGTTGTGGCTGAAATTAAAATAAAAGAAATGAAAATTACATATATCATAAAAGTTTATAAATTTATATTTATTATTTCACAAATATAAAAGTTAAATTTTTAAAATACAAGAAAATGCTGCACAACTAATTTTTATTTATTGAATTCAATATATATTGTGCATTGCTTATATATATATATAATTATTATTTCAGAAAATATTTTATATATTTTAATGTTACATATAGAACTAACTGGGTTTATCGACTTTAATATTTATAAAGTAATAATTATTTTCTACATACTTGTTGGGAGTAGAGTTGTTGTTGGTAACATTGTTGTTGTTGCTACTGGGGTTGTTGCTGTAAAATACAACAAAAGAAATTATGATAAGAAGTAAAACGTTTCATGAGAAAAAAGGAAACAAAACTATTTTAACAATTGTAGAAAAAAAAACTTGTCTTTTGAAAATATTATTGTTAGCGAAAGGAAGGATATATATATATATACATATAGATAGATGGTTAGAGAAAAAGAGTGAGAGACAGAGCAAGTGGTAGAAAACAAGAAAGACAGGGAAAGAGAAAAATGGCTTGTAGGAGATAGAGAAAGAAAGGATAGAAATGACTATCTAGAATTTTCCATTAGAAACTGTAAAAGACACAAGACATTTTACATCATAGTAAGTAAGTTGAGTAATGCAGAAATACACCAAGAATTAAAATGTTGAGTTTTTAACCATTGTCATTCCAAAAACATTAATATGAAATAAAATAAATGTGATTCTACAGACAAATGGTGTTTGTCACCTTATAAAATATAGCAAAACATAGACATTTATTTTGTCTACCTCTTCAAGAAAGAGTACTGAATAGGTCAAGCAAAATATAACTGATATATGTAAGGATTCTGGATCATAAATCACTTTCGAATTAAGGAATAATTATTATTACTTTTATACTAGCAGCCTACAGAGAAGTAAAGGTATATAGGATTTATGGGAAAGTACTAATATCAATGGAATCAATTCCTACTTACTGCCTGATTCAAAACATCCTATGAAAGATACAGTAACTCTCAGTCTACAATTGGGTGAAACAGGAACAAAGTGGATTTTTACTGTATCTGATGTTGTACCAAATGGTATTTTAACAATTTCACTTTTTGGATTATTCTAGGTAAACACGAGAATGACAAAAGAAAAACAACATTAGGTAAGGATTTGGTCATTTCAGAAAAAATATGCAGAATAATTTACAAAACAAAATGTTTTCTAATAATTATGAAATAGTTAAAATATATTAAATCAATGGTTCCAAAATAAAAATCACCTAATTTTTGATCATCTGCCTCTATAAACTTTACATTTCATCATCTGTTTATGTTAAATGTTTCAAAATGATATTTAAATTTATCCAATTATGTCATAATTAATGGAATTATTTCAATTAAACCTTTACTGTGACAATAGTTTTATCACAAATCAAATTAATTGAAACTCACCTTAAATCTTTTAACCTCTCCACCAGTTAGAATAACATCAAACTTCTCAACACATTTAGATCGTATCAGACGAATAGATGCACCATATCTTAAAGAGTCACCAACAAACATAGTTACTGTAAGTTTCTTATCATCTATAGCAGGACTCCATCCTTTGTTTCCAGGTCTAATAACATCTGGATTTTCCTCATTGCTTGACAATTTAATATCCCAGGATCTTATTAATGAAACATCTTCCAAACCATCATTAGCTACGCACCATGATTCTACAAAATAATACAAGTAAAAGACAACAGAAAAACAATATTTTCATAATTATTATCATGATTTCCTATACGTTAGTTAATTATTTTAATCAGAAATATGTTACCTGTTTGTGTTGTGTGTTGTGGTGTTGTTGTTGTTGGAATAGTTGTGGCTGAAATTAAAATAAAAGAAATAAAAATTACGTATTATATCATAAACAGTTTATAAATTTATATTTATTTCACAAATATAGGGCGGTTTATTGGCAGTATCGGTAGAGGGTTGGACGCCATGCTTTGACGCATAGAGTTACGGCCCTTGCCATTCTGAGTTCAAATCCCGTCAAGGTTAACTTTGCCCTTCATCCTCACGGAGTCGATAAAATAAAGTACCAGTAATATACTGGTAAATTGCTGGCCTTGTACCAAAAGTAGAGACAATTATTTCCCAAATATAAAAGTCAAATTTTTAAAATACAAGAAAATGCTGCACAACTAATTTTTATTTATTGAATTCAATATATATTGTGCATTGCTTATAAATATATAATTATTATTTCAGAAAATATTTTATATATTTTAATGGTACATATAGAACTAACTGGTTTTATCGACTTTAATATTTATAAAGTAATAATTATTTTCTACATACATGTTGGGAGTGGAGTTGTTGTTGGTAACATTGTTGTTGTTGCTACTGGGGTTGTTGCTGTAAAATACAACAAAAGAAATTATGATAAGAAGTAAAACGTTTCATGAGAAAAAAGGAAACACAAAACTATTTTAACAATTGTAGAAAAAATTAACTTGTCTTTTGAAAATATTATTGTTAGCCAAAGGAAGGATATATATATACATATAGATAGATGGGTAGAGAAAAAGAGTGAGAGACAGAGCAAGTGGTAGAAAGCAAGAAAGACAGGGAAAGAGAAAAATGGCTTGTAGGAGATATAGAAAGAAAGGATAGAAATGACTATCTAGAATTTTCCATTAGAAACTGTAAAAGACACAAGACATTTTACATCATAGTAAGTAAGTTGAGTAATGCAGAAATACACCAAGAATTAAAATGTTGAGATTTTAATCTTTGTCATTCCTAAAACATTAATATGAAATAAAATAAATGTGATTCTACAGACAAATGGTGTTTGTCACCTTATAAAATATAGCAAAACATACAGACATTTATTTTGTCTACCTCTTCAAGAAAGAGTACTGAATAGGTCAACCAAAATATAACTGATATATGTAAGGATTCTGGATCATAAATCACTTTCGAATTAAGGAATAATTATTATTACTTTTATACTAGCAGCCTACAGAGAAGTAAAGGTATATAGGATTTATGGGAAAGTACTAATATCAATGGAATCAATTCCTACTTACAACCTGATTCAAAACATCCTATGAAAGATACTGTAACTCTCAGTCTACAATTGGGTGAAACAGGAACAAAGTGGATTTTTACTGTATCTGATGTTGTACCAAATGGTATTTTAACAATTTCACTTTTTGGATTATTCTAGGTACACACGAGAATGACAAAAGAAAAACAGCATTAGGTAAGGGTTTGGTCATTTCAGACAAATATGCAGAATAATTTACAAAACAAAATGTTTTCTAATAATTATCAAATAGTTAAAATATATTAAATCAATGGTTCCAAAATACAAATCACATAATTTCTCATCATCTGCCTCTACAAACTTTACATTACATCATCTGTTTATGTTAAATGTTTCAAAATGATATTTAAATTTATCCAAATATGTCATAATTAATGGAATTATTTCAATTAAACCTTTACTGTGACAATAGTTTTATCACAAATTAAATTAATTGAAACTCACCTTAAATCTTTTAACCTCTCCACCAGTTAGAATAACATCAAACTTCTCAACACATTTAGATCGTATCAGATGAATAGATGCACCATATCTTAATGAGTCACCAACAAACATAGTTACTGTAAGTTTCTTATCATCTATAGCAGGACTCCATCCTTTGTTTCCAGGTCTAATAACATCTGGATTTTCCTCATTGCTTGACAATTTAATATCCCAGGATCTTATTAATGAAACATCTTCCAAACCATCATTAACAGCACACCATGATTCTGAAAAATAATACAAGTAAAAGACAACAGAAAAACAATATTTTCATAATTATTATCATGATTTCCTATATGTTAGATAATTATTTTAATCAGAAATATGTTACCTGTTTGTGTTGTCTGTTGTGGTGTTGTTGTTGGAATAGTTGTGGCTGAAATTAAAATAAAAGAAATGAAAATTACATATTATATCATAAACAGTTTATAAATTTATATTTATTATTTCACAAATATAAAAGTTAAATTTTTAAAATACAAGAAAATGCTGCACAACTATTTTTTATTTATTGAATTCAATATATATTGTGCATTACTTATATATATATAATTATTATTTCAGAAAATATTTTATATATTTTAATGGTACATATAGAACCAACTGGTTTTATTGACTTTAATATTTATAAAGTAATAATTATTTTCTACATACTTGTTGGGAGTGGAGTTGTTGTTGGTAACATTGTTGTTGTTGCTACTGGGGTTGTTGCTGTAAAATACAACAAAAGAAATTATGATAAGAAGTAAAACGTTTCATGAGAAAAAAGGAAACAAAACTATTTTAACAATTGTAGAGAAAATTAACTTGTCTTTTGAAAATATTATTGTTAGCCAAAGGAAGGATATATATATACATATAGATAGATGGGTAGAGAAAAAGAGTGAGAGACAGAGCAAGTAGTAGAAAGCAAGAAAGACATGGAAAGAGAAAAATGGCTTGAAGGAGATATAGAAAGAAAGGATAGAAATGACTATCTAGAATTTTCCATTAGAAACTGTAAAAGACACAAGACATTTTACATCATAGTAAGTAAGTTGAGTAATGCAGAAATACACCAAGAATTAAAATGTTGAGTTTTTAACCATTGTCATTCCTAAAACATTAATATGAAATAAAATAAATGTGATTCTACAGACAAATGGTGTTTGTCACCTTATAAAATATAGCAAAACATACAGACATTTATTTTGTCTACCTCTTCAAGAAAGAGTACTGAATAGGTCAACCAAAATATAACTGATATATGTAAGGATTCTGGATCATAAATCACTTTTATGATCACTTTGAATTAATCACATTGAATTAAGGAATAATTATTATTACTTTTATGCTAGCAGCCTACAGAGAAGTAAAGGTATACAGGATTTATGGGAAAGTACTAATATCAATGGAATCAATTCCTACTTACTGCCTGATTCAAAACATCCTATGAAAGATACTGTAACTCTCAGTCTACAATTGGGTGAAACAGGAACAAAGTGGATTTTTACTGAATCTGATGTTGTACCAAATGGTATTTTAACAATTTCACTTTTTGGATTATTCTAGGTACACACGAGAATGACAAAAGAAAAACAGCATTAGGTAAGGGTTTGGTCATTTCAGACAAATATGCAGAATAATTTACAAAACAAAATGTTTTCTAATAATTATCAAATAGTTAAAATATATTAATTCAATGGTTCCAAAATACTTATCACATAATTTCTGATCATCTGCCTCTACAAACTTTACATTACATCATCTATTTATGTTAAATGTTTCAAAATGATATTTAAATTTATCCAATTATGTCATAATTAATGGAATTATTTCAATTAAACCTTTACTGTGACAATAGTTTTATCACAAATCAAATTAATTGAAACTCACCTTAAATCTTTTAACCTCTCCACCAGTTAGAATAACATCAAACTTCTCAACACATTTAAATCGTATCAGACGAATAGATGCACCATATCTTAAAGAGTCACCAACAAACATAGTTACTGTAAGTTTCTTATCATCTATAGCAGGACTCCATCCTTTGTTTCCAGGTCTAATAACATCTGGATTTTCCTCATTGCTTGACAATTTAATATCCCAGGATCTTATTAATGAAACATCTTCCAAACCATCATTAGCTACACACCATGATTCTACAAAATAATTCAAGTAAAACACAATAGAAAAACTATATTTTCATGATTATTATCATGATTTCCAACATGTCAGATAATTATATTAATCAGAAATACCCTGTAACTAACATAATGTTACCCTTTAACTAACACAATGACGACAGATACAGAACCTTCTGTAGAAGCTTTCATTCACTTCTTAGGAGCGATTGTCCTGTGCTTGACTGCTTCTGGTATGAAACCTATCTACATTACAGTTATCGAAGGTCTCGTTTGAATATTTGCTACTACCACCCTAAGGATAAAATCGCAAATACAAGCAGCTGAAATAGGGTTTACTCAAATGGTCTTTGAAGTAATGTTACTCGACAGAATGCATAACTTGGAGATCAGAGTGTCACTCCAGATAGTGCCACTACATCTCAGAATTGAGAGATCACAGGTCTGATACTGTGGGCATGTGGTTAAAATGCTTCAGGAAAGAAAAGCTGGACAGATTTTACGGACAAAACCAGCCAGCATGGGACTCAGGGGTAGACCCCCCCGAGCATGACGTTTGGATAACATCCGTGAGCTTGGCTGCTCTCACTTGGGGATCAGTGCTTCTGACAGGATCTACAGGAAGTAGTGTTTGAGCACTGCCTCCACGATCCTCGCAGGAATAATTGGGCGAAGAAGAAGAAATATGTTACCTGTTTGTGTAGTCTGTTGTAGTGTTGTTGGAATAGGTGTGGCTGAAATGAAAATAAAACAGAACAATTTCATTCACTATCATAGAATGTTTATAAATTTGTATTTATCATCTCATAATATATTTGGCTTACTTTCAATAATTAACTGTAATATATGTACATCTATTTTTATTGATTTTAATATTTATAGAGTAATGGTTATTTATACATACTTGTAACAAGAGGAGTGGTGGTAGGTAACATTGTTGTTGTGGCTGCTGGGGTTGTTGCTGTAAAAACAAACAAAATTAGCTATGGTAACCAGTAAAATGTCATTTGCAAAACGTGAAAACACAAATACAAATGTAGCATATTAATATCAATCCTGGGAAAATGTTATCAATAATTTCTGTACATTTTAATATAAACTAAACAAATGAAAATTTGCATATATGCAAATGTTTTATTTTTGCATAACATCTACAGAACGGTATATTATAAATATGTATCATTTAAAAATTAGGCAGCAAATTGTCAGTCGTTAGATCATCAGAATGCTTTGCAGTATTTGTTCCAGCTCTTTGCTTTCTGAGTTTACATTACCTGAGGTCATGTTTACCTTTCATCCATTTGAGGTCAATAAAAAAAGTACCAGTCTAGTACTGGAGTTGATTCTTCTATATCGTTTTCTCTCTATCCTTCTCTGAAAGAAATCTGTTATATTCAAACTTAGAAAGGGAGTAGGCTCTGCCAGGTTGAAAACTACCCTAGAGATGCTATATATCAATATGGGAGTTACAGGAAAAAAGGGAGAATCATTCCTGATGATGTTATTTCATTAAAACATATCACAACTTTATATCTAATAACCAAATAGTTCAATTTAACTGAATGTTCCTGTTATTAGTCATGAAGATCATCATCATCATCATCATCATCACCGTTTTACGTCCGTTCTTCCACGCTAGCATGGGTTAGACGGGTTGTCCTGTTGTGAGCAGTGTCCGGTCGGCTGACCTTGTCTTGCTCATACAGGAACTGATTCTGGCTGCTCTTCCTAACACCAACCTCATTTACAGTGAGTGCTGGGTGCTTTTTTTCTGTGGCACCTCCACGACCACTTTGAGTGGAATGATAGGGACTCCAGTCCTATCATCTCACTTCTACAGCTGAGTCAACTGGAGCAATGTGAAATAAAGTGTCTTGCTCAAGGAGACAACACATCACCCGGTCTGAGAATTGAACTCACAGCCTTTCAATTGCAAGCCCAATGCTCTAACCACTAAGCCATGTGACTCCACAATATTTGTTAAAAATTAGAAAACTTTAAACACATACATTTTTCTTTACTGGAATTCTTGTGAAGAAACCAAAGGAAAAAGAATTTTACATTAGTTTTTAACTCTTTATATATGCTATTGTATTTTTGTAGTAAAGGCTTTACTTCACATAATATCGAATCGATGAGATTTTGGTATTATGTATTTGAGAACAATACCTTAACATCCGTATGAGTGACTGATTACAGCTGGTTCGAACAGAAAGAGGTGAGAGAATTCTGGTTGGATACAGTCGGTTTAAATAATATCTTCCAATTGAAGAATAAAGGGAAACAGTATTACCACAAATGAATTTTACATAAACTTCTGAATTCAGGAATAATTATCATTTTTTTAAATTCTGCAATTTACAGACGTTTAACCATTTAGCATTTAAAACAGGCAGTATCCAGCCAGAATTTTCTCACCTCTTTCTGTCCAAACCAGCCATAACTGGCTGCTCATACTTGTGTTAGGATTTTGTTCTCAAAATAAATAATATCAAAATCTCGTAGGTTCAATAGAATGCAAAATAAAGCCATTACTGTGAAATTACAATAGTAAATATATAGTAATGTAAATGGTAAAGGATTAAATAAGGGAAATAAATATAGGATTTATGACAAAGTATTTATATCAATACAATGAATTCCTACTTACTGCCTGATTCAAAACATCCTATGAAAGATACTGTAACTCTCAGTCTACAATTGGGTGAAACAGGAACAAAGTGGATTTTTACTGTATCTGATGTTGTACCAAATGGTATTTTAACAATTTCACTTTTTGGATTATTCTAGGAAAAAATGGAAATAGCAATAAGTTAACATTAGTTGAAAGTTTTGTTATTTCAGAAAAATATGCAGAATAATTAACAAAGATAAATGTTTACCATTGATAATCCTTCTCTTAAAATACATTAATTCAATGGTTCTAAAATAAACTATATCACATAATTTCTGATCATCTGCTTCTACAAAGTTTTCATTACCCCATCTAAATGTATACAAATATGTTGTGATAGAATTATTTCAATAAAGTTTCCCTCTGACAATCATCATCATCATCATCTTCGTTTAACATCCATCTTCCACGCTAGCATGGGTTAGATGGGAGTTGTCACACTTGAGGCAAGGTTGGTCGGGTGACCGTGTCTCGCTCATATAGGACTATTTGGCGGGTTTTCTACAGCTGGATGCCCTTCCTAACACCAACCACATTTACAGTGTGGAACTGGGAGGTTTTTACTGTGTTACCTACACGGCCACATTACAGCGTGGACTGTGTGTTTCTTTGTCGTGACACCTACACGATCTCGATTTCATTTATCTCATTTATTTGGACTGGATGTTGTGGTAGCAACTTTACAGAGAGAGGGTGGTGTTGGTGGGAGTGGGAGGATAGAGTAGGAGTAGTGGATTGGGGTGTATATTTGGTTAAGAGGTGCCTACTGACTGTAGGTTTTGCTTTGTACATAGGCAAGGCGGGTCTTCGGTATTACTGCGTAGCGCCAAAGATCTCGGTCCAGTGACATTGTCTTAGAGAGGTGCAAGTGTGTAAGGTTGGAATTTATCAGATTGTCCCAGGTTTTTCTGGGTCTACCTACTCCGTAACTACCATCAATTTTGATCGCCCTGCACTTTTTTATACAGCTGTCGTCTTTCATGCGCATCACGTGGCCGTAGCAACGTAGTCTTCTCTCGAGTAAGCAGCATCTGATCCCTCTTATTCCTAATTTCTCACTTAGTTCATTTATGCTTTGCCATTCACGTATATTACTATTACACATCCAACGGAGCATGCATGCTTCGTTCCTCTCCAGTCTATGCAGGTTCTCTGCACGCAATGCCCATGTCTCATTGCCATGTAGCAATCCTGTTCGTATACAGGCATCATACAATCTGCCTTTCATTTTTAGAGAGAAACCTTTTGTGGCCAACAGCGGTATAAGCTCTCTGAACTTTTTCCATCCCGTTCTGACTCTGGCTACTGTACTTTCAGAACACCCTCCACCACTGCTGATTTCGTCACCCAGGTAACGGAAAGTGTCTACTATTTCTATAGAACCATTTGGGCAATAGAAGGGGCTAGTATCCTGTGGACACTTGCTACTTATTGCACCTGAGCATCGGCCACATATAAAGTCTACGTTCTTAGATAGTTTACCTGTGATCCCACTACATCTTTTATGTACCCATACTTTGCATTTGGGACATAAAATTGAATTTCTGCCTACTCCTTTCCTACACTCTGAGCAAGGCCATTTCCCTGAGGGTACTTGTATAATGAAGAATGTAAGTCTTTAGATCAGAAAGCATTAAATAGACAAACTCCATTACAAGTATGTACTTCATTTATTCTTGCTTCACACTGTGAAACTCATTTTGCCTGTATTTCCATGTGTGAGATACGACAGGATATGGCGTATCGAAGAATCAACGTTTTGATGATAGCAGATTTTTCTGGAGACTGGTCTTCTGTCTTAACTTCCGTTCTCTGGTCTAAGTAGTCCAGTTACTTGTATCGCTATGCCGAAGGTTTTGATTGGCTCACACTTCAGCCAATTTACTTCCGTCACATTTTTCTTCCGCCGAAGGAAAATACATTTAATTACAAAGGATATATATTACTGCTACACTGTGCCTTATTTTCCTTTCTACAAACTAGGACTTTAGTCTTAGAAAAGTTAACTTTAAGGCCTTTTGATTCTAGGCCATGCTTCCATGTTTGGAATTTCTTTTCTCGATTCAGCTATGAGCGTTAGATCATCTGCGTATAGGAGTTCCCATGGGCAGCCGGTCTTGAACTCCACTGTTATAGCCTGAAGGGCAATAATAAATAGTAGGGGGCTAAGAACGGAGCCCTGATGAACACCAACTTTTACGCTAAACTCTTCACTATATTCGTTGTTAATTCTAACCTTGCTGACTGTTTCTTTATACATGGCTTGTATAGCTCTCACAAGCCATTCGTCAACGCCTAGTTTTCTAAGAGCCCACCAGATAATGGAACGAGGGACTCTGTCGAAGGCTTTCCCCAAGTCGACAAAAACTAAGTATAGGGGTTTACTTTTAGCTAGGTACTTCTCCTGTAGTTGTCGTACAATGAAAAGAGCGTCTGTGGTACTTTTGCCTGACACAAACCCGAACTGCATTTCATCTAGGTCAATTCTCTCTCTGATTAGTTTCGCTATTACTTTTTCCGTGACCTTCATGACCTCGTCGATTAATTTAATGCCTCTATAGTTACTCCTATCTAGGGCATCTCCTTTACCCTTGTAGCAGTTAATGATGATGCTGCTACGCAAGTCTTTTGGTATGACCCCATTCTGTATTACTTGGTTAACTATATGGGTGACCATAGTGTGTCCCACCATACCAGATGCCTTCAACATCTCAGCAACTATCTCCGAAGACCCAGCTGCTTTGCCTGTCTTCATATCTTTGATTGCCTTACTTATTATACTACCTTTAACTTGCAACGCTGGTCCTTCTATTGGATCAATTTGGGGCAGACTATCTTTGTCCCACTTATTCTGCTCATTTAATAGTCTCTCGTAGTGACACTTCCAGGCTATCTTCTTATCAGTATCAGTGAGAGCAAGTACACCGTTATCATTACGGACACACTTCTCCCCGACAATATCACGGTTTTCCTTGACACATTGTCTAGCAATCCTGAACACCTCGCGTTGTAGAACATGCTTGAACTTTCTATCCCCTGCTTCCCTTTTTGCAAGGTACACTTGTCTCCTAGTTTCTCTCCTGGCCACTTGATAGTGCTCTCTACTTCCCCCATCCTGCCATACTTTCCAAGCCGGCTTTTTGGCCTTGATTGTCTCTTCTACCTTACTGTTCCACCACCAAGTTACTCTCCTCCTGCAATAGGTCTGCTCCAGCCACAGATTTCATCCGTTTCTTTCAGCAGGTTCACTTTCAAGAATTGCCACTGTTCCTCTATATCACACGTCTCTAATTGTTCTTCCTTATTGTCAAAGACATCAAGTAATAAGCTTTTAAATTTGTCACTGGCTATGGGGTCCTTCAACTTCCATATTCTTCTCCTCAAGGTAGGCCTCCTCTGTCGTCGAGTACATCTATTTCTGACTGTGAGGTCACTAACTACTAGGCTATGTTGGGAGGTGCATTCTTCACGGAGGAGGGATTTAGTGTTTACAACAGACACCTTGTCCCGTCTTCTAGTAAGGATATAATCTATCTGGCTGGCGTGTTCCCCTGATCTATAGGTGATCAAGTGGTCTTCACGTTTTTTGAAGTTTGTGTTACAGATAGTTAGGTTATTTGCGTCACAGAATTCCAGGATTCTGAAGCCCTCCTCATTTCTATTTCCAACCCCATAGCCTCCATGGATTCCATCATGGCCATCACTATGTTGTCCAACGTGGCCGTTTAGATCACCAGCAATAATAATAGGTAGTCGCTGTCGGTTATTTGGGCGGTAGTGTGCATTAGCGTCTCATAGCACCTGTCCTTTATAACGTCAAGTAGACCAGATTGGGGTGCATAAGCGGATATTATTGTCACAGTAGTTTTATTTAGAACTAGCCTTATTTTAATTATTCTGTCATTTACTCTATTTACGTCGATTACCTTATTTACCCATTTTTCTGCTAACATAATTCCTACACCACCCAGTCCATTGTCATTTCCCACCCAGAAAAGTTTATAGCATCGTTTTTTACCCACGATGAATCTGGCAGACCCCCCCCCCCTCTCCACCTAGTCTCTTGAATACAACAAACATTAACTTCTTTACGTTCAAGCATCTCTACAACCTCATTTGAGCGACCTTTCAATGTGCCTACGTTCATGGTACCAACTCTGAAGTTGGGAGGGTGGGATGGATGGGTTGGAGGGGCAGGGGGGGGGGGGGTGTAGGAGACTGAATTTTGTTGGTCATCCGTGTCTGAAATAAAGAGGGGTCCTTGTATTCTCGTCTTGCAGCGGGAGGTGAATTTATCTTTATCTGTGACATTGTCATTGAGTGTTTAGACTTTTCAAGTTTCCGCAGTCAACCCTTTAAACAGGTCTAAATTTAAGGAGTAGTAACCGAGGTGGAAGCTTTGCTATACTGATTTGTTAGAGAACTTACTAAAGCTGCTGAGTTCTGATTGGACCATATAGCAATATGTTTATAAAAATTTTAATTAATTGAAACTTACCCTAAATCTTTTAACCTCTCCACCAGTTAGAATAACATCAAACTTCTCAACACATTTAGATCGTAAGAGTTGAATTGCTGCACCATATTTTAAAGAGTCACCAACAAACACAGTTACTGTAAGTTTCTTATCATCTCTAGCAGGACTCCATCCTTTGTTTCCAGGTCTAATAACATCTGGATTTTCCTCATTGCTTGACAATTTAATACCCCAGGATCTTATTAATGAAACATCTTCCAAACCATCATTAACTACACACCATGATTCTACAAAATAGTACAAGTAAAACACAATAGAAAAATAATATTTTCATGATTATTATCATGATTTCCTACATGTCAGATAATTTTATTAATCAGAAATATGTTACCTGTTTGTGTTGTTGGTTGTAGTGTTGTTGTTGGAATAGTTGTGGCTGAAAGGAAAAAAAATAAAATTACATACATTATAATAGAGAATTTATAAATCTGTATTTATTATTTCATAATGTACTTGGTACATTTTTTATAATCAAATGTAAGATATGTACATATATTTTTTACAGATTTTAATGTTTATAGAGTAATGGTTATTTATACATACATGTTGTGAGTGTAGTTGTTGATGGTAACATTGTTGTTGTTGCTGCTGGGGTTGTTGCTGTGATGAAATGGAAAAGAAATTGTGATAACAACTGTGATGAAGACATGGAAGAATGAAGCACAGGCATATATTAGTTAGTGAAATACCTTCTACTGTTTATTGTTAGTTAATGATATGACAACTGTATAACTGTAGATATAATAATAATAATGATAATAATGAAATTATTGTGTAAAGTGCTCAGGTGCACTACAAGTCGTCAAAGGTGCATGTATAGTACATAGAATAATATACAAATGTCAGGAAAGTGAATAGTGTATGAGTCATAATATACATGTGTATATGATATGAGTTATAGAAATATAATATTTTCTGATGTTTATTGTTAGTAAATGCTATAACAATTGTATAACTTAAAATGAATGAGAAGGAGGAAAATATACAAATATGATATTAATTATAGAAATACTTTTTGTTAATTACTATTAACTAAAGTTATGAGAATTGTATAGTTGGAAATGTTCTGTTTTTATAAAATACAATAAAAACATTTCATAAATTTATTATATCATTTAAGAATATAAAATGTAACACTACGTTAAAATATGTAAATTTAACCAACATTCATCTTATTTCCTGAAATTATAATCAAACGTCACTCTTTCATTTGGGATATTCAGAAAACTATATTCATTTGAAAGTTTGTGTAAACTACTTTTGGTCTTCAAATTTTATATTATCTAAATTTCCAATTATTAGAAGATCCATAATTATGAAAAAATTGATAAAGATACAGAATCATTATGCTAATCTCTAGTGTTCTAATTTAATTCATAATAATTTTGCTTTTAATCTAATATTCAAGAGATGACAAAATACTGGAAATAAATATAGGATTTATGACAAAGTATTTATATGAATACAGTGAATTCCTACTTACTGCCTGATTCAAAACATCCTATGAAAGATACTGTAACTCTCAGTCTACAATTGGGTGAAACAGGAACAAAGTGGATTTTTACTGTATCTGATGTTGTACCAAATGGTATTTTAACAATTTCACTTTTTGGATTATTCTAGGAAAAAATGGAAATAGCAATAAGTTAACATTAGTTGAAAGTTTTGTTATTTCAGAAAAATATGCAGAATAATTAACAAAGATAAATGTTTACTATTAATAATCCTTCTATTTAAAATACAAAATACATTAATTCAATGGTTCTAAAATAAACTATACCACATAATTTCTGATCGCCTGCTTCTAGAAAGTTTTAATTACCCCATATAAATGTATACAAATATGTTGTGATAGAATTATTTCAATAAAGTTTCCCTCTGACAATATGTTTATAAAAAAATTTTAATTAATTGAAACTTACCCTAAATCTTTTAACCTCTCCACCAGTTAGAATAACATCAAACTTCTCAACACATTTAGATCGTAAGAGATGAATTGCTGCACCATATTTTAAAGTGTCACCAACAAACATAGTTACTGTAAGTTTCTTATCATCTATAGCAGGACTCCATCCTTTGTTTCCAGGTCGAATAACATCTGGATTTTCATCATTGCTTGACAATTTAATATCCCAGGATCTTATTAATGAAACATCTTCCAAACCATCATTAGCTACGCACCATGATTCTACAAAATGATAGAAGTAAAACAATAGAAAAATAATATTTTCATGATTATTATCATGATTTTCTACATGTCAGATAATTTTATTAATCAGAAATATGTTACCTGTTTGTGTTGTTGGTTGTAGTGTTGTTGTTGGAATAGTTGTGGCTGAAATTTAAAAAAATAAAATTACATACATTATAATAGAGAATTTATAAATCTGTATTTATTATTTCATAATGTACTTGGTACATTTTTTTATAATCAAATGTAAGATATGTACATATATTTTTTACAGATTTTAATGTTTATAGAGTAATGGTTATTTATACATACATGTTGTGAGTGTAGTTGTTGATGGTAACATTGTTGTTGTTGCTGCTGGGGTTGTTGCTGTGATGAAATGGAAAAGAAATTGTGATAACAACTGTGATGAAGACATGGAAGAATGAAGCACAGACATATATTAGTTAGTGAAATACCTTCTATTGTTTATTGTTAGTTAATGATATGACAACTGTATAACTGTAGATATGATATGAGTTATAGAAATATAATATTTTCTGATGTTTATTGTTAGTAAATGCTATAACAATTGTATAACTTAAAATGGGAAGGAGGAAAATATACCAATATGATGGAACACTACGTTAAAATATGTAAATTTAACCAACATTCCTCTTATTTTCTAAAAGTATAATCAAATGTCACTTTCATTGGGGATATTCATAAAACTATATTCATTTGAAAGTTTGTGTAAACTATTTTTGGTCTTCAAATTTTATATTATCTAAATTTCTAATGATTAGAAGATCTAGAATTATGAAAAAAATCGATAAAGATACAGAATCATTAAGCTAATCTGTAGTGTTCTAATTTAATTCATAATAATTTTGTTTTAATCTGTAGCGACCTACATTCCGAGGGCTCATGGATACATTTTCCGTTCGTTGTTTGGCTCAGTTCAGCCAATCACTACCAGCGTAGGGAAATGTATTTCAACTTGCGCCCAGAGGGAAAAATTCCCGCTTCTTTTCGCTAAATTCTCTCTTGCAGCTCAAGACCGTTAGGGTAAACATCTCTTGATTTCGTTCCTCAAACATAGACAATATGTAGCAACAAATATCACTACCAGTCTGGCTAACGCCTCAGCCAGTTGACCATACCTCTTTAAACTCTTAATTGGTTTATTCATTTCTTGTGGTATGCCATCTAATCGGTTTGTAAATAAATTATATATTATAAACATTATAAAGTCGTATGATGCTGTTTTCCACAACATTGCTTTTAACATCTTCAATGGTGACTTCTGTGATACAATACACAAATACATACATTCTCAACACATACATCTGTATCATCATCTATCTTCTAAAATACTTATTTCTAAAAATCTAATATTCAACGGATGACAAAATACTGGAAATAAATATAGGATTTATGACAAAGTATTTATATCAATACAATGAATTCCTACTTACTGCTTGATTCAAAACATCCTATGAAAGATACTGTAACTCTCAGTCTACAATTGGGTGAAACAGGAACAAAGTGGATTTTTACTGTATCTGATGTTGTACCAAATGGTATTTTAACAATTTCACTTTTTGGATTATTCTAGGAAAAAATGGAAATAGCAATAAGTTAACATTAGTTGAAAGTTTTGTTATTTCAGAAAAATATGCAGAATAATTAACAAAGATAAATGTTTACCATTGATAATCTTTCTATTTAAAATACAAAATACATTAATTCAATGGTTCTAAAATAAACTATATCACATAATTTCTGATCGTCTGCTTCTACAAAGTTTTCATTACCCCATCTAAATGTATACAAATATGTTGTGATAGAATTATTTCAATAAAGTTTCCCTCTGAAAATATGTTTATAAAAATTTTAATTAATTGAAACTTACCCTAAATCTTTTAACCTCTCCACCAGTTAGAATAACATCAAACTTCTCAACACATTTAGATCGTAAGAGATGAATTGCTGCACCATATTTTAAAGTGTCACCAACAAACATAGTTACTGTAAGTTTCTTATCATCTCTAGCAGGACTCCATCCTTTGTTTCCAGGTCGAATAACATCTGGATTTTCATCATTGCTTGACAATTTAATATCCCAGGATCTTATTAATGAAACATCTTCCAAACCATCATTAGCTACGCACCATGATTCTACAAAATAATAGAAGTAAAACACAATAGAAAAATAATATTTTCATGATTATTATCATGATTTCCTACATGTCAGATAATTTTATTAATCAGAAATATGTTACCTGTTTGTGTTGTTGGTTGTAGTGTTGTTGTTGGAATAGTTGTGGCTGAAATTAAAAATAATAAAATTACATACATTATTATGGAGGGCAGTGGATTGGTAGTATTGGTAGAGGGTCGGAGTTAGGCCCTTTACAGTCTGAGTTCAAACACTGCCGAGGTTAACTTTGCCTTTCATCCTTATAGGGTTGATAAATTAAAGTACCAGTAATGCACTGGGGAAATTGCTGGCCTTTTGTCAAAAGTGGAAACAATTTTTTTAGAGAAATTATAAATCTGTATTTATAATTTCAGACAGTATTTGGGATATTTGAAATAATCGAATGTAAGATATGTACATCTATCTTTATTGATTTTAATATTTATAGAGAAATGGTTATTTATACATACATGTTGGGAGTGGAGTTGTTGATGGTAACATTGTTGTTGTTGCTACTGGGGTTGTTGCTGTGATGAAATGGAAAGAAAATTGTGATAATTGTGAAAATTGTGACTAAACCTAATATTCCCCCTCCATACACATACACACATGTATATCATGACTCATACATTCTTCTCTTCTCTGACATTTGTATATTATTCTATGTACTATACATGCACCTTTGATGAGTTGCAGTGCACCTGAGCACTGTACACAATACTTTCATTATTATCATCATCATCATCATCGTTTAACGTCCATCTTCCATGCTTGCATGGGTTTGGTATTATTATTATTATTTCATTTATCTTGCTTTATGTTCATACGAGTTATGACCAAGTCACAACCAGTGACCTCAAGAGACAACAAGGTCCACCATGTTCAAGAAAGAACATACATAGACACATACATGTATCTTTAGGTGTTTAGACCTGTGATGTATTGACAGAATCTTCCTTAGTATATGGGCTGTTCCCATTAGTACTATCTTTTGTATTTCTTCTATACGCGGGTTTCCTAGGATTTCGGATAAGTAATCATTAACCCCTTAGGTATCATTCCTAGAGTGCCTACAACCACTGGTATTGTTTTAGTTCTCAACTTCCACATTTTTCCAATCTCTATCTTCAAATATTTCAAATTTTTCAAATATTTTAATAGATATATTCTTGTCTATTAGCAGGCATACCCTATTTTTAAAGTCCTTCAGTATTATATCAGGTCTATTTGCATCTATTTTTTGGTCTGTTTGGATGTTAAAGTTCCACAAGATTGAGATGTGATCTTTTTCAAGTACGGGATGTGGTTGATGCTCCCACCAATTCTTTTGATGGGGCAGGTCAAAATGCTTACACATTACCCAATGTATGTATTGTGCAGCTCTGTCGAGCTTGTTTAGGTATTTGGTTGGAGCTATAGGACTGCACTTTGAAATTATATGATCAATGGTTTCTAGTTGTTTTTTTACATACACAGCATAATGGGTTGCATCCATTTTTTATTATGTTGATATAATCAGTCCTTCAGTCTCCGATTTCAGTCCAGAGGATGCCAACCACTGATGGGTTAAAGTTTTGTCAACATCAGGATTGTTAGCTCTTTCTGGGTATTTTCCATACAGAGGCTTTTCTTGCCATTTTCTTAGCCAGTTTCTGTAGCAGTTCTTTCTTTGCAGTTACTTTTACCTGCTTTGCTTTTTCTGTGTTTTTCATTTCAGCAGTAAATGGAACTTCTGAAATTTGTAGTTCATTACTGTATCTTTGTGCATCTTTTGTAATGGAGTATGATCTTTTGATGCTTTCGTGTTTCAAAACGAGTTTAATCATCCAATCATATGCCTCCCTTAGATATGTAGATAATCCAATTGTTGCAGTTTTCAAAGCAATATCTAACTGGATTAATCCACGTCCTCCTTCTTTCTTAGGGAGATATATTCTGTCTGTATCTGCCTTAGGGTGATGCATTCTGTGCATTGTCAAGAATTTTCTAATTTTTGTATCGAGCCTACGGATCTCTGTGCTTGACCAGTTGTTGACATTGAAACTGTAGGTTACTACTGGTATGGCAAGCGTGTTTATGGCATCGATCCTATTCCTTGCATTCAACTCCATTCTTAAGATTGCTCTTACTCTGCGGTAACATTCCTTCCTTATCCTTTCCCTCATTGTCGAGTGCTTGATTCCATCTCCTTCACAAACACCTAGATATTTGTAAGTTTCCTCTTGATCAAGTTCTCTTATCACATTCCCCCGATCAAGATTAATGTCTGAACTTCTGAGCAGCTTTCCTCTGGTGAACGTGGCTTTGGCGCATTTATCTAGTCCAAACTCCATTTTAATATCATCACTGAACTGCTTCACAGTGGATAATAGCCCTTGCTTGCTCATCATTTTTTGCAAATAGTTTCAGGTCATCCATGTAGAACAAGTGATTAATGGTTTTGTCATAGACTTTATATCCATGTTTCATTGAGCATTTTACTTAATGGTATAAGTGCAATGCAGAATAAAAGCGGTGATAAAGAGTCACCCTGAAAAATTCCACAATTAATATTAACTTCTCCAGCTTCCAGTGATTTTTTTTCCCTATTCAAAAGGAGTGTTGTTTTCCATGTTTTCATACTGAATGACAGGAACCTCCTGACAACAGGAGATAATTTTATTATTATGCGCGCAGGGCGATGAAACCGTCCTGCACGCACTCGTCCAGTGTCCGAGCATTGCTGACTTGTGGGTTTATGCCGAACACCTGTGTCACGTGGAGAATGGATTGAGCTATCAGCTGAATCCATCGTGAGAATTGCCCCGCCGCCTTCCTTTAGCTGAGAAGGGCAGGCAGTTTTTATCTGCCTGGTGGCCATGGTAAAAGACATTATAGACACGTCTGAAAGGGTTGAAGACGGGTACTTTCCTCTTCGGTGACACCGTCATTAACTTTTTCAGGTTTCACCTGAAAAGGAAAATGAGGGTGGAGAGGGAAGTGCTGACCTCCAGCCAGTTTGTTGAAAGGTGGGTGAGAGAGGCAAGAATGGCCCGTGTGAATGGGTCTACCCTGAGCGTGTGCCTGTAGCATCGTAGGAGGAAAACTGGAAGAGGGCATTTGCCCTAGCGGTCAGGGTAACTGTGGCTTTTCTTGTGGGCCTTCTCTACGAGCAACCCTCGGAGGTCTCCTCCCTTTTGGGGAATTTTTTCTTTGTTTCCTTTTGTCACACTCTATTTTTGTTTTTTTTTACATGCAGAAAAACCCATTTGTATTGTCCTGTGTTGTCCTTAATGTTATACTGTGTCAACCCTTGTGGTTAATAAAGAAAGCATTATTATTATTATTATTATTATTATTATAGAGGGTTGAAAGCCATGCTTTGACGTATAGAGTTACGGCCCTTGCTATTCTGAGTTCAAATCCCGCCGAGGTTAACTTTGCTTTTCATCCTTACGGGGTCGATAAAATACAGTACCAGTAATGCACTGGGTAATTGCTGGCCTTGTGCCTAACGTAGAAACAATTATTATTATTATTAAATCCCGCCGAGGTTGACTTTGCCTTTCATCCTTACGGGGTCGATAAAATAAAGTACCAGTAATGCACTGGTTAATTGCTGGCCTTGTGCCTAAAGTAGAAACAATTATTATTATTAGATTTTATCCTGTCAGATAGATTTTATCCTCATCAGAGGATGTGACAGATGGACGGTCGTAAACACAAAAGCCTTCCCTAGTGAGGAATGTACCTCCCAACATAGCTTAGTTGTCAGCGACCTCACAGTCAGAACTAGACGAACCTGGAAACAGAGGCCAACCTGGAGAAGAAAGATCTGGAAGCTGAAAGACCCCTCAGCCAGTAACAGAGTTAAAGATATTTTACTCAACGCCTATGACAGTAAAGAAGAACAAATATAGACATTCAATGTAGAAGAGCACTGGGAGTTCCTAAAAAATAACTTACTAGAGGCGACGGATGAGATCTGTGGCTGGAGTAAGACCACAAGCAGGAGGAGAGTGACTTGGTGGTGGAACAATAAGGTAGATGAGGCAGTTAAGGCCAAGAGACAGGCATGGAAAGAATGGAAGAACGGGTGAAGCAGGGTACATTACATAGAGACCAAGAGGGAAGCTAGGCGACAAGTATACTTAGCTAGGAGGGAAGCAGAGGATAGAAAATTCAAGCATGTTTTGCAACGTGAGGACCAGAAACAGGAGGTGTTCAAGATTGTGAGGCAGTGTGTCAGAGAGAATTGTGATGTCATTGGAGAGAAGTGTATCCGGAATAATAAAAGTGAGCTTGCCCTCACAAGTGCTGAGAAGAAAGATGCATGGAAGAGCCATTATGATAGATTACTAAATGAGGAGAATGCATGGAAAGAAGAGACCCTACCCCAAGTAGACCCTCTAGAGGGGCTAGCAGTACAAGTCAGCAGCAGCAGGCTAGTAAGTAAGGCAATCAAAGATATGAAGATGGGGAAGGCAACCGGTCCATCGGGTATAGCTGCCGAGATGCTGAAGGCATCTGGGTCTGTAGGTCACACTATAACCACACGTATTGTTAACCAGGTAATACTAGAAGATGTCATACCAAAAGATTGGTGCAGTAGCATCATTGTCAACTGCTACAAAGGTAAAGGTGATGCACTAGATAGAGGAAACTATAGAGGTATAAAGCTGATGGACCAGGTCATTAAAGTAACAGAAAGAGTTATAGCACAGTTGATTAGGGACCGGGTGAAACTAGATGAGATGCAATTTGGGTTTGTACCAGGAAGAGGCACCACTGATGCCCTCTTCTTTGTGAGGCAGTTACAGGAAAAGTACCTAGCTAAAAGTAAGCCACTCTACCTGGCATTCATCGATCTCGAGAAAGCCTTTGACAGAGTTCCACGTGCTATAATCTGGTAGGCTCTTAGAAAACTGTACAAGCCATGTATAGGGGAGCAGTCAGCAAAGTTAGGATTAGCAATGAGTATATCAGGCAATAACGGAGGAGTTTAAGACCGGATGCCCATGGGAACTCCTGTATGCAGATGACCTCGCACTTATAGCTGAATCTATGGCAGAACTAGAGAAGAAATTCCAAACTTGGAAGCAGGGACTAGAAAGAAAGGGTCTCAAAGTCAACATGACAAAGACTAAGGTTCTTGTAAGTAGACTAGAAAACAGAACCCAGAACCCCTCAGGAAATGGCCTTGCTCAGTATGTAGGAAAGGTGTAGGTAGGAACTCCATTCTCTGCCCCAAATGCAAACAATGGGTACACAAGAGATGTAGCGGGATCTCAGGAAGCTTAATTAAGAATGTAGGCTTCACATGTAGCAGCTGTGCTGGGACAGCAAGCAGCAAACGGCCACAGGAAACAAGTACCACCAATCTCTGGGAGGGCTCTGTAGAAACAGTAGACAGCTTCTGCTACCTAGGTGACCGAATTAGCAACGGAGGTGGGTGTTCAGAAAGTACAATAACTAGGGTAAGAATGGGATGGAAGAAGTTCAGGGAACTACTGCCACTGCAAGCTGCAAAAGGCTTCTCCCTCAGAATGAAAGGCAGACTGTATGATGCGTGTATACGAACAGCAATGTTACATGGTAGTGAGACCTGGGTGCTGAAGGTGGAAGACTTACGTAGATTAGAAAGAAACGAAGCTTGCATGCTCCAATGGATGTGTAATAGTAATATACGCGAATGGCAAAGCATAAATGAATTGAGAGAGAGACTGAGCATAAGAGGAATCAAATGTTGTGTGCAGGAGAGGCGGTTGCATTGGTATGGACATGTGATGCGTAAATAATAGCTGTATAAAAAGGTGCAGAGCACTAGAAGTCAATGGAAACCGCGGAGTGGGGAGACCCAAGAAGACCTGGGATGACGTGATAAAAGCCGACCTTACCCGATGACACGCGACCGTGACCTCTGGCATCATGCATTAATACAGAGTACCCGACCTCCCATGGGTACAAGCTGAAGCATATAGACAATATGCCCCCACACCCTCTCACTGCAAAGTGGTCGTGGAGGTGCCACGGCAAAAAAGCACCCAGCCCACACTGCAAAGTGGACGTGTAGGCGCCACGGAAAAAAGCACCCAGCTGTAGAAATCAAGCCAAAATCAGTTCCTGTATGAGCAAGGCATGGTCAGCCAACCAGACACTGCCCACAACAGGACAATCCGTCTAACCCATGCTAGCATGGAAGAATGGACGTAAAACGGTGATGGTGATGATTATTATTATTATAATTGTTTCTACTTTTGGCACAAGGCCAGCAATTACCCAGTGTGTTACTGGTACTGACAGTGATGAAGACATGGAAGAATGAAGCACAGACATATATTAGTTAGTGAAATACCTTCTACTGTTTATTGTTAGTTAATGATATGACAACTGTATAACTGTAGATATGATATGAGTTATAGAAATATAATATTTTCTGATGTTTATTGTTAGTAAATGCTATAACAATTGTATAACTTAAAATGGGAAGGAGGAAAATATACCAATATGATATTAATTATAGAAATACCTTTTGTTAATTACTATTAACTAAAGTTATGAGAATTGTATAGTTGGAAATGTTCTGTTTTTATAAAATACAATAAAAACATTTCATAAATTTATAATATCATTTAAGAATGTAAAATGTAACACTACGTTAAAATATGTAAATTTAACCAACATTCCTCTTATTTCCTAAAATTATAATCAAACGTCACTCTTTCATTTGGGATATTCAGAAAACTATATTCATTTGAAAGTTTGTGTAAACTAAAATTGGTCTTCAAATTTTATATCATCTAAATTTCTAATGATTAGAAGATCCATTATTTCTAATGATCAGAAGATCGATAATTATGAAAAAAATCAATAAAGATACACAATCATTATGTTAATTTCTAGTGTTCTAATTTAATTCATAATAATTTATACAAAGCATACAAATTTACAGTAGAATAAATATATTTTAAATATATACATAAATAACATTACAAATGCTTAGATAACATTATAAATTGCTCGCGATTCCCTCAGAAGAACATATTCTTTTAATGCTGCAATATTAAAGAAAATGTAAAGGAAGGGGTGAATACCCAAGCCAACACCAGAGCAAAAGACAGCAAGGAATACCGTGCAACCTCTCTAATGATTTTGTTTTTGATCTAATATTCAACAGATGACAAAATACTGGAAATAAATATAGGATTTATGACAAAGTATATATATCAATACAGTGAATTCCTACTTACTGCCTGATTCAAAACATCAGATACTGTAACTCTCAGTCTACAATTGGGCGAATAACATAATATACAAGGGAAACAAAAAATAACCCCCGAAATAGGGATATGTACATTTATATCTTTCTATCTAAATATTGTTATTATTATTTACTGATGTCCCTCTGTGTTTAACGTGAAATACATGTTCATTAATATATGTACCTGTATATATACATATACGTATGTGTGTGCACTTTCTTGTGATTGGAAAAAAATATTTCTGGACCTATAGATTTAACACCAAACAAGGTAAACATTTTTTCCACCTCTACTCTGTTTGAATGTTCTCTTAACATAACATCTGCTTCATGCTCTATCTGTTAGACACGAAGTGACTAACAACAGAATGTTTTAGTCACTTTTAGTGTTCTAAGATATATGTGTAGATCGTCAATTTTTTTTTCAAGGTCTGGCCGTGGCGATTACATGTCATTGGCTAATTTTCAACCAATCAGAGTAAGTGTTGTTCAAAAGCACCCGCCATGTTTTTTTGTTTGTTTTCCTAGTTCATTTATTTTTGTTATTTCGTCGTTATATGATTTTTAAAAATTTATATTAACTATTTTTAAAACAAATGTAATTTGCTCAGGGAATAAAGAAAATTTATATAGACTGATAATTGCAATTGTATGTAAATATTTTATTTTTATATTGTTTATTTATTTTATGTTTTCTACTATGTATAATATATTGATTTAATATTGATTGTTTTTTGTTGTTGTTTATATTAAAAGTCTGAAAATATTTTTATACATCTTACACTATTTATAAGATCATTTATAATAACAATTATATAATCTAATTACATTACAACGATAATTTATTATTAATATATATCATGTTTAACTAGAGTTATTACAAGCGTTGCCTTAAAAAAATATTAAACTAGACATGAAAAATGCGCAAGCTCAAAAGAGCCACAGAATGTTATAAGCCTTCAAAAGTGTGGGACTAGAGTTGTTACTCAAAAATATTGTAATCATTATCTATCGTACATTCTGTGGCATCCTTTATAAAAATATCACAATAAATACATCTATGTTTAATGTAATAACAGCTATAAATAATTACGTAGTCGGACGCCATGCTTTTACGCATAGAGTTACGGCCCTTGCCATTCTGAGTTCAAATCCCGCCAAGGTTAACTTTGCCTTTCATCCTTACGGGGTCGATAAAATAAAGTACCAGTAATACACTGGCTTATTTCTGGCCTTGTGCCAAAAGTAGAAACAATTATTATCATATACTCAGGTATCATATACCAATGGCGGTGAATTGGCAGTATCAGTAGAGGGTCGGACGCCATGCTTTGACGCAAAGAGTTACGGCCCTTACCATTCTGAGTTCAAATCCCGCCGAGGTTAACTTTGCCTTTCATCCTTACAGAGTCGATAAAATAAAGTACCAGTAATACACTGGATTTTGCTGGCCTTCTGCCAAAAGTAGAAACAATTATTATCATATACTCATAGTCTCTTTTTTATAAAATCTGTGGCATCCTTTTATAAAAAAGAGACTCATAAGGAACTCAAGACGACACGATAATTAATTAAGTGAATTTATAATATAGAATTCGGTTTAAGTGCATTTCGTATTAATCATTACTAAACATCTAATATGAGATATTGGACATTAGCTTCAACCAACCATGCCTTTCTTTTTACACTATTTCACTGCATGCAAATTACCATGAGATCATGATATTAGATATAAGATACAGCAGAATATCTACATCTGTAAAAGTACGAAAGCGAAGTAATGATAAATGGCTTAAGGTAATTCCAATATGAAAGTTTGCAGTGATAAAAATTTGATGATACAATACGATTGTTAATGTTATAGTTCGATGAAAATGTAACAATATATAACTAAATTATTTTAATATTAGTATATTTATAAAATTATCATTATAGATTTGATCGTTCATATAAGCATCATATTAATTTTCAACACAATTATTTTGTTACTATGAGTATATGATAATAATATTACGTAATTATTTATAGCTGTTATTACATTAAACATAGATGTATTTATTGTGATATTATTTGAGCTTGCGCATTTTTCATGTCTAGTTTAAGATTTGTTCACTGTACATTGATGATCTTACGCTTGGATTACCCATTACTCAAATACTTTTGCGTTCCAAACATTCGCGACATTGATTCACTGCCTAATACAAGATTCCTGGAATCAGAATGTGCTGCTATGATGGGACATTACAAATCGTTTGCAATGATTTCAACAGGAACAAAGTGGATTTTTAATGTATCTGATGTACCAAATGGTATTTTAACAATTTCACGATTCCCTCAGAAGGATATACTCTTTTAATGTTTGCAATATTAAAGAAAATGTAAAGGAAGGGGTGAATACCCGAGTCAAAGACAGCAGCGTCGCGAGGAGTACCGGGCAACCTCTCTAATGAATTTTTTTTTAATCTAATATTCAACAGATGACAAAATACTGGAAATAAATATAGGATTTATGACAAAGTATTTATATCAATACAATGAATTCCTACTTACTGCCTGATTCAAAACATCCTATGAAAGATACTGTAACTCTCAGTCTACAATTGGGTGAAACAGGAACAAAGTGGATTTTTACTGTATCTGATGTTGTACCAAATGGTATTTTAACAATTTCACTTTTTGGATTATTCTAGGAAAAAATGGAAATAGCAATAAGTTAACATTAGTTGAAAGTTTTGTTATTTCAGAAAAATATGCAGAATAATTAACAAAGAAAAAATGTTTACCATTGATAATCCTTCTCTTAAAAATAAATTAATTCAATGGTTCTAAAATAAACTATATCACATAATTTCTGATCATCTGCTTCTACAAAGTTTTCATTACCCCATCTAAATGTATACAAATATGTTGTGATAGAATTATTTCAATAAAGTTTCCCTCTGACAATATGTTTATAAAAATTTTAATTAATTGAAACCTACCCTAAATCTTTTAACCTCTCCACCAGTTAGAATAACATCAAACTTCTCAACACATTTAGATCGTAAGAGATGAATTGCTGCACCATATCTTAAAGTGTCACCAACAAACATAGTTACTGTAAGTTTCTTATCATCTCTAGCAGGACTCCATCCTTTGTTTCCAGGTCTAATAACATCTGGATTTTCATCATTGCTTGACAATTTAATATCCCAGGATCTTATTAATGAAACATCTTCCAAACCATCATTAGCTACGCACCATGATTCTACAAAATAATAGAAGTAAAAGACAACAGAAAAACAATATTTTCATGATTATTATCATGATTTCTTACATGTTAGATAATTTTATTAATCAGAAATATGTTACCTGTTTGTGTTGTTGGTTGTAGTGTTGTTGTTGGAATAGTTGTGGCTGAAATGAAAAAAAATAAAATTACATACATTATAATAGAGAACCTATAAATCTGTATCACCGAAAACTGCCCTTTAACACATGTCAGATGGATTACAATATTCATTATTACAAATACTTACGGGGTCGATAAAATAAAGTACCAGTAATGCACTGGTGATTTGCTGGCCTTGTGCCAAAAGTAGAAACAATTATTACAAATACTTTGACTGTTCCCTGAATATTAGTACCAACTTCAACATAAAATTACTTTAACGAAGTATATTTGATTTTCGTCAATAAACCACGTGTGGACATGAACGGAAAAAATAAATCACTATATTCTTTAGGGATCACAGTAAGTACTTCACAAAATATATAAACAACAATATACACACAGATTTATATATAGATACATACAGAAAGATATATTCTTTTAATGTTGCATATTAAAAAAAATGTAATGGAAGGGGTGAACAAACGAGCCAACACCAGATCAAAAGACACTAGCGAGGGGTACCGGGCAACCTATCTAATGGTTTTTTAGGCAAGCCAACACACTCGGGTGATGGCGAGGCTAAGGCGATGTTTGATTTCATCCTTACGGGGTCGATAAAATAAAAGTACCAGTAACGGACTGGTGCGATTTAATCGACTTTCCCCTCCCCCCCCAAATTACTTGTCTTGTGCCTATACTACAAAACATTATTTAGTATGTATTGAGGGCGGTGGATTGGCAGTATTGGTAGAGGGTCGCATGCTTTGATGTATAGAGTTACGGTCCTTGCCATTCTGAGTTCAAATCCCGCCGAGGATAACTTTGCCTTTCATCCTTACAGGGTCGATAAAATAAAGTACCAGTAATGCACTGGGTATTTGTTGACCTTGTGCCAAACGTAGAAACAATTATTTAGTATATGTTTACATGCATGTATATTTCACTAATATATGTATGTATATTTCATTGGTATATAAAATGTAAAGGAACACCAGAACAAAAGACAGCAGCGAGGGGTACTGGGCAACCTCTCTAATGATTTTTTGAGGCAAGCCAGCACACTCGCAGCGTTGCCTCGGGTGATGGCGAGGCTAATGCGCGGGAACAGCCAAGCATCCTCGCGAGATTCGCCAGTTACCTCTATTAGGCGAGCCACTAGTGAAGAGAGGAACCTCGCAGTCAGCCTCCCGACTCCCCCAAACGCCTTGAAAGCCACAGGCTGAAAAATGTAGCTAGCCGTACCACACACACATATACACACAAGTGAAAAGAAACCACACTATTTTGTGTGAGACACTACACCGGCCAAACTTACGTACATTTGTAAAACCATTCTGAACATTGACTTCGCTTCTTACCCACATACACCTTTTTAATTATATATATATATATAATTATATATTCGTGTGCAGATCTTTTTGTATACACACACACAATACATAAGAAAACAGAAATAGAAATAAAAAAAACACAACATAAAGAAACATTTATCTCGTTAACTTGATAAGTTTTAAACTTAAGCAACATATTTATTTGTTTACATTTACATCTTGTTCTACTGTACGGATGGACAGACAGGACAAAATAGCTATTGTGACATCCATGGATGAAGTGTGCAATAAAAACTGAGCGATGTTCCAAAATAGAACATTGCCCAGAATGTACAGAATGTACAGAACCAGAGAACTCCTGAAATTGATGGGTCGAATGTGGCAAATATCATGTTTCTGTTTGCCTTCAATGTGCCACAAACTTTCGAAAGATCCCAGGTCAGAAAAAGAGACACCATACTTCTATGATGGATAGGCTCTGTGAAATGGTCCAGCTACCAAATTAGTCCTTTCAGTGCTTGGCTTGTGTGTATGCCTCTACCATTGCTGTTGAACAACAAAAACCGACGATCGTGTCTTCCTCTACCATTGTAGCAAAAACCAACGACCGTAGCTTCCACTACTACCCCTGTTGAAGGACTTCATCAACAACAGCAACTCATGTCT
>OZ024741.1:401514202-401589202 GCA_964016885.1 Eledone cirrhosa | reverse complement strand
CATCCATTAAAACCTCCATGTAACAAACTACCTGCATTAGCTGTTAGCTGTCGAGACACTGCATCCTTTAAAACCTCCATGTAACAAACTACCTGCATCAGTTGTTAGCTGTCAAGACACTGCATCCTTTAAACCCTCCATGAAACAAACTACCTGCATCAGTTGTTAGCTGTCGAGACACTGTATCCTTTAAAACCTCCATGGAACAAACTACCTGCATCAGTTGTTAGCTGTCGAGACACTGCATCCATTAAAACCTCCATGTAACAAACTACCTGAATTAGCTGTTAGCTGTCGAGACACTGCATCCTTTAAAACCTCCATGTAACAAACTACCTGCATCAGTTGTTAGCTGTCGAGACACTGCATCCTTTAAACCCTCCATGAAACAAACTACCTGCATCAGTTGTTAGCTGTCGAGACACTGCATCCTTTAAAACCTCCATGGAACAAACTCCCTGCATCAGTTGTTAGCTGTCGAGACACTGCATCCTTTAAAACCTCCATGGAACAAACTATATGCATCAGATATTAGCTGTCGAGACACTGCATCCTTTAAAACCTCCATGGAACAAACTACCTGCATCAGTTGTTAGCTGTCAAGACACTGCATCCTTTAAACCCTCCATGAAACAAACTACCTGCATCAGTTGTTAGCTGTCGAGACACTGCATCCATTAAAACCTCCATGTAACAAACTACCTGCATTAGCTGTTAGCTGTCGAGACACTGCATCCTTTAAAACCTCCATGTAACAAACTACCTGCATCAGTTGTTAGCTGTCGAGACACTGCATCCTTTAAACCCTCCATGAAACAAACTACCTGCATCAGTTGTTAGCTGTCGAGACACTGCATCCATTAAAACCTCCATGTAACAAACTACCTGCATTAGCTGTTAGCTGTCGAGACACTGCATCCTTTAAAACCTCCATGTAACAAACTACCTGCATCAGTTGTTAGCTGTCGAGACACTGTATCCTTTAAACCCTCCATGAAACAAACTACCCGCATCAGTTGTTAGCTGTCGAGACACTGCATCCTTTAAACCCTCCATGAAACAAACTACCTGCATCAGTTGTTAGCTGTCGAGACACTGCATCCTTTAAACCCTCCATGAAACAAACTACCTGCATCAATTGTCAGCTGTCAAGACACTGCATCCTTTAAAACCTCCATGGAACTAACTACCTGCATCAGCTGTTAGCTGTCGAGACACTGCATCCTTTAAAACCTCCATGGAACAAACTACCTGCATCAGTTATTAGCTGTCGAGACACTGCATCCTTTAAAACCTCCATGGAACAAACTACCTGCATCAGTTATTAGCTGTCGAGACACTGCATCCTTTAAAACCTCCATGGAACAAACTACCTGCATTAGCTGTTAGCTGTCGAGACACTGCATCCTTTAAAACCTCCACGTAACAAACTACCTGCATCAGTTGTTAGCTGTCAAGACACTGCATCCTTTAAACCCTCCATGAAACAAACTACCCGCATCAGTTGTTAGCTGTCGAGACACTGCATCCTTTAAAACCTCCATGAAACAAACTACCTGCATCAGTTATTAGCTGTCGAGCACTGCATCCTTTAAAACCTCCATGGAACAAACTAGATGCATTAGCTGTTAGCTGTCGAGACACTGCATCCTTTAAAACCTCCATGTAACAAACTACCTGCATCAGTTGTTAGCTGTCGAGACACTGCATCCATTAAAACCTCCATGTAACAAACTACCTGCATTAGCTGTTAGCTGTCGAGACACTGCATCCTTTAAAACCTCCATGTAACAAACTACCTGCATCAGTTGTTAGCTGTCGAGACACTGTATCCTTTAAAACCTCCATGGAACAAACTACCTGCATCAGTTGTTAGCTGTCGAGACACTGCATCCATTAAAACCTCCATGTAAAAAACTACCTGCATTAGCTGTTAGCTGTCGAGACACTGCATCCTTTAAAACCTCCATGTAACAAACTACCTGCATCAGTTGTTAGCTGTCAAGACACTGCATCCTTTAAAACCTCCATGAAACAAACTACCTGCATCGGTTGTTAGCTGTCGAGACACTGTATCCTTTAAAACCTCCATGGAACAAACTACCTGCATCAGTTGTTAGCTGTCGATCACTGCATCCATTAAAACCTCCATGTAACAAACTACCTGCATTAGCTGTTAGCTGTCGAGACACTGCATCCTTTAAACCCTCCATGAAACAAACTACCTGCATCAGTTGTTAGCTGTCGAGACACTGCATCCTTTAAAACCTCCATGGAACAAACTACCTGCTTCAGTTATTAGCTGTCGAGCACTGCATCCTTTAAAACCTTCATGGAACAAACTACCTGCATCAGTTGTTAGCTGTCGAGATACTGCATCCTTTAAAACCTCCATGGAACAAACTATATGCATCAGATATTAGCTGTCGAGACACTGCATCCTTTAAAACCTCCATGGAACAAACTACCTGCATCAGTTGTTAGCTGTCGAGACACTGCATCCTTTAAAACCTACATGGAACACACTACCTGCATCAGTTGTTAGCTGTCGAGACACTGCATCCTTTAAAACCTCCATGGAACAAACTATATGCATCAGATATTAGCTGTCGAGACACTGCATCCTTTAAAACCTACATGGAACAAACTACCTGCATCAGTTGTTAGCTGTCGAGACACTGCATCCTTTAAAACCTCCATGCTTCCTGAGATTCACCAACACTACACCTAATATTCCCCCTCCATACACATACACATGTATATCATGACTCATACACTATTCACTTCCTTGACATTTGTATATTATTCTATGAACTATACATGCACCTTTGATGAGTTGTAGTGCACCTGAACATAATAATTTCATTATTATTATTATAAAACTTTTAATGCTTACAGATCGAAATCACAAACAAGTATAATATAAAGGAAAGCGAAAGGAAAAACAAAAAGGAAAGAGAAAAAACACAATCTGGGAGCACATAGAACAAAAGGCAGGCGAAATGGGTGGACGACCAAGCCGCTACCAAAACAAAAGATGATATTATCACGAGGAGCAGTGGGAAACCTCTAATAATTTTTGAGGCAAGCCAGCACGCTCTCAGAATTACCTTGGGAGATGGCAAGGCTGATGCGCTGGAACAACCAAGTGCCCTCATGAGCATCAACAGTTACCTCTGTTAGGCGAGCCGCCAGTGAAGATAAGAATCTTTCAGTCAGTGGTCCAACTCCCCCAACATCTCAAACGCCACAGGTTGGAAGATGTAGTTAGCCAACTGATCACAGTATTTCAGGATTTTGTTCCATTTGGCTGTGGATACTGTGGCTCTCATCCTAAGCGCAGCATCCAGGATGTGGGAAGAAGCAAAAGAGTCATTAACTGTGACATCCCAGACAAGGCACCTACCTCCCGACCAGAGGCATAGGATAAGGCCGTCAAGTCTTTTCCTATCAATTCTGGACAATCCAGACAGTTCCAAAATTAAGGGGATGTTTGTCTGGACCAAAGCTTTCTTGAAGATGAGGTTTAGCTCCATGTGACGTGTGAAGTGGCCGGCATTCAGGCGGCAAGAAACAACGTGGAAGCCTGTGGAGTCGAGGAATTTACAACAACGACACCTCAAACCCATACAAAAAAAAAAAAAAAAAAAAAAAAAAAAAACGTTATTCGCTGTTAATAAACAACTGCCTTCTACAGTACGTTTCATTTAACTTTCGCAGCATATTTATTTGTTTACATGCACAAACTCTTCTACACACACACAACATTTAGGAAAACGGAAACAAAATACACAAAAAAAACAGACATTTTATTTCTATCGTAATCAAGTGCGCTAAACCTATATTGTTTACATTCTGTGTTTTTCTACGGATGGGTAGAAATAACAAAATTGCCATGGTGATATCCATCGATGAAATTTGCGACAAAACTGGTCGATGTCCAAAAATAGAACATTGCCCGGAAGATCACACCTGCCATATTTGTACGGAACCCGAAAACTCGTTCCGTAATCGTTGGGTCGAATGTGGAACCTGTCGCATCTCTGTCTGCCTTCAATGCGCCACAGGCTTCCGGAAGATCCCAGGCCAAAATAAGAAACATCACATTGCTACGATGGATAGACTCTGGGAGATGGTCCAGCTAACAAACTGGTCCTTTCAGTGCCTGGACTGTATGCCTGCTTCTCCCATTACTGCGGAACAACAACAAAGACCGAAGATCGTGTCTTCTACCATTGTTCCTGAACAACAACAACAAAAACCGAGGATCGTGTCTTCCTCTACCATTGTCGCTGAACAACAGCAAAAACCAACGACCGTAGCTTCTGCTACTACCCCCGTTGAAGGACTTCATCAACAACAGCAACCCATGTCTTCCTCACCCGTTACTTTTCAACAACAACAACCGACGACTGTGTCTTCTACCATGCCTGTTGAAGGAGAAGAACAACAACAAAAACCGACCGTCAATACGGAGTTTGAGGAAATACGGCAAATGATTTCCGCTTTAAGTCAAGAAATAGCGGAAATAAAATCAAGCGTTCGTGTAGAACCCCACAATGAGGGATCTTACCGGAGTGCCTTGTTAAAAAATCTCCGCGTACCTCATGTTGAACCTAGACGCATTGAGAATGCCACTGAATCTGCAAACCACGAAGTGATTGCCATTGGTGTGCCGGAAGACATAGTTGATCTTCAGGCATTTGCTACCAGTTCATCCAAAGACCTGGGCTGTGCTCCCGCAAAGGGTGCTCTACGCCTTGGCCGACCAGGCCCGAAACCCAGGTTAATTAGACTGTCGTTTTCAAACTCGGCTGAGGCACGTTCATACCTTGTAGCCTCTGATAAAGCTAGGCGTGAAAGTCGGATTGCTTTCCGAACACGTCCTGGTCTTCCACCTGATGTCCGCCCAAAGTTGCGTGCTGCAGCTTCCCTAAACCGCAGCTCGGCAGAACATGAAAGCTTCAGCCTACGAGATGATGGGCAGATATGGAGGTTTGTTAAGGCTGGCGAATCATGGAAAAGAGACACCAGCTGGTCTGAAAACAGTGTACCCACAACAACTGACAATAAAGAAACTGAAAAAACTCTGGGAAACTAAATCAGAACAACCTGCCATCCCCTGCACATAATCATAGACTGGAATCAAAGTACAAACTGTTGTCCTTGAATGCACGTAGTCTATGCAATAAGATTCATCTTTTTGACTCCTACGTCAAAAGTATCAAGCCGGACTTCATTACAGTCACGGAAACTTGGGCACATCCCTTACTCTGTGATGGGGTTTTCAGCATGACTGGCTACAACCTGTTTCGTAAAGACCGTATTAATCGTCGTGGTGGTGGTGTAATGGTCTACGTTCGGTCAAATCTGTCGGCAATTCCTTGTGCTGATTTGAACCAATCACAGCAGGAAGTTTTTTTCTGCGATATACGTATGACCATGTCAACTTGGAGTCGTTTACCGTCCCCCAAATTACCCTCAGGACACTCAACTTTGTGATATCCTCAGAGCTGCTGCCAGGAAGACAGCCACTTATGTTTTCATTGCAGGTGACTTCAATCACCCTGAGATTGACTGGGAGACCTTTCGTTGGCCGCCAAGTGCAAATGACTTCCTTGAGCTGGTGCTGGACTCGAGTTGGTCCCAGGTGGTCACCTCCCCAACGAGAGGTGACAACACTTTGGACCTACTCTTCACCACTACTCCTGAAACGGTCATTAGTGTTACTGCTGAGGAACCTTTAGGTGACTCTGATCATGCTATGATCATTGCCAATCTATCCCTCATGGGCAGTAACAAGAACCACAACCATCTCCAAACTGCTCACTTTGACTGGAATAGAGCAGACTGGAACTGTTACTGCACCGAGTTGCAACGGCCAAACTGGCTTGAGTTCTATGACTCTGGAGATGTCAACACTGTACTCCAGAACATCCTGAGCTCAATATGGACAGCATGTGCAGCATCGGTGCCACGTAAGCGGAAAAAACATCCTAAAAGCGCAATTTGGGAGACTGCAGCAGTCCGTCTTGCCAGAAAAGAACGGCGCAATGCTGAACGTGAGTACAAACTTCACAAATCAGACATTAATAGGAAGAGGCGAAATAGATCGTCCAACCACCTCAAACAGGTGACAAAAAAGGCAGTGCTTCAATTTGAGCAGCGCATAGCAACCAGCCCTGACAGTAAGGTGTTCTGGAAGTATGTTCACTCAAAGCAGAGGCCTCACTCTCCAGTTGGTCCTCTTCGCAATCCCCACACAAGCCAGGTTACTGACGACCCCAAGGAATGCGCAGAGCTCATTGCTGAATGCTATGCAGGCATTTTCACCATTGAAGACCAGAGTGTACCATCTCCACCACCTATGACACCGGACTCTATTACAACCATGGAATTTACACCTGCAATGCTGCGACGTCACCTAAAAAATAAACGCAACCATGCCTCTCCTGGTCTTGATGGTGTTACGTACCTGCTTCTTAAACGTGGTGGGTACTTCCTTCTACACCAGTTATCACGCTTCTTCCAATTCTGTCTGAACAACAGTGCTACTCCAGAACAGTGGAAAACTGCCAGTGTAATTCCTCTGTTCAAAAAGGGTGACCGCACATCACCTGTGAACTATCGTCCAGTCAGTCTTACTAGTTGCATCGCCAAACTGATGGAATCCTGTGTCAGAGAAACACTTTGGAACTTCTGGAGCTCTCACAGTCTTATCCGGCCTTCGCAATTTGGATTTATCCCCAACTCCAGCTGCTGTGATCAACTTATAGAGTTTCTTGAGGACATCACCCGGATCACTGATGGCGGCTCATGGGTGGATGTTGTTTACCTTGACTTTGCGAAGGCCTTCAATTCTGTGCCGCACAAAAGGCTTATGGCAAAACTCTCTGCAATGGGTGTGAAGGATGATCTTTTTAACTGGTTGAAGTCCTTCATTCTCAGTCGAAGAGAGGTAGTCACGGTTCTGGGACAGCATTCCTCACCATATGAGATGTCATCTGGTGTACCTCAGGGATCTGTTCTTGGCCCCCTTTTGTTTGTGGCATATATTAATGACATAGATGCCAACTTAAGGAATGCCACAGTACTAAAGTACGCAGACGACATCAAGCTGTACCTTGAGATAAAAAGGACAGATCCTGAACACTATAGATCTTGCTTGCAGTCTGACCTGGACACAATGCAACAGTGGATCTCAGACTGGCAACTCAAGCTAGCTGTGGACAAGTGCACCACCATGCATTTTGGGAGTAAAAACCCAGCGTCCACATATTCCCTCCACAGCACTAATATCAAGAAGTCTTCCTGTGAACGTGACCTGGGCATTACGGTCAGCAGCGATTTGCGTTGGATGAGGCACGTCTCTAAAATTGTCAAGAGGGCCGAGGGTGTCTTAGCATCACTCAGCAAGACCTTTGTCAGCCGCTCTCCAGATATCTATTTAAGGCTGTATACAGCTATGGTGCGACCACACTTAGAATTTGCATCACCAGTCTGGAACCCCTATCTTGCTCAGGACATTGACCGCCTGGAAACTGTTCAGAGACGTGCAACCAAGCGAATACCCTCCATCAGGCATCTACCATACTCTGATCGCCTTGCTTCCCTGGGCATGGATTCATTGAAGCTCCGACGCCTGGCAACTGACTTGGTAAACACCCACAAAATTGTTAACCATGTTGCCAACAACAACCCTGAGTGCCTTTTCGATTTCCATGTGTCTAACACACGTGGACATGCCCACAAAGTAAGAAAACAGCACAGTTCCCATGACTTTCGGAAACATTTTTTCACGCTCAGAGTTGCTGAAGCATGGAACAAACTACCTGCATCAGTTGTTAGCTGTCGAGACGCTGCATCCTTTAAGGCCTCCATGCTTCCCGAGATCCGCCAACACTACAGCTAACACATACAAACATGTACTTCCCTGGCATTTGTGTATTATTCTATGTACTATATTGACGAGTTGTAGTGCACCTGAGCACTTTACACAATAATTTCATCATTATTATCATTATCATTATTATACATCGGCTCCCACTATGAGGGCAATGAAGACACGAAGTTCATCCAGGCTGAGTAGGCCACCAACGTTAGTATTTGGTGCTGGCAAAAAGTAACAAAATATGGAGTAATTGACAAAGTATTTCTACTTAATATTGTGCCTTGACTATAAATTATACCAATAAATTGGAGTCAAGATAAAACCCACATACAACAATATTTATTATTATTCTATCGATTAAGACAGCCAATATCATATTTCTGATAAAAGATGTCTTTTGTTATTATATAATCTAGAAAATAATAAAATGTGTAGAGTGATTTAAATTTCATATTGTAACTAATTTACTCATTTCTAATCTGGTGTTAGGAACAAAACATATGAAGATTCCATTCATAGAATTATGATGGGAAGTCATTTGTTCTCTAACATAAATCAAGGAATATTTTCGAGTTGTCAAAAGTTTAAAGGATTTCTTTTGAGAGTGAGGTTTGAATGCAATGTCACATTATATTTAGATTTAACCCTTTAGCATTCACGTTACTCTGTATTTACTGTTGTATTTTCACAGTAAAGGCTTTATTTCACTTAATTATCTCACATAATATCGAATCTATGAGAATTTGATATTATTTATTTTGAGAAAAATACCTTAATGTTGGTATGAGCAGCTCGTTATGACCAGTTTGAACAGAAAGAGGTGAGGGAACTCTGGCCGGATATGGCTGGTTTAAATTCTAAGATTAGGTACTAAGATTTCCTAAACATCAAATGATTCAAAAGCAAAAATATTAAATAATTTTAAAAGATATCCAACTTCATATAACTGTTTTAATGAAAACTTTACTATGATGAGATATTAAATTAAATTAATTGAAACTCACCTTAAATCTTTTAACCTCTCCACCAGTGAGAATAACATCAAACTTCTCAACATATTTAGTTCGTAAGAGATGAATAGATGCACCATATCTTAAAGAGTCACCAACAAACATAGTTACTGTAAGTTTCTTATCATCTATAGCAGGTCTCCATCCTTTGTTTCCAGGTCTAATAACATCTGGATTTTCCTCATTGCTTGACAATTTAATATCCCAGGATCTTATTAATGAAACATCTTCCAAACCATCATTAGCTACACACCATGATTCTACAAAATAATTAGAAATAAAACACAATGGAAAAATATTTTCATAATTATTATCATGATTTCTTACATGTCAGATAATTTTATTAATCAGAAATATGTTACCTGTTTGTGTTGTCTGTTGTAGTGTTGTTGTTGGAATAGTTGTGGCTGAAATAAAAATAAAATAAAATTCCATATTTTAACATACAGAGAAGAAAAATTTTTATTTTCTATATCATAATATATTTTCTATATCTTCATGTATAATTTATATACAAGTTGTATTGACTTTAATATATATTGAATAATGATAGTTTATACATACTTGTTGCAAGAGGTGTGGTAGTTGGTAACATTGTTGTTGTTGCTACTGGTGTTGTTGCTATGAGGAAGGAGATAACATTTTATCATAAAAATTGTAAAGTAAGATTGAAAGAACAGAACCATAGATTATAGAGTTAAATTCCAATAATGTCTAAAATGCTACAAAATTACGTATTTAATAGAAAAATATTATAACAATAGAAAATTCTAATTAATTTTCATTATAACATTATTTTTAGAATTCTTCTTAAATATTTACATAATTATTATTATATTTAATTAGAAAGTGAACAACACAAAATATAACTACTCCATTACCAAAGGTTTCTGGATCCCAGACAAGAATAATATAATATACATCTGGATCGGTCGTCAGACAGAGATGTTATAGATCATTTCATATCTTTTATCTATATCTCTGTCTCATGACTGATCCAGACGTATATTATATTATTATTGTCTGTGATCCAGAAACCTTTGGTAATGGAGTAGTTATATTTTGTGTTGTTCACTTTCTAATTTAATAGCTCTGTTCTATACATAGAGCACTCTTTTTTCCTTTGCTTTTACTTCGGAATTACCTAACACATAATTATTATTATATATGGTGGTGGATTGGCAGTATCGGTAGAGGGTCGGACGCCATGCTTTGAAGCATAGAGTTACCTCCCATTATGATCTGAGTTCATATGCCGCCGAGGTTAACTTTGTCTTTCATCCTTACGGGGTCGATAAAATAAAGTACCAGTAATGTACTGGGTATTTGCTGGCCTTGTGCCAAAAGTAGAAACAATTATTATATATAAAAATGACAAAAGCCATTGCTACAACAGCCGTTAAACAAGTGGATGTTGTCAAAGACAGCGATAGGTAAAAATGACTCAGAGGACAGAGACCAGCGGCTAGTGGTCAATAGAGAGATAATCCATAAGGTGAGTGACAGGTAGATGTAATATAGAAAAGAATGAAAGTGAAGGAGGACAAGGAGAAGTACACTGGTGTACAGAATTGACTGGAAAAAGGAAAGAAAGGTGATGTACAAGACAAGTTTACACATACATCTTCAGCTTCATCAGCTCTCAAACCAGCAAAATGGTTTTGCACGGTTTAATTGAGAGTATCATTTTAAAACGCTGGATTGTGCAACAGAAATATAAATCTTTCTGTTGGTATGATGTGTGTCTGATAAAACAAACAGCACAGATAGAAAGACAAAAGAAAACAAAGGAAATAAAATAATGGGATAAAGGACCTCAAGCTGTGGTCTCTGTCCTAAATAGAAAGCTAATCATAGCTTTGACAGTATTTAGCTGTTTTAATGGCTGTTATAGAGATGACTTTTCTCATTATGTATTCAATTACACTCTTGCTTCATTTCAATCAGAGACAATGTTGTTATAATTATTATTGTTTTGGATGTAATAATCTACAGACAACAAAACATCGGTGGATTGGCAGTATCGGTAGAGGGTCGTATACCATGCTTTGTAGCAAAGAGTTACGGCCCTTTATGGTCTGAGCTCAAATCCCGCCGATGTTAACTTTGCCTTTCATCCTTACAGGGTCAATAAAATAAAGTACCAGTAATACACTGGGATAATTGCTGGCCTTGTGTCAAAAGTAGAAACAATTATTAGAATATATAATTTATTACCAGGGTATTATTAACAATAAAATCATTTCATACTTACACCCTGATTCAAAACATCCTATGAAAGATACTGTAATTATCATTTTACAATTAGGTGCAACCGGAATAAAGTGGATTTTAACTGTGTCTGATGTTGTACCAAATGGAATTCTAACGATATCATTTTTGGCATTATTCTGGGAAGATAAAAAAATAAAGATATCATAGTGTAAGATAAAACATTTGGCAGTATCGGTAGAGAGTCGGACACCATGCTTTGAAGCATAGAGTTACGTTCCTTTATGATCTGAGTTCAAATCCCGCCGAGGTTAACTTTGCCTTTCATCCTTACGGGGTCGATAAAATAAAGTACCAGTAATGTATTGGTAATTGCTGGCCTTGTGCCAAAAGTAGAAACAATTATTACTGTAAATATTGTAAATATTGTGCCTAGTGTTTAAAGTATACCAATAAATTGAAATCAATATTTATTATTATTCTATTGATTAAGAGAGCTAATATCATATTTCTTATAAAAGGTATTGTCTGATGTTATTAAACAATTTAGAATATTATCAAATGTTTAAAGTGATTTAGATTTAATAAGATACATAATATTCTCATTATTCATCTGTTGTTGGAAACATAAATTAACAAAGATTTCTACACAGAATTATATTAGAATGTCTTGACATGAATATATGAATATAAACACATTGATATAAATACTTTTCTAGTAGATCCAGGAGCAGTTTCAGGTGGTTTGGTATCAAAAAGGTTTTAAGAAGCTTTTAAAACAAAATATATTTAGATCTAGAGTTATGTCACTTACTAAAATTTCTTAACATCAAATGATTTTGAAAGATATCAAAATTCTTGTAAAAATTTAAATTAATTAAAACTTACCTTAAATCTTTTAACCTCTTCACCAGTTAGAATAACATCAAACTTCTCAACACCTTTAAATCGTAAGAGATGAATAGATGCACCATATCTTAAAGAGTCACCAACAAACATAGTTACTGTAAGTTTCTTATCATCTATAGCAGGTCTCCATCCTTTGTTTCCAGGTCTAATAACATCTGGATTTTCCTCATTGCTTGACAATTTAATATCCCAGGATCTTATTAATGAAACATCTTCCAAACCATCATTAGCTACACACCATGATTCTACAAAATAATTAGAAATAAAACACAATGGAAAAATATTTTCATAATTATTATCATGATTTCTTACATGTCAGATAATTTTATTAATCAGAAATATGTTACCTGTTTGTGTTGTCTGTTGTAGTGTTGTTGTTGGAATAGTTGTGGCTGAAATAAAAATAAAATAAAATTCCATATTTTAACATACAGAGAAGAAAAATTTTTATTTTCTATATCATAATATATTTTCTATATCTTCATGTATAATTTATATACAAGTTGTATTGACTTTAATATATATTGAATAATGATAGTTTATACATACTTGTTGCAAGAGGTGTGGTAGTTGGTAACATTGTTGTTGTTGCTACTGGTGTTGTTGCTATGAGGAAGGAGATAACATTTTATCATAAAAATTGTAAAGTAAGATTGAAAGAACAGAACCATAGATTATAGAGTTAAATTCCAATAATGTCTAAAATGCTACAAAATTACGTATTTAATAGAAAAATATTATAACAATAGAAAATTCTAATTAATTTTCATTATAACATTATTTTTAGAATTCTTCTTAAATATTTACATAATTATTATTATATTTAATTAGAAAGTGAACAACACAAAATATAACTACTCCATTACCAAAGGTTTCTGGATCCCAGACAAGAATAATATAATATACATCTGGATCGGTCGTCAGACAGAGATGTTATAGATCATTTCATATCTTTTATCTATATCTCTGTCTCATGACTGATCCAGACGTATATTATATTATTATTGTCTGTGATCCAGAAACCTTTGGTAATGGAGTAGTTATATTTTGTGTTGTTCACTTTCTAATTTAATAGCTCTGTTCTATACATAGAGCACTCTTTTTTCCTTTGCTTTTACTTCGGAATTACCTAACACATAATTATTATTATATATGGTGGTGGATTGGCAGTATCGGTAGAGGGTCGGACGCCATGCTTTGAAGCATAGAGTTACCTCCCATTATGATCTGAGTTCATATGCCGCCGAGGTTAACTTTGTCTTTCATCCTTACGGGGTCGATAAAATAAAGTACCAGTAATGTACTGGGTATTTGCTGGCCTTGTGCCAAAAGTAGAAACAATTATTATATATAAAAATGACAAAAGCCATTGCTACAACAGCCGTTAAACAAGTGGATGTTGTCAAAGACAGCGATAGGTAAAAATGACTCAGAGGACAGAGACCAGCGGCTAGTGGTCAATAGAGAGATAATCCATAAGGTGAGTGACAGGTAGATGTAATATAGAAAAGAATGAAAGTGAAGGAGGACAAGGAGAAGTACACTGGTGTACAGAATTGACTGGAAAAAGGAAAGAAAGGTGATGTACAAGACAAGTTTACACATACATCTTCAGCTTCATCAGCTCTCAAACCAGCAAAATGGTTTTGCACGGTTTAATTGAGAGTATCATTTTAAAACGCTGGATTGTGCAACAGAAATATAAATCTTTCTGTTGGTATGATGTGTGTCTGATAAAACAAACAGCACAGATAGAAAGACAAAAGAAAACAAAGGAAATAAAATAATGGGATAAAGGACCTCAAGCTGTGGTCTCTGTCCTAAATAGAAAGCTAATCATAGCTTTGACAGTATTTAGCTGTTTTAATGGCTGTTATAGAGATGACTTTTCTCATTATGTATTCAATTACACTCTTGCTTCATTTCAATCAGAGACAATGTTGTTATAATTATTATTGTTTTGGATGTAATAATCTACAGACAACAAAACATCGGTGGATTGGCAGTATCGGTAGAGGGTCGTATACCATGCTTTGTAGCAAAGAGTTACGGCCCTTTATGGTCTGAGCTCAAATCCCGCCGATGTTAACTTTGCCTTTCATCCTTACAGGGTCAATAAAATAAAGTACCAGTAATACACTGGGATAATTGCTGGCCTTGTGTCAAAAGTAGAAACAAGTATTAGAATATATAATTTATTACCAGGGTATTATTAACAATAAAATCATTTCATACTTACACCCTGATTCAAAACATCCTATGAAAGATACTGTAATTATCATTTTACAATTAGGTGCAACCGGAATAAAGTGGATTTTAACTGTGTCTGATGTTGTACCAAATGGAATTCTAACGATATCATTTTTGGCATTATTCTGGGAAGATAAAAAAATAAAGATATCATAGTGTAAGATAAAACATTTGGCAGTATCGGTAGAGAGTCGGACACCATGCTTTGAAGCATAGAGTTACGTTCCTTTATGATCTGAGTTCAAATCCCGCCGAGGTTAACTTTGCCTTTCATCCTTACGGGGTCGATAAAATAAAGTACCAGTAATGTATTGGTAATTGCTGGCCTTGTGCCAAAAGTAGAAACAATTATTACTGTAAATATTGTAAATATTGTGCCTAGTGTTTAAAGTATACCAATAAATTGAAATCAATATTTATTATTATTCTATTGATTAAGAGAGCTAATATCATATTTCTTATAAAAGGTATTGTCTGATGTTATTAAACAATTTAGAATATTATCAAATGTTTAAAGTGATTTAGATTTAATAAGATACATAATATTCTCATTATTCATCTGTTGTTGGAAACATAAATTAACAAAGATTTCTACACAGAATTATATTAGAATGTCTTGACATGAATATATGAATATAAACACATTGATATAAATACTTTTCTAGTAGATCCAGGAGCAGTTTCAGGTGGTTTGGTATCAAAAAGGTTTTAAGAAGCTTTTAAAACAAATTATATTTAGATCTAGAGTTATGTCACTTACTAAAATTTCTTAACATCAAATGATTTTGAAAGATATCAAAATTCTTGTAAAAATTTAAATTAATTAAAACTTACCTTAAATCTTTTAACCTCTTCACCAGTTAGAATAACATCAAACTTCTCAACACCTTTAAATCGTAAGAGATGAATAGATGCACCATATCTTAAAGAGTCACCAACAAACATAGTTACTGTAAGTTTCTTATCATCTATAGCAGGTCTCCATCCTTTGTTTCCAGGTCTAATAACATCTGGATTTTCCTCATTGCTTGACAATTTAATATCCCAGGATCTTATTAATGAAACATCTTCCAAACCATCATTAGCTACACACCATGATTCTACAAAATAATTAGAAATAAAACACAATGGAAAAATATTTTCATAATTATTATCATGATTTCTTACATGTCAGATAATTTTATTAATCAGAAATATGTTACCTGTTTGTGTTGTCTGTTGTAGTGTTGTTGTTGGAATAGTTGTGGCTGAAATAAAAATAAAATAAAATTCCATATTTTAACATACAGAGAAGAAAAATTTGTATTTTCTATATCATAATATATTTTCTATATCTTCATGTATAATTTATATACAAGTTGTATTGACTTTAATATATATTGAATAATGATAGTTTATACATACTTGTTGCAAGAGGTGTGGTAGTTGGTAACATTGTTGTTGTTGCTACTGGTGTTGTTGCTATGAGGAAGGAGATAACATTTTATCATAAAAATTGTAAAGTAAGATTGAAAGAACAGAACCATAGATTATAGAGTTAAATTCCAATAATGTCTAAAATGCTACAAAATTACGTATTTAATAGAAAAATATTATAACAATAGAAAATTCTAATTAATTTTCATTATAACATTATTTTTAGAATTCTTCTTAAATATTTACATAATTATTATTATATTTAATTAGAAAGTGAACAACACAAAATATAACTACTCCATTACCAAAGGTTTCTGGATCCCAGACAAGAATAATATAATATACATCTGGATCGGTCGTCAGACAGAGATGTTATAGATCATTTCATATCTTTTATCTATATCTCTGTCTCATGACTGATCCAGACGTATATTATATTATTATTGTCTGTGATCCAGAAACCTTTGGTAATGGAGTAGTTATATTTTGTGTTGTTCACTTTCTAATTTAATAGCTCTGTTCTATACATAGAGCACTCTTTTTTCCTTTGCTTTTACTTCGGAATTACCTAACACATAATTATTATTATATATGGTGGTGGATTGGCAGTATCGGTAGAGGGTCGGACGCCATGCTTTGAAGCATAGAGTTACCTCCCATTATGATCTGAGTTCATATGCCGCCGAGGTTAACTTTGTCTTTCATCCTTACGGGGTCGATAAAATAAAGTACCAGTAATGTACTGGGTATTTGCTGGCCTTGTGCCAAAAGTAGAAACAATTATTATATATAAAAATGACAAAAGCCATTGCTACAACAGCCGTTAAACAAGTGGATGTTGTCAAAGACAGCGATAGGTAAAAATGACTCAGAGGACAGAGACCAGCGGCTAGTGGTCAATAGAGAGATAATCCATAAGGTGAGTGACAGGTAGATGTAATATAGAAAAGAATGAAAGTGAAGGAGGACAAGGAGAAGTACACTGGTGTACAGAATTGACTGGAAAAAGGAAAGAAAGGTGATGTACAAGACAAGTTTACACATACATCTTCAGCTTCATCAGCTCTCAAACCAGCAAAATGGTTTTGCACGGTTTAATTGAGAGTATCATTTTAAAACGCTGGATTGTGCAACAGAAATATAAATCTTTCTGTTGGTATGATGTGTGTCTGATAAAACAAACAGCACAGATAGAAAGACAAAAGAAAACAAAGGAAATAAAATAATGGGATAAAGGACCTCAAGCTGTGGTCTCTGTCCTAAATAGAAAGCTAATCATAGCTTTGACAGTATTTAGCTGTTTTAATGGCTGTTCTAGAGATGACTTTTCTCATTATGTATTCAATTACACTCTTGCTTCATTTCAATCAGAGACAATGTTGTTATAATTATTATTGTTTTGGATGTAATAATCTACAGACAACAAAACATCGGTGGATTGGCAGTATCGGTAGAGGGTCGTATACCATGCTTTGTAGCAAAGAGTTACGGCCCTTTATGGTCTGAGTTCAAATCCCGCCGATGTTAACTTTGCCTTTCATCCTTACAGGGTCAATAAAATAAAGTACCAGTAATACACTGGGATAATTGCTGGCCTTGTGTCAAAAGTAGAAACAATTATTAGAATATATAATTTATTACCAGGGTATTATTAACAATAAAATCATTTCATACTTACACCCTGATTCAAAACATCCTATGAAAGATACTGTAATTATCATTTTACAATTAGGTGCAACCGGAATAAAGTGGATTTTAACTGTGTCTGATGTTGTACCAAATGGAATTCTAACGATATCATTTTTGGCATTATTCTGGGAAGATAAAAAAATAAAGATATCATAGTGTAAGATAAAACATTTGGCAGTATCGGTAGAGAGTCGGACACCATGCTTTGAAGCATAGAGTTACGTTCCTTTATGATCTGAGTTCAAATCCCGCCGAGGTTAACTTTGCCTTTCATCCTTACGGGGTCGATAAAATAAAGTACCAGTAATGTATTGGTAATTGCTGGCCTTGTGCCAAAAGTAGAAACAATTATTACTGTAAATATTGTAAATATTGTGCCTAGTGTTTAAAGTATACCAATAAATTGAAATCAATATTTATTATTATTCTATTGATTAAGAGAGCTAATATCATATTTCTCATAAAAGGTATTGTCTGATGTTATTAAACAATTTAGAATATTATCAAATGTTTAAAGTGATTTAGATTTAATAAGATACATAATATTCTCATTATTCATCTGTTGTTGGAAACATAAATTAACAAAGATTTCTACACAGAATTATATTAGAATGTCTTGACATGAATATATGAATATAAACACATTGATATAAATACTTTTCTAGTAGATCCAGGAGCAGTTTCAGGTGGTTTGGTATCAAAAAGGTTTTAAGAAGCTTTTAAAACAAAATATATTTAGATCTAGAGTTATGTCACTTACTAAAATTTCTTAACATCAAATGATTTTGAAAGATATCAAAATTCTTGTAAAAATTTAAATTAATTAAAACTTACCTTAAATCTTTTAACCTCTTCACCAGTTAGAATAACATCAAACTTCTCAACACCTTTAAATCGTAAGAGATGAATAGATGCACCATATCTTAAAGAGTCACCAACAAACATAGTTACTGTAAGTTTCTTATCATCTATAGCAGGTCTCCATCCTTTGTTTCCAGGTCTAATAACATCTGGATTTTCCTCATTGCTTGACAATTTAATATCCCAGGATCTTATTAATGAAACATCTTCCAAACCATCATTAGCTACACACCATGATTCTACAAAATAATCGAAGTAAAACACAATAGAAAAATATTTTCATAATTATTATCATGATTTCCTACATGTTAAATAATTTTATTAATCAGAAATATGTTACCTGTTTGTGTTGTTGGTTGTAGTGTTGTTGTTGGTTGTGTCGTTGTTGTTGGTTGTGGTGTTGTTGTTGGTTGTGTCGTTGTTGTTGGTTGTGTCGTTGTTGGTTGTGTTGTCGTCGTTGGTTGTGTCGTTGTTGTTGGTTGTGGTGTTGTTGTTGGCTGTGTCGTTGTTGGTTGTGTTGTCGTTGTTGGTTGTGTTGTTGTTGGTTGTGTTGTTGTTGGTTGTGTTGTTGTTGGTTGTGTTGTTGTTGGTTGTGTCGTTGGTTGTGGTCTTGTTGTTGGTTGTGTTGTCGTTGGTTGTGTTGTCGTTGTTGGTTGTGTTGTTGGTTGTAGTGTCGTTGTTGGTTGTGTTGTTGTTGTTGGTTGTGTTGTTGTTGGTTGTGTTGTCGTTGTTGGTTGTGTCGTTGTTGGTTGTGGTGTTGTTGTTGGTTGTGGTGTTGTTGGTTGTGGTGTCGTTGTTGGTTGTGTCGTTGTTGGTTGTGTCGTTGTTGTTGGTTGTGGTGTCGTTGTTGGTTGTGTCGTTGTTGTTGGTTGTTTTGTTGTTGGTTGTGTTGCTGTTGTTTGTGGTGTCGTTGTTGGTTGTGTTGTTGTTGGTTGTGGTGTTGTTGTTGGTTGTGGTGTTGTTGTTGGTTGTGGTGTTGTTGTTGGTTGTGGTGTTGTTGTTGGTTGTGTCGTTGGCTGTGGTGTTGTTGTTGGTTGTAGTGTCGTTGTTGGTTGTGGTGTTGTTGTTGGTTGTGGTGTTGTTGTTGGTTGTGGTGTCGTTGTTGGTTGTGTCGTTGTTGTTGGTTGTGTCGTTGTTGTTGGTTGTGTCGTTATTGGTTGTAGTGTCGTTGTTGGTTGTGTTGTTGTTGGAATAGCTGTGGCTGAAATATAAACAAAATAAAGGTTATATATATATTTTATCAGAGAAAGTTTATAATTTTACATATATTTAATCATAATATATTTCATACTAATTTACACTTATATATAAAATATATATAATAATTGATATTGACATTAATATATAGAGAGTGCAATAATTATTTCTACATACATGTGAGAAGTGTGGTAGTTGGTAACATTGTTGTTGCTGTGAGGAAGAAGATGAGATGTTATATTCAAATAAACATTTATATAATTATTTACATATCTGAAATTATCATCATCATCATCATCATCAACGTTTAACGTCCGTGTTCCACGCTTGCATGGGTTTGGACGGGGGTTTTCCCACTTGAGGCAAGAGTGATTGTCTTGCTCGCATAGGACTGTCTGGCGGGTTTTCTACAGCTGGATGCCCTTCCTAACACCAACCACATTTACAGTGTGGGGCTGGGAGGTTTTTACCGTGTTGCCTACACGGCCACATTACAGCGTGGACTGTCTGGCGGGTTTTCTACAGCTGGATGCCCTTCCTAACACCAACCACATTTACAGTGTGGGGCTGGGAGGTTTTTACCGTGTTGCCTACATGGCCACATTACAACGTGGACTGTGTGTTTTTTTTGTCGTGACACCTACACGATCTCATTTGTTTCGGCCTGGATGTTGTGGCACCAACATAACTTTACATTGAAAGGGGCGGTGTGGATGCTGAGCATGCAAGCTTCGTTCCTCTCTAGTCTGCGTATATCCTCTGCACACAATGCCCAGGTCTCACTGCCATGCAACATTGCTGTTCGTATGCAGGCATCATACAGCCTGCCTTTCATTTTTAGGGAGAACCCTTTAGCGGCTAATAGTGGTATAAGCTCTCTGAACTTTTTCCATCCAGTTCTGACTCAAGCTACTGTACTTTCAGAGCACCCTCCCCCACTGCTGATTTTGTCACCCAGGTAATGGAAGCTGTCCACTATTTCTATAGAACCCTCTGCGCAATTGAAAGAGCTAGTATTTTGTGGGCACTTGCTGCTACTTATTGCACCAGAGCACCGGCCACATGTAAAATCTATGTTCTTAGTTAGCTTAACTATGATCCTACTACATCTTTTATGCACCCATACTTTGCATTTGGGACATAAAATGGAGTTTCTACCTACGCCTTTCCTACACACTGAGCATGGCCATTTCCCGGAAGGGACCGGCGCCTTATTTTCTTTCCTACAAACTAGAACTTTAGTCTTAGCCAGGTTAATTTTAAGGCCTTTTGATTCTAGGCCGTGCTTCCATGTTTGGAATTTCTTCTCTAGCTCGGCCATTGATTCAGCTATGAGCGTTAGATCATCTGCGTATAGGAGTTCCCATGGGCAGCTGGTCTTGAACTCCACTGTTATAGCCTGAAGGGCAATAATAAATAGTAGGGGGCTAAGAACAGAGCCCTGATGAACACCAACTTTTACGCTAAACTCTTCACTATATTCGTTGTTAATTCTAACCTTGCTGACTGTTTCTTTATACATGGCTTGTATAGCTCTCACAAGCCATTCATCAACACCTAGTTTTCTAAGAGCCCACCAGATAATGGAACGGGGGACTCTGTCGAATACTTTCTCCAAGTTGACAAAAGCTAAGTATAGGGGTTTACTTTTAGCTAGGTACTTCTCCTGTAGTTGTCGTACAATGAAAAGAGCGTCTGTGGTACTTTTCCCTGACACAAACCCGAACTGCATTTCATCTAGATCAATTCTCTCTCTGATTAGTTGCGCTATTACTTTTTCCGTGACCTTCATGACCTGGTCGATTAATTTAATGCCTCTATAGTTACTCCTATCTAGGGCATCTCCTTTACCCTTATAACAGTTAACGATGATGCTGCTACGCCAGTCCTTCGGAACAACCCCATTCTGTACGACTTGGTTAACTATCCGGGTGACCATGGTGTGTCCCACCGTACCAGATGCCTTCAGCATCTCAGCAACTATTTCCGAAGGCCCAGCCTCCTTACCCGTCTTCATATCTTTGATTGCCTTACTTATTATACTACCCTCGACTAACACTGCTGGTCCCTCTATTGGGTCGATGTGGGGGAGACTGTCTTTCTCCCATTTATTCTCCTCATTTAGTAGCCTTTCGTAGTGACACTTCCAAGCTACCTTCTTATCAGCGTCGGTGATGGCAAGTACGCCGTCATCATTAAGTACACACTTCTCCCCGACAATATCACGGTTTTCCTTGACACATTGCCTAGCAATCCTGAACACCTCACGTTTTTGGTCCTCGCATTATAGAACCTGCTTGAACTTTATTTCCTCTGCTTCCCTTCTTGCGAAGTACACCTGTCTCCTAGCTTCCCTCCTGGCCACTTGATAGTCTTCTCTACTTCCCCCATCCCGCCCTACTTTCCAAGCCTGCTTTTTGGCCTTAATTGACCCCTCCACCTTACTGTTCCACCACCATGTTACTCTCCTCCTGCCTACAGGCCTGCTCCAGCCACAGACTTCGTCTGCCGCCATCAGCAGGTTTGTTTTTAGGAATTCCCACTGTTCCTCTATATTATCTGACTCTAATTGCTCTTCCTTACTGTCGAAAGCATCAAGTAACATGCTTTGAAATTTATTTCTGGCTGTGGGGTCCTTTAGCTTCCATATTTTTCTCCTGAGGATAGTCCTCTTCTGCTGTCTAGTACGTCTCGTCCTGACTATTAGGTCGCTAATTATCAGTCTATGTTGGGAGGTGCATTCTTCATGGGGGAGGGATTTAGTGTTTACAATAGACACTCTGTCACGTTTTCTGGTAAGGATATAATCTACCTGGCTTGTGTGTTCCCCCGATCTATAGGTGATCAGGTGATTGTCACGGTTTTTGAAGTTAGTGTTACAGATAGTTAGGTTATTTGCATCACAGAATTCCAGGATTCTGGAGCCTTCCTCATTTCTAGTACCAAACCCATAGCCTCCATGGATTTCGTCGTAGCCGTCACAATGTTGTCCAACATGACCATTTAGGTCGCCTGCAATAATTATATAGTCACTGTCGGTTATTTGGGAGGTAGTGAGCATCAGTGTCTCATAGAATCTGTCTTTTATAGTGCCGGGCAGTCCGGATTGGGGTGTGTACGCAGATATTACTGTCACCTTAGTTCTATTGAGGACAAGTCTTATTTTAATTATTCTGTCGTTCACTCTATTTACGTCTATTATCTTATCTGCCCACTTTTCTGCTACCATGATTCCTACTCCACCCAGCCCATTGTCATTTCCCACCCAGAAAAGCTTATAGCATCGTTTTTTACCCACAATGAATCTAGCAGACCCACCCCTCCACCTGGTCTCTTGAATACAACAAACATCGACCTCCTTACGTTCAAGCATTTCTACAACCTGAAGTTTTGGATTGCGTTTGGAGGGTGGGAGCGGTGGGGCGCGGGGGGAGATGGGGTTATGTTAGCCATCCGCGGCCGAAACAAAGAGGAATGCTCGCATTCTCATCCACGAGGTGAATTTGTCTTTATCCAAAATAATAATTAGATATTCATAATATCTTTATATATTAAAATACTCCATTAAAAGTTTTACGTCTGTTCTTCCATGTTAGCATGGGTTAGATGGGTTGTCAAGTTGTGGGCAGGGTCCAGTTGGCTGACCTTGTCTTTCTCCTATGGGAACTAATTCTGGCTTGATTTCTACAGCTGGATGCCCTTCTTAACACCAACCTCATTTACAGTGAGTACTGGGTGCTTTTTTTTGTGGTGCCTACACATCCACTTTACAGTGTGGGCTGGGTGCTTTTTTGCCGTGGCACCTCCACGACCACTTTGCAGTGGGAGGATGTGAGGGCATATTGTCTATATGCTTCAGCTTCGGCTTATAAAATTCATAGGATTTATTACCAGGATAATGGTGAAAATAAAAGTATGTATATGATTATATATATATATTTGGTATTATCCAAAATCATGATTAAATATTTAATATAACATTATATATTAAAATCTTATTTTTAATTAATGACAATTATTATTGTCTTGCATTGAATAATCTGCAGTTGATTAAATATTGTATAAAATATATAATTTATTACCAAGGTATGATTGACAATATAATTAATTTATACTTACACCCTGATTCAAAACATCCTATGAAAGATACTGTAATTATCATTTTACAATTAGGTGCCTCAGGAATAAAGTGGATTTTAACTGTGTCTGATGTTGTACCAAATGGAATTCTAACGATATCATTTTTGGCATTATTCTGGGTGCATCATGCAAATAAAGATATCACAGTGTAAGATAAAAATATTATTACAGTAAAATACAGAGTAATTGACACAGCATTGAGCCTAATGTTGAAATTATAACATTTAAATATTGCCTAGATAAACAGTAGCACAATATTTCTGGTCACTTTACTGATTAATATTATCGAATTGTCTTCTAATTATCATATTTCTAATGAAAGATAAACCCTTCTGTTGTTAAGTAATTTAGAAAATAATATATTTGGAGTGATTTAGACTTAATATGTTTGAAACATGAATCAACAAAATCATTTTTGGCATTATTCTGGGAATAACAAGAAAATAAAGATATCACAGTGTAAGATAGAAATATTATAATATAATATTATAACATAATTATAACAGACTTTCGGAAATATTTTTTTCATGCTCAGAGTTGCTGAAGCATTGAACAAAGTACCTGCATCAGTTGTTAGCTGTCGAGACACTGCATCCTATAAACCCTCCATGAAACAAACTACCTGCATCAGTTGTTAGCTGTCGAAACACTGCATCCTATAAACCCTCCATGAAACAAACTACCTGCATCAGTTGTTAACTGTCGAGACACTGCATCCTATAAGCCCTCCATGAAACAAACTACCTGCATCAGTTGTTAGCTGTCGAGACACTGCATCATTTAAAACCTCCATGAAACAAACTACCTGCATCAGTTGTTAGCTGTCGAGACACTGCATCCTTTAAACCCTCCATGAAACAAATTACCTGCATCAATTGTCAGCTGTCGAGACACTGCATCCTTTAAAACCTTCATGGAACAAACTACCTGCATCAATTATTAGCTGTCGAGACACTGCATCCTTTAAACCCTCCAAGAAACAAACTACTTACATCAGTTGTTAGCTGTCGAGACACTGCATCCTTTAAAACCTCCATGGAACAAACTACCTGCATCAATTCTCAGCTGTCGAGACACTGCATCCTTTAAAACCTCCATGGAACAAACTACCTGCATCAGTTATTAACTGTCGAGACACTGCATCCTTTAAAACCTCCATGGAACAAACTACCTGCCTCAGCTTTTTGCTGTCGAGACACTGCATCCTTTAAAACCTCCATGGAACAAACTACCTACATCAGTTGTTAGCTGTAGAGACACTGCATCCTTTAAAACCTCCATGGAACAAACTACCTACATCAGTTGTTAGCTGTCGAGACACTGCATCCTTTAAAACCTCCATGGAACAAACTACCTACATCAGTTGTTAGCTGTAGAGACACTGCATCCTTTAAAACCTCCATGGAACAAACTACCTACATCAGTTATTAGCTGTAGAGACACTGCATCCTTTAAAACCTCCATGGAACAAACTACCTGCATCAGTTATTAGCTGTCGAGACACTGCATCCTTTAAAACCTCCATGGAACAAACTATCAAACTACCTTCATCAGTTATTAACTGTCGAGACACTGCATCCTTTAAAACCTCCAAGGAACAAACTACCAAACTACCTTCATCAGTTATTAGCTGTCGAGACACTGCATCCATTAAAACCTCCATGGAACAAACTACCTGCATCAGTTATTAGCTGTCGAGACACTGCATCCTTTAAAACCTCCATGGAATAAACTACCTGCATCAGTTATTAGCTGTCGAGACACTGCATCCTTTAAAACCTCCATGGAACAAACTACCAAACTACCTTCATCAGTTATTAGCTGTCGAGACACTGCATCCTTTAAAACCTCCATGGAACAAACTACCTGCATCAGTTATTAGCTGTCGAGACACTGCATCCTTTAAAACCTCCATGGAACAAACTACCAAACTACCTTCATCAGTTATTAGCTGTCGAGACACTGCATCCTTTAAAACCTCCATGGAACAAACTACCTGCATCAGTTGTTAGCTGTCGAGACACTGCATCCTTTAAAAGCTCCATGGAACAAACTACCAAACTACCTTCATCAGTTATTAGCTGTCGAGACACTGCATCCTTTAAACCCTCCATGGAACAAACTACCTGCATCAGTTGTTAGCTGTCGAGACACTGCATCCTTTAAACCCTCCATGGAACAAACTACCTGCATCAGTTGTTAGCTGTCGAGACACTGCATCCTTTAAAACCTCCATGGAACAAACTACCTGCATCAGTTGTTAGCTGTCGAGACACTGCATCCTTTAAAACCTACATGGAACAAACTACCTGCATCAGTTGTTAGCTGTCGAGACACTGCATCCTTTAAAACCGCCATGCTTCCTGAGATTCACCAACACTACACCTAATATTCCCCCTCCATATACACGCACACATGTATATCATGACTCATACACTATTCACTTCCTTAAAATTTGTATATTATTCTATGAACTATACATGCACCTTTGATGAGTTGTAGTGCACCTGAACATAATAATTTCATTATTATTATTATAAAACTTTTAATGCTTACAGATCGAAATCACAAACAAGTATAATATAAAGGAAAGCGAAAGGAAAAACAAAAAGGAAAGAGAAAAAACACAATCTGGGAGCACATAGAACAAAAGGCAGGCGAAATGGGTGGACGACCAAGCCGCTACCAAAACAAAAGATGATATTATCACGAGGAGCAGTGGGAAACCTCTAATAATTTTTGAGGCAAGCCAGCACGCTCTCAGAATTACCTTGGGAGATGGCAAGGCTGATGCGCTGGAACAACCAAGTGCCCTCATGAGCATCAACAGTTACCTCTGTTAGGCGAGCCGCCAGTGAAGATAAGAATCTTTCAGTCAGTGGTCCAACTCCCCCAACATCTCAAACGCCACAGGTTGGAAGATGTAGTTAGCCAACTGATCACAGTATTTCAGGATTTTGTTCCATTTGGCTGTGGATACTGTGGCTCTCATCCTAAGCGCAGCATCCAGGATGTGGGAAGAAGCAAAAGAGTCATTAACTGTGACATCCCAGACAAGGCACCTACCTCCCGACCAGAGGCATAGGATAAGGCCGTCAAGTCTTTTCCTATCAATTCTGGACAATCCAGACAGTTCCAAAATTAAGGGGATGTTTGTCTGGACCAAAGCTTTCTTGAAGATGAGGTTTAGCTCCATGTGACGTGTGAAGTGGCCGGCATTCAGGCGGCAAGAAACAACGTGGAAGCCTGTGGAGTCGAGGAATTTACAACAACGACACCTCAAACCCATACATACATCGGCTCCCACTATGAGGGCAATGAAGACACGAAGTTCATCCAGGCTGAGTAGGCCACCAACGTTAGTATTTGGTGCTGGCAAAAAGTAACAAAATATGGAGTAATTGACAAAGTATTTCTACTTAATATTGTGCCTTGACTATAAATTATACCAATAAATTGGAGTCAAGATAAAACCCACATACAACAATATTTATTATTATTCTATCGATTAAGACAGCCAATATCATATTTCTGATAAAAGATGTCTTTTGTTATTATATAATCTAGAAAATAATAAAATGTGTAGAGTGATTTAAATTTCATATTGTAACTAATTTACTCATTTCTAATCTGGTGTTAGGAACAAAACATATGAAGATTCCATTCATAGAATTATGATGGGAAGTCATTTGTTCTCTAACATAAATCAAGGAATATTTTCGAGTTGTCAAAAGTTTAAAGGATTTCTTTTGAGAGTGAGGTTTGAATGCAATGTCACATTATATTTAGATTTAACCCTTTAGCATTCACGTTACTCTGTATTTACTGTTGTATTTTCACAGTAAAGGCTTTATTTCACTTAATTATCTCACATAATATCGAATCTATGAGAATTTGATATTATTTATTTTGAGAAAAATACCTTAATGTTGGTATGAGCAGCTCGTTATGACCAGTTTGAACAGAAAGAGGTGAGGGAACTCTGGCCGGATATGGCTGGTTTAAATTCTAAGATTAGGTACTAAGATTTCCTAAACATCAAATGATTTAAAAGCAAAAATATTAAATAATTTTAAAAGATATCCAACTTCATATAACTGTTTTAATGAAAACTTTACTATGATGAGATATTAAATTAAATTAATTGAAACTCACCTTAAATCTTTTAACCTCTCCACCAGTGAGAATAACATCAAACTTCTCAACATATTTAGTTCGTAAGAGATGAATAGATGCACCATATCTTAAAGAGTCACCAACAAACATAGTTACTGTAAGTTTCTTATCATCTATAGCAGGTCTCCATCCTTTGTTTCCAGGTCTAATAACATCTGGATTTTCATCATTGCTTGACAATTTAATATCCCAGGATCTTATTAATGAAACATCTTCCAAACCATCATTAGCTACACACCATGATTCTACAAAATAATAGAAGTAAAACACAATAGAAAAACAATATTTTCATGATTATTATCATGATTTCCTACATGTCAGATAATTTTATTAATCAGAAATATGTTACCTGTTTGTGTTGTTGGTTGTAGTGTTGTTGTTGGAATAGTTGTGGCTGAAACGATAATAGAAGAAAATTCCATATTTTATGATAGAGAGAGAGAAAATAGTTATATTTTGTTATATCATAATATATTTTCTACATCTTAATGTATAAAGTATATACAAGTTGTATTATCTTTAGTATATATAGAGAGCAATGATAGATTATACATACTTGATGGGAGAAGTGTGGTAGTTGGTAACATTGTTGTTGGTACTGTTGGGGTTGTTGCTATGAGAGCAATAAAAATATGTTGCTATAAAGGCTTTGGTAAATGGAAAAATTGAAAACCCCAAATAATATACGAAATATAGAAATAATTTCAAGTATGTCTTTGAAGGTTTTTAATTAGTTGAATTCATAAAAATTGTATATTTTGTAAATACATATATAAAAAAACTTTATTATAAGAATGTCATTTACGTGGTGGTATTTACATTTTAAAAGTTAAGGGGTTTGTAAAGCTCAAGTAATGGATAGATATTAATTTTTTCTTTATTTCTTGTAATATGAATAAAAATACAATTAAACACGATATATAATTTAAAAATTTGAGAAAAACATGGAAGAGAACATTCACACACAATCACATGCTATAATAGTGGTGCTGGAATTTCCTTCTTGCCATGTGTTTTAGTGATGCTAATATTCTTGAATAACCAAGTACCCTCACAGGCCTCACCTCATGTGTTGGTAACATGAGATACCAACAATGACAAGTATGTCAATGTCAGCAACCCAGCTTCTCATCCCCCAAGTGTCTTGAACACTACAGGCGGAAGAAAAATAGTTTTCCAATAATTCCTGGTATTTTAGAATTTTATTCTATTTGGCTATGGCTGCATCCAGAGTGTGTAAGGAGCAAAGAGTCATTGTAGCGTCTGAAATGAGACATCTGCCTATTCTTGGTTGTCCATCGAAAACAATGACATCTTCATTGTTGTTCCCATCTGCCATGGACACGAAGGTGGCTGTGGAGGCCAAGCCTTGACTTGCAGGTCCGGGGACAGTGGGGGCAGGGGAAGAGATTGGAGTCGCTTGGGGCAGCTGTTGAAGCCTTTCTCCTCCTTTCACTGGCCTCAGTGACCTCTGCCGTCTCTTCTCTTCAAAAGAGTCTTTGCCGCATCTGGTAAGGGCTCGCCACTCAGTCATGTCCTGAGCATGGGACTCAAGTTGTTTTGGGGCGATTCCAGTGTTGTTGATGCTGGACTTTACAGAAGCTTTGAACCTCTTGAGAGGCCTGCCCTGCTTTCGTTTCCCCAAACAGAGTTTCCCATACATCAGTTGCTTTGGAAGCCTGTGATCGTCCATCCGGATGACATGTCCCACCCATTGAAGTCGGCTCTTCAGTAACATAGCTTCGAGATTGCAGAGTGAAGTCTTGATGGCCAGGTCTACCCCATGGATTCTGTCCTCGTCCTTTGCATTGCCCTTCCAGAAGAAGGTGTAGCCTCCTTTTGGTTCTGCTACTGATCCTTCTTAGGTAAGTCTGGTTTCGCTGAGGGTGGCTATGTTGATCCGATAGCAACAACTTGTGCATCCAGGCTGCCCACGTGCGGGTTAGAGACTGGCAACTCCCAGAGGTTACCTCCGCCTCTCGCCCATTGCCGCAGGGCTTTGGGAGTGCATACTAAAGAAGAAACCTGTGCGGGAAAGGTTTATAGTGGGAGGGCCACTGCACAGTGACTGTCCCACTCAGTCGGCCGCAGAAGCCAGAATCCGGTGGTACGGAGGACCGTCACAACCAGGGACTTCCTTGGCTGCAGTGGATGACCACGATGTCTGTAGTGCCTTGCCGTCCCCTAGCGCTCTACACCACTATTACTTAGGGGCAAAAGGTATGGCACTCTGGCCTCATACATTCATCTCTGGACAATACAGCTGGTTCCAAAATTTACTTTTATTAATAAGTATATGAACAAGACATGATTATCTTACCCATCTTGTCACAGAGAAGGCCAACATGTTCAACCCATGATAGCATGGAACACATATGATTTCTGATTTATGCACAAGGCCAACAATTTTGAGGGGAGGTGAAAGCAGAATAAATTGACTCCAGTGCATTACTGGTACTTTATTTTATTGACTCCATAAGGATGAAAAGCAAAGCTAACCTCTGCAGGATTTGAACTCAGAATGCAAAGGGACGTAACTATATGCCAGAAAGTATGTTTTGCAACGCTCTACTGATTACTGCCAATCCACTGCCCTTCAGCACGGAACACATGTGATATGAGGATGATGAAAGAATAATTTCAAATCTAATCTCATCCAACATGGTAAACATTAGTTGATCAATGATTCAGAAAAAATTCATGATTGTTGCTAAATATTACTTTACTTAATTCATCATGGTTATCATCATCATGCTATGATCATTGCCAATCTGGCTCTTGCGGGCAGCAACAAAAACCAGAACCATCTCCAATCTTGCTTTGATTGGAAGAAAGCGGATTGGAACTTGTACTGTACTGAGCTACAGCACCCAAACTGGCATGAGTTCTATAACTCTGGAGATGTGAACACTATACTCCAGAGCATCCTGGACTCAATATGGATAGCGTGTGCAGCATCAGTGCCACATAAGCAGAAAAAACCCCACCCCAAAAGTGCAATTTGGGAAACTCCAGAATCTCGCTTAAGGGTGGTTTCTTCTCTGAAGATCTTCTGCTGTCCAGCTCTTCTGGAGTTTCTTACCACTTTATTCATAATTATTATTCTTTGGGACCTAAAAATCTGCAGACATTTAAATATTTCAAAGAAATATACAATTTCAATCATGGACTCTATATCAATGGAATCAATTCCTACTTACTGCCTGATTCAAAACATCCTATGAAAGATACTGTAACTCTCAGTCTACAATTGGGTGAAACAGGAACAAAGTGGATTTTTACTGTATCTGATGTTGTACCAAATGGTATTTTAACAATTTCACTTTTTGGATTATTCTAGGTACACACGAGAATGACAAAAGAAAAACAGCATTAGGTAAGGATTTGGTCATTTCAGAAAAATATGCAGAATAATTTTCAAAACAAAATGTTTTCTAATAATTATCAAATAGTTAAAATATATTAATTCAATGGTTCCAAAATACATTATATCACATAATTACTGATCGTCTGCCTCTACAATCTTTACATTACCTCATCTGTTTATGTTATGGAAATATCTTAAAATGATATCTAAATTTATGTAAATATAGTATAATTAATTAGAATTATTCAAGATGAACCACTAAATTATATATGAAGAAACATTACATAAAAAATATCATTACAACATAATATGTAGTATAACTGTGTATGTGTGTGGCCATATGGTAAGGGCGTTGGACTTTCAATCATAATATCATGGGTTTGATTCCTAGACTGGGTGGTACATGGCCTAGTGGTAAGGGTGTTGAACTTATGATCGTAATGTCATGGGTTCAATTCCTGGACTGGGTTGTGTATTGTGTTCTTGAACAAAACATTTCATTTCACATTGCTCCAGTATACTCAGCTGACAATGAGTACCAGCAATAACTGGGGAGTGGGCCTAACTCTATGATGGACTGGCATCCTGTCTAGGGGGAAGTAGTGTACACTCAGTTGCTTTATACCATGGAAACCAGGATAAGCACTGGTCTGATGAGCCTCTGGTCTTGAGACAGACTTTAGATGCAGTATAACTGACATCACAACATATATTTCCCCAACTTATTTCAATTTATTTTCACAGATAATTGGCATCAATGAAAATCATATTACACTATTCTGATCTACTCTCATCATTTTACTGTAAATACATTCAATTATAGCCTGAGAATGTTATATGGATATCAATACAAATTACCTCTGAACATACAGTAATATTATATACAAAGCCTTGTAACATGTTTTTCTATAATAATTAATTTTTTTTTTTTCATTTAAGTAGTTTTATTTTGTTATCTGTTATACATAAACATTTTATGTCAACTATATTTTACAGTCAGAAGTGTTACAATAGTGGAAATATTTTGTTATCTGTTATACATAAACATTTTATGTCAACTATATTTTACAGGCAGAGGTGTTACAATGGTGGAAATATTTTGTTATCTGTTATACATAAACATTTTATGTCAACTATATTTTACAGGCAGAAGTGTTACAATGGTGGAAATATTTGTTTATCTGTTATACATAAACATTTTATGTCAACTATATTTTACAGGCAGAAGTGTTACAATGGTGGAAATATTTTTTTATCTGTTATACATAAACATTTTATGTCAACTATATTTTACAGGCAGAAATGTTACAATGGTGGAAATATTTTGTTATCTGTTATACATAAATATTTTATGTCAACTATATTTTACAGGCAGAAGTATTACAATGGTGGAAATATTTAAAAAAAAAAGATAAAAACAAAATTAATTAGGGAAAATGAAAGGGAAGGGGTAAAGAATGGCAGACTTAGCTGTATAGTAAAGGAAAGGACTATAAATGGCATTAGATATATTATACATTCTAATGAACTCTAAATTTAGATAATACTACTAATATTAATGGTTTCTAATTTAGACACAAGGCCAACAAATTTGGGAGGAAGGGAAAGACACTTTATCGACCCCAGAGCATTACTGATACTTTATTTTGTCTACTCTGTAAGGAGTAAAAGGAAAGATAACCTTGGCGGGATTTGAACTCTAAGTAAAAGGACATAACTGTATACCAAACAGCATGTTATCCAACATTCTACCGATACTGCTAATCTCCCACTCCTACACCAACATTGACAATGGAATAATTTCAATAAAGTATTCAATGTAATAATACATTTCTAATGAATAAAACTCATTGAAACTTACCCTAAATCCTTTAACCTCTTCACCAGTTAGAATAACATCAAACTTCTCAACACATTTAGATCGTAAGAGATGAATAGATGCACCATATTTTAAAGTGTCACCAACAAACATAGTTACTGTAAGTTTCTTATCATCTATAGCAGGACTCCATCCTTTGTTTCCAGGTCTAATAACATCTGGATATTCATCAATGCTTGACAATTTAATATCCCAGGATCTTATTAATGAAACATCTTCCAAACCATCATTAGCTACACACCATGATTCTACAAAATAATAGAAGTAAAATACAATAGAAAAATAATATTTTCATGATTATTATCATGATTTCCTACATGTCAGATAATTTTATTAATCAGAAATATGTTACCTGTTTGTGTTGTTGGTTGTGGTGTTGTTGTTGGAATAATTGTGGCTGAAATAAAATAAAAGAAACGAAAATTACATATTATATCATTGTGAGCAAATATATAATTATTCTTTTCTAATATATCTTGTACATCTTAATCATATATAAAATATATAAAACTATTGTATGAAAACTTTGAACATTCAAAGTACTGAGAGATTATTAAGTTTATAGAAAACAAAGTATGTTCAGATGCAAATAAATAAGTTTAAATAAAGTTGTTTGCTATAAATAGCTTAGAAAGTTGGGGAAAGACAACCTATACATAGGAAAAACGTTGCCAGCAGACGCTACGAGAAATTGGACCTTATATATCTCAGATACCAACTGAGTGCTCTAGCCATTGAGCTTAGAAACTTCCTACATTTTACAGTTTAAATTTTCTGAGCTATTTATAGCAACCGACTGTATTTACAGCTATTTTTCTCTATCTGAACCTATTACATTTCCTATAAAGTTTATTAAACAATATTTAATGACTTTAATATATATTGAATAATGGTTTCTAATTTAAATTTTTCAGTAACCTGTTATTCATGCAAAGACAACAAAAACATAGTAAAGATGTATGGAAAATATAGCAATTTAATACAAAAAATAAGAAAAAAAATATAACATTTAATCAAAATCAAAATCAAAATGTTTCTTTAAAGAGTATTGTATTTTTTAATTGTGTAAGATGCAATTTTTACCCCAAAATTTGATGTCATCAAAGGTATGAAAATAATAATAATTTTGGAGGAGGGGAAAATTGATTAAATTCACTCCAGCTCGTTACTGGTATTTTATTTTATTGAACCTTGCAAGGATAAAACCCTCTATCAATTACTGCCAACCCACCACCCTTTATTGAATAATAATTGTTTATACATACTTGTTGGGAGAGCTGTGGTAGTTGGTAACATTGTTGTTGTTAGTGCTGGAGTTGTTGCTGTGAGAGAAAAAGAGAGAAGTTACGATAATGAGGGTTATATTAAATGGAAGAATTGAAACCACATTTACAGAAAATCATTGATATACTTCCAAAATTATCTGGTTTATTGTTTAGTTATAGCAAGAATTTGAAATTTCAAATGGAAAGATTGCAAGCACACAAGAAATTAACCCTTTAGCATTTAAATTGCCCATATCCGGCCAGAAATCTCTCACCTCTTTATGTCCAAATTGGCTATAACTGGCCACTCATACTCATGTTAAGGTATTGATCTCACAATATATAATATCAAAATCTCATAGATTCTATTTTATGTGAGATAATTATGTGAAGTACAGTCTTTGCTGTGAAAATATAACAGTAAATATAGAGTAATGTAGATGCTAAAGAAAGTAATTTGAACTGTAACTGCTACATTTGGAAGATTTGATATGTTCCATTAGTAGGTCTATGGCTACTTACAAGAAATGAAGTTAACAAGGATGAGAAATACTCATTGAAATACTTACTCTGTGATTCAAAACATCCATTTATAGAAACTGTGACAGTTATATCACAATGTGCTGAGACACCTTTGAAAGAAATCTTTACAATTGTTGATGACGTACCAAATGGAATGTTAACAACACTGTCTTTTAAGTTGTCCTGGTAGAGATATAAAAATATGAAACTATTATTATATTTCATGAATAACTTAAACTTATCTCTATTATAATTATCAATATTTCCTTCTTTAAATAAATTAAACAACAGAAACAAATAAAGCATGTTTTTTTCTTTTTCTTCTTTGCCCACCCACTTCTTGGAGTGTCATGTGGGCAGACTCCTCAAGCAGGCTTTCCAGTGGGTCCTGTCAGAAGCACTCATCTATTGAGTAACATTACACCAATAACTCCTCAAAAGAGGGCCATTTTGTCCTCTTATATTTTCAATCATATTCTTTTGGTCATTACCCAATATTCATGACCATGTTTTAATTTATTAAATGATAGTTAAATATACATAATTAATATAGTCAGCTGAGTTAATTTAAATAATAATGTCACAAACTTAACCAAGTGTGATCTCAGATCAATAAAGCTCACGGAAGAGGTGACAGAAATGCAACTAATGGAGAGATACTGTACTGAAAATACCTGTCCAAACTACGCAAGTGTGGAAAAACTGACGTAAAATGATGATGATGATGATATATGAGAAAATTTATTAAAATCATATATTTGCTGAGAAAATAAAGATAGATTTCTTTATTAGCCACAAGGGCGCAACAAGAAAAGGGGACAATACAAAGACATGCCGGGGATTTTACATACAGTCGTGTAAAAAAATATAAAAACAAACAATTTCAATAATCGAAATCCCCAATAGGGGGGAGACGCCACAAATGGGTTGTTTAATACCCCGTCGATAGAACAACCCTCAACTCCAGGAGCGTGTTGTGCAAGTGCTCCTTTCTTCCTTTTGCTCTCTTCCTCAACCTACAGGCTTATAAACAGAGAAGGTCCAATCACTCGGGCCATTTTCGCTTCATTCACCCACCTTTCAGTAAATTTACTGGGGTGCAGTGCCTCTCTCTCCACCCTGATTCTCCTTCTAAAGTGATACTTAAAGAAGGGAATCAATTGTTGTCCGGAGAGAAAGGCATCTGTCCTCAGTCCTCTCAACCTCGTCCACCATAAAACTTCTTTCACCATAGCCACCGTACAGAGCTGAGAAAATAAAGATAGTCACAATTTCAGATAACTTACCATATATTTCTTATTGTCTTCACCTCCAGATAGAATAACATCAAAACTTTTGATATCTTTAGCTTTGCCCAGATGTATTGATGCACCATACCTCAAAGAATCCCCAACAAAAATGGTAACAAAAGGTTTCTTATCATCTTCTGCTGGTTTCCAACCTTTTCCTCCTGGCCTAATATCATTTTTATTTTCTTCATTGCTTGACAATGTAATGTCCCAGTTCCTTACTAAAGTCTGATCTGTTAAACCATCATTAAATACACACCAAGATTCTACAGAAGAGAAGATATGAAACTCTTTAGAAATGGTAGAATTATAGAAATAATAGAATTATGTAATTATATATTAACTTATTGACATACAGGGTGGGACTTTCACCTGATTAGGCCCTAAGCTATATGAAAATTGAGGACCTTCTTTAAAAATAATTGGGTAAAAAATTTAAAATAATTATATACGATTTTATTATTTTTTATATCAATGTTAATGATAAAGAGTAAATAATAAAGTAGCACTGAGGTTGACTGGATATGCTCACCGACATCCAGAGTTGACACTGCACTCAGTGCTCCTGTGCGAGACCGTGCATGGACACACTGGAAGAGGAAGATCAAGGTTGACATATGATGATGCCCTAAGGACAGACACTGGTCTCTTGGAGATACAGAACATGGTAGCAATAATGGGGGACAGAAACCGCTGTAGAGGACTGGTCCATGGATCTCAGGAATTTTACCCGCCCTAGATATAGATATATAAATATATAACTAACTATTATTTAGTGTTAAAGATTAAAAACTGATAATAAAGTAAAAATATATTTAAAATAATGAGTCCCCTGAGAGGTGTAGTTTATTTTGCTTATAGGTAAGTCTAGCATTGATGACATATATACATCATACCTGTTTGTGTTGTTGGTTGTGGTGTTGTTGTTGGAATAATTGTGGCTGAAATAAAATAAAATAAACGAAAATTACATATTATATCATTGTGAGCAAATATATAATTATTCTTTTCTAATATATCTTGTACATCTTAATCATATATAAAAAATATAAAACTATTGTATGAAAACTTTGAACATTCAAAGTACTGAGAGATTATTAAGTTTATAGAAAACAAAGTATGTTCAGATGCAAATAAATAAGTTTAAATAAAGTTGTTTGCTATAAATAGTTTAGAAAATTGGGGAAAGACAACCTATACATAGGAAAAATGTTGCCAGCAGACGCTACGAGAAATTGGACCTTATATATCTCAGATACCAACTGAGTGCTCTAGCCATTGAGCTTAGAAACTTCCTACATTTTACAGTTTAAATTTTCTGAGCTATTTATAGCAACCGACTGTATTTACAGCTATTTTTCTCTATCTGAACCTATTACATTTCCTATAAAGTTTATTAAACAATATTTAATGACTTTAATATATATTGAATAATGGTTTCTAATTTAAATTTTTCAGTAACCTGTTATTCATGCAAAGACAACAAAAACATAGTAAAGATGTATGGAAAATATAGCAATTTAATACAAAAAATAAGAAAAAAAATATAACATTTAATCAAAATCAAAATCAAAACGTTTTTTTAAAGAGTATTGTATTTTTTAATTGTGTAAGATGCAATTTTTACCCCAAAATTTGATGTCATCAAAGGTATGAAAATAATAATAATTTTGGAGGAGGGGAAAATTGATTAAATTGACTCCAGCTCGTTACTGGTATTTTATTTTATTGAACCTTGCAAGGATAAAACCCTCTATCAATTACTGCCAACCCACCACCCTTTATTGAATAATAATTGTTTATACATACTTGTTGGGAGAGCTGTGGTAGTTGGTAACATTGTTGTTGTTAGTGCTGGAGTTGTTGCTGTGAGAGAAAAAGAGAGAAGTTACGATAATGAGGGTTATATTAAATGGAAGAATTGAAACCACATTTACAGAAAATCATTGATATACTTCCAAAATTATCTGGTTTATTGTTTAGTTATAGCAAGAATTTGAAATTTCAAATGGAAAGATTGCAAGCACACAAGAAATTAACCCTTTAGCATTTAAATTGCCCATATCCGGCCAGAAATCTCTCACCTCTTTATGTCCAAACTGGCCATAACTGGCCACTCATACTCATGTTAAAGTATTGATCTCACAATATATAATATCAAAATCTCATAGATTCTATTTTATGTGAGATAATTATGTGAAGTAGAGTCTTTACTGTGAAAATATAACAGTAAATATAGAGTAATGTAGATGCTAAAGAAAGTAATTTGAACTGTAACTGCTACATTTGGAAGATTTGATATGTTCCATTAGTAGGTCTATGGCTACTTACAAGAAATGAAGTTAACAAGGATGAGAAATACTCATTGAAATACTTACTCTGTGATTCAAAACATCCATTTATAGAAACTGTGACAGTTATATCACAATGTGCTGAGACACCTTTGAAAGAAATCTTTACAATTGTTGATGATGTACCAAATGGAATGTTAACAACACTGTCTTTTAAGTTGTCCTGGTAGAGATATAAAAATATGAAACTATTATTATATTTCATGAATAACTTAAACTTATCTCTATTCATCATCATCATCATCATCATCAACGTTTAACGTCCGTGTTCCACGCTTGCATGGGTTTGGACGGGGGTAGTCCCACTTGAGGCAAGAGTGATTGTCTTGCTCGCATAGGACTGTCTGGCAGGTTTTCTACAGTTGGATGCCCTTCCTAACACCAACCACATTTACAGTGTGGGTCTGGGAGGTTTTTACCGTGTTGCCTACACGGCCACATTACAGCGTGGACTGTGTGTTTTTTTGTCGTGACACCTACACGATCTCATTTGTTTCGGCCTCGATGGCGCGGCACCAACATAACTTTACATAGAACGGGGTGGTGTGGATGGGGTGGGGGTGGGGGTGGTGCGACGGGGTGTATTTTGTTAGAGATGCCTACTGGCTGGAGTAGGTTTTACTATATATTTAGGTAAGGCGGGTCTTCTCTGTTACTGAGTACCGCCAAAGGTCTCGGTCCAGTGACATTGTCTTGGAGAGGTGTAAGTGTGTGATGTCGGAGTTTATCAGCTCGTCCCAGGTTTTTCTAGGTCTGCCTATTCCGTGACTACCGTCTATCTTTATTGCCCTGCACTTTGTTATACAGCTATCGACTTTCATGCGCATCACGTGTCCATACCAACGTAGCCTTCTCTCGAGTAAACAACATCATATTATAATTATCAATATTTCCTTCTTTAAATAAATTAAACAACAGAAACAAATAAAGCATGTTTTTTTCTTTTTCTTCTTTGCCCACCCACTTCTTGGAGTGTCATGTGGGCAGACTCCTCAAGCAGGCTTTCCAGTGGGTCCTGTCAGAAGCACTCATCTATTGAGTAACATGACACCAATAACTCCTCAAAAGAGGGCCATTTTGTCCTCTTATATTTTCAATCATATTCTTTTGGTCATTACCCAATATTCATGACCATGTTTTAATTTATTAAATGATAGTTAAATATACATAATTAATATAGTCAGCTGAGTTAATTTAAATAATAATGTCACAAACTTAACCAAGTGTGATCTCAGATCAATAAAGCTCACGGAAGAGGTGACAGAAATGCAACTAATGGAGAGATACTGTACTGAAAATACCTGTCCAAACTATGCAAGTGTGGAAAAACTGACGTAAAATGATGATGATGATGATATATGAGAAAATTTATTAAAATCATATATTTTACTGCTGAGAAAATAAAGATAGTCACGATTTCAGATAACTTACCATATATTTCTTATTGTCTTCACCTCCAGATAGAATAACATCAAAACTTTTGATATCTTTAGCTTTGCCCAGATGTATTGATGCACCATACCTCAAAGAATCCCCAACAAAAATGGTAACAAAAGGTTTCTTATCATCTTCTGCTGGTTTCCAACCTTTTCCTCCTGGCCTAATATCATTTTTATTTTCTTCATTGCTTGACAATGTAATGTCCCAGTTCCTTACTAAAGTCTGATCTGTTAAACCATCATTAAATACACACCAAGATTCTACAGAAGAGAAGATATGAAACTCTTTAGAAATGGTAGAATTATAGAAATAATAGAATTATGTAATTATATATTAACTTATTGACATACAGGGTGGGACTTTCACCTGATTAGGCCCTAAGCTATATGAAAATTGAGGACCTTCTTTAAAAATAATTGGGTAAAAAATTTAAAATAATTATATACGATTTTATTATTTTTTATATCAATGTTAATGATAAAGAGTAAATAATAAAGTAGCACTGAGGTTGACTGGATATGCTCACCGACATCCAGAGTTGACACTGCACTCAGTGCTCCTGTGCGAGACCGTGCATGGACACACTGGAAGAGGAAGATCAAGGTTGACATATGATGATGCCCTAAGGACAGACACTGGTCTCTTGGAGATACAGAACATGGTAGCAATAATGGGGGACAGAAACCGCTGTAGAGGACTGGTCCATGGATCTCAGGAATTTTACCCGCCCTAGATATAGATATATAAATATATAACTAACTATTATTTAGTGTTAAAGATTAAAAACTGATAATAAAGTAAAAATATATTTAAAATAATGAGTCCCCTGAGAGGTGTAGTTTATTTTGCTTATAGGTAAGTCTAGCATTGATGACATATATACATCATACCTGTTTGTGTTGTTGGTTGTGGTGTTGTTGTTGGAATAATTGTGGCTGAAATAAAATAAAATAAACGAAAATTACATATTATATCATTGTGAGCAAATATATAATTATTCTTTTCTAATATATCTTGTACATCTTAATCATATATAAAAAATATAAAACTATTGTATGAAAACTTTGAACATTCAAAGTACTGAGAGATTATTAAGTTTATAGAAAACAAAGTATGTTCAGATGCAAATAAATAAGTTTAAATAAAGTTGTTTGCTATAAATAGTTTAGAAAATTGGGGAAAGACAACCTATACATAGGAAAAATGTTGCCAGCAGACGCTACGAGAAATTGGACCTTATATATCTCAGATACCAACTGAGTGCTCTAGCCATTGAGCTTAGAAACTTCCTACATTTTACAGTTTAAATTTTCTGAGCTATTTATAGCAACCGACTGTATTTACAGCTATTTTTCTCTATCTGAACCTATTACATTTCCTATAAAGTTTATTAAACAATATTTAATGACTTTAATATATATTGAATAATGGTTTCTAATTTAAATTTTTCAGTAACCTGTTATTCATGCAAAGACAACAAAAACATAGTAAAGATGTATGGAAAATATAGCAATTTAATACAAAAAATAAGAAAAAAAATATAACATTTAATCAAAATCAAAATCAAAACGTTTTTTTAAAGAGTATTGTATTTTTTAATTGTGTAAGATGCAATTTTTACCCCAAAATTTGATGTCATCAAAGGTATGAAAATAATAATAATTTTGGAGGAGGGGAAAATTGATTAAATTGACTCCAGCTCGTTACTGGTATTTTATTTTATTGAACCTTGCAAGGATAAAACCCTCTATCAATTACTGCCAACCCACCACCCTTTATTGAATAATAATTGTTTATACATACTTGTTGGGAGAGCTGTGGTAGTTGGTAACATTGTTGTTGTTAGTGCTGGAGTTGTTGCTGTGAGAGAAAAAGAGAGAAGTTACGATAATGAGGGTTATATTAAATGGAAGAATTGAAACCACATTTACAGAAAATCATTGATATACTTCCAAAATTATCTGGTTTATTGTTTAGTTATAGCAAGAATTTGAAATTTCAAATGGAAAGATTGCAAGCACACAAGAAATTAACCCTTTAGCATTTAAATTGCCCATATCCGGCCAGAAATCTCTCACCTCTTTATGTCCAAACTGGCCATAACTGGCCACTCATACTCATGTTAAAGTATTGATCTCACAATATATAATATCAAAATCTCATAGATTCTATTTTATGTGAGATAATTATGTGAAGTAGAGTCTTTACTGTGAAAATATAACAGTAAATATAGAGTAATGTAGATGCTAAAGAAAGTAATTTGAACTGTAACTGCTACATTTGGAAGATTTGATATGTTCCATTAGTAGGTCTATGGCTACTTACAAGAAATGAAGTTAACAAGGATGAGAAATACTCATTGAAATACTTACTCTGTGATTCAAAACATCCATTTATAGAAACTGTGACAGTTATATCACAATGTGCTGAGACACCTTTGAAAGAAATCTTTACAATTGTTGATGATGTACCAAATGGAATGTTAACAACACTGTCTTTTAAGTTGTCCTGGTAGAGATATAAAAATATGAAACTATTATTATATTTCATGAATAACTTAAACTTATCTCTATTCATCATCATCATCATCATCATCAACGTTTAACGTCCGTGTTCCACGCTTGCATGGGTTTGGACGGGGGTAGTCCCACTTGAGGCAAGAGTGATTGTCTTGCTCGCATAGGACTGTCTGGCAGGTTTTCTACAGTTGGATGCCCTTCCTAACACCAACCACATTTACAGTGTGGGTCTGGGAGGTTTTTACCGTGTTGCCTACACGGCCACATTACAGCGTGGACTGTGTGTTTTTTTGTCGTGACACCTACACGATCTCATTTGTTTCGGCCTCGATGGCGCGGCACCAACATAACTTTACATAGAACGGGGTGGTGTGGATGGGGTGGGGGTGGGGGTGGTGCGACGGGGTGTATTTTGTTAGAGATGCCTACTGGCTGGAGTAGGTTTTACTATATATTTAGGTAAGGCGGGTCTTCTCTGTTACTGAGTACCGCCAAAGGTCTCGGTCCAGTGACATTGTCTTGGAGAGGTGTAAGTGTGTGATGTCGGAGTTTATCAGCTCGTCCCAGGTTTTTCTAGGTCTGCCTATTCCGTGACTACCGTCTATCTTTATTGCCCTGCACTTTGTTATACAGCTATCGACTTTCATGCGCATCACGTGTCCATACCAACGTAGCCTTCTCTCGAGTAAACAACATCATATTATAATTATCAATATTTCCTTCTTTAAATAAATTAAACAACAGAAACAAATAAAGCATGTTTTTTTCTTTTTCTTCTTTGCCCACCCACTTCTTGGAGTGTCATGTGGGCAGACTCCTCAAGCAGGCTTTCCAGTGGGTCCTGTCAGAAGCACTCATCTATTGAGTAACATTACACCAATAACTCCTCAAAAGAGGGCCATTTTGTCCTCTTATATTTTCAATCATATTCTTTTGGTCATTACCCAATATTCATGACCATGTTTTAATTTATTAAATGATAGTTAAATATACATAATTAATATAGTCAGCTGAGTTAATTTAAATAATAATGTCACAAACTTAACCAAGTGTGATCTCAGATCAATAAAGCTCACGGAAGAGGTGACAGAAATGCAACTAATGGAGAGATACTGTACTGAAAATACCTGTCCAAACTATGCAAGTGTGGAAAAACTGACGTAAAATGATGATGATGATGATATATGAGAAAATTTATTAAAATCATATATTTTACTGCTGAGAAAATAAAGATAGTCACGATTTCAGATAACTTACCATATATTTCTTATTGTCTTCACCTCCAGATAGAATAACATCAAAACTTTTGATATCTTTAGCTTTGCCCAGATGTATTGATGCACCATACCTCAAAGAATCCCCAACAAAAATGGTAACAAAAGGTTTCTTATCATCTTCTGCTGGTTTCCAACCTTTTCCTCCTGGCCTAATATCATTTTTATTTTCTTCATTGCTTGACAATGTAATGTCCCAGTTCCTTACTACAGTCTGATCTGTTAAACCATCATTAAATACACACCAAGATTCTACAGAAGAGAAGATATGAAACTCTTTAGAAATGGTAGAATTATAGAAATAATAGAATTATGTAATTATATATTAACTTATTGACATACAGGGTGGGACTTTCACCTGATTAGGCCCTAAGCTATATGAAATTTGAGGACCTTCTCTAAAAATAACTGGGTAAAAAATTTAAAATAATTATATACGATTTTATTATTTTTTATATCAATGTTAATGATAAAGAGTAAATAATAAAGTAGCACTGAGGTTGACTGGATATGCTCACCGACATCCAGAGTTGACACTGCACTCAGTGCTCCTGTGGGAGCCCCTGCATGGACACACTGGAAGAGGGAGATCAAGGTTGACATATGTTGATGCCCTAACGACAGACACTGGTCTTTTGGAGACACAGAACATGGCAGCAATAATGAGGGACAGAAACCACTGTAGAGGACTTGTCCATGGATCTCAGGAAGTTTACCTGCCCTAGATATAGATATCATCATCATCATCATCATCACCGTTTTACGTCCGTTCTTCCACGCTAGCATGGGTTAGACGGGTTGTCCTGTTGTGGGCAGTGTCTGGTCGGCTGACCATGCCTTGCTCATACAGGAACTGATCTGGCTTGATTTCTACAGCTGGATGCCCTTCCTAACACCAACCTCATTTACAGTGAGTGCTGGGTGCTTTTTCGTGGCACCTACACGTCCACTTTACAGTGTGGGCTGGGTGCTTTTTTGCCGTGGCACCTCCACGACCACCTTGCGGTGGGGGGGGGGGGCATATTGTTTATATGCTTCAGCATGTACCCATGGGAGGTCGGGTACCCTGTATTACTGCGTGACGCCAGAAGTCACGGTCGTGTGTCATTGACTTTGAGAGGTGTAGTTGGGTAAGGTCGGCTTTTATCACCTCATCCCAAGTCATCTTGGGTCTCCCCACTCCGCGGTTTCCATCAACTTCTAGTGCTCTGCACCTTTTTATGCAGCTGTCATCCTTCATACGCATCACATGTCCATACCAGCGTAACCGCCTCTCCTGCACGCAGCATTTGATTCCTCTTATGCTCAGTCTCTCTCTCAATTCATTTATGCTTTGTCGTTCACGTATATTACTGTTACACATCCATCGGAGCATGCAGGCTTCGTTTCTCTCTAATCTACGTAAGTCTTCCACCTTCAGCGCCCAGGTCTCACTACCATGCAACATCGCTGTTCGGATACACGCATCATACAGTCTGCCTTTCATTCTGAGGGAGAAGCCTTTTGCAGCTAGCAGTGGTAGTAGTTCCCTAAACTTCTTCCATCCCGTTCTTACCCTAGTTATTGTACTTTCTGAGCACCCACCTCCGTTGCTAATTCGGTCACCTAGGTAGCAGAAGCTGTCTACTGTTTCTACAGGGCCCTCCCAGAGATTGGTGGTACTTGTTTCCTGTGGCTGTTTGCTTGCTGTTTCAGCACAGCTGCTGCATGTGAATCCTACATTCTTAATTAAGCTTCCTGAGATCCCGCTACATCTCTTGTGTACCCATTGTTTGCATTTGGGGCAAAGAATGGAGTTCCTACCTACACCTTTCCTACATACTGAGCAAGGCCATTTCCCTGAGGGGATCTGGGTTCTGTTTTCTCGTCTACTTATAAGGACCTTAGTCTTTGTCATGTTGACTTTGAGGCCCTTTCTCTCTAGTCCCTGCTTCCAGGTTTGGAATTTATTCTCTAGTTCTACCATAGATTCAGCTATGAGTGCGAGGTCATCAGCATACAGGAGTTCCCATGGGCATCCGGTCTTAAACTCCTCCGTTATTGCCTGCAGGACTATGATGAACAGGAGAGGGCTAAGAACAGAGCCCTGGTGGACCCCAACCTGTACGCTAAATTCCTCGCTATACTCATTGCCAATCCTAACTTTGCTGACTGCTCCCCTATACATGGCTTGTACCGCTTTCACAAGCCATTCATCTACTCCTAGTTTTCTAAGAGCCCACCAGATTACTGCACGTGGAACTCTGTCAAAGGCTTTCTCAAGGTCGACAAATGCCAAGTAGAGTGGCTTACTTTTAGCTAGGTACTTTTCCTGTAATTGCCTCACAAGGAAGAGCGCATCAGTGGTGCCTTTCCCTGGAACAAACCCAAATTGCATCTCGTCTATATTCACCCGGTCCCTAATCAGCTGTGCTATAACTCTTTCTGTTACTTTCATGACCTGGTCCATCAACTTTATACCTCTATAGTTTCCTCTATCTAGTGCATCGCCTTTACCTTTGTAGCAGTTGACAATGATGCTACTGCACCAATCTTTTGGTATGGCCCCCTCTAGTATTACCTGGTTAACGATACGTGTGGTTATAGTGTGACCTACAGACCCAGATGCCTTCAGCATCTCGGCAGCTATACCCGATGGACCGGTTGCCTTCCCTATCTTCATATCTCTGATTGCCTTACTTACTACGCTGCCGCTGACTTGTACTGCTGGTCCCTCTATAGGGTCTACGTGGGGTAGGGTCTCTTCTTCCCATGCATTCTCCTCATTTAGTAATCTATCATAATGACTCTTCCATGCATCTTTCTTCTCAGCACTTGTGAGGGCAAGCTCACCTTTATCATTCCGGATACACTTCTCTCCAATGACATCACAACTATCTCTGACACACTGCCTCGCAATCTTGAATACCTCCTGTTTCTGGTCCTCACGTTGTAAAACATGCTTGAATTTTCTATCCTCTGCTTCCCTCCTAGCTAAGTATACTTGTCGCCTAGCTTCCCTCTTGGTCTCTATGTAATGTACCCTGCTCCCCCCGTTCTTCCATTCTTTCCATGCCTGTCTCTTGGCCTTGACTGCTTCATCTACCTTATTGTTCCACCACCAAGTCACTCTCCTCCTGCTTGAGGTCTTACTCCAGCCACAAACCTCATCCGTCGCCTCTAGTAAGTTATTTTTTAGGAACTCCCAGTTCTCTTCTACGTTAAATGTCTCTATCTGTTCTTCTTTACTGTCGTAGGCGTTGAGTAAAATATCTTTAAATCTGTTACTGGTTGAGGGGACTTTTAGCTTCCAGATCTTTCTTCTCCAGGTTGGCCTCTGTTTCAGGGCTCGTCTAGTTCTGACCGTGAGGTCGCTGACAACTAAGCTATGTTGGGATGTACATTCCTCACTAGGGAAGGCTTTTGTGTTTACGACCGTCCATCTGTCACGTCCTCTGATGAGGATAAAATCTAACTGACTAGAGTGCTCCCCTGATCTATAGGTGATCAGGTGGTTGTCGGGTTTTTTAAAGTTTGTGTTACATATCGACATGTCATTGGCGTCGCAGAATTCTAGAAGTCTGAATCCTTCCTCATTCCTTGTGCCAACTCCATGGCCTCCATGTACTCTATTGAAGCCGTCGCAGTGTTTACCTATGTGTCCGTTAAAATCTCCTGCAATGATTAGGAAGTCCTTGTCGTCTGTTAGAGCAGTAGTGTGTATTAGGGACTCGTAAAACCTATCCTTAAGTTCGTCTGGCAGCCCCGATTGGGGTGCGTAAGCTGATATTATTGTGGTAATTGTCTTATTCAGGACTAGTCTGAGTTTAATGATTCTTGCATTTACCCTGTACACTGAGATTACTTTATCTACCCACTTGTCAGCTAATAGTATACCTACACCACCCATCCCATCGTCATTTCCCACCCAGAAAAATTTGTAGCACTGGCTTTTTCCTACAAGGACTCTAGCAGACCCTCCTCTCCATCTAGTCTCTTGCACACAGCATACATCAACTTCCTTTCGCTCTAGCATTTCTACGATTTCTCCTGCTCTTCCTTTCATTGAGCCTACATTGATGGTACCAACTCGGAGTTTTGGGCATTTGTCGACACAAATATATATCTAACAATGATTTACTGTTAAAGATTAAAAACTGATAATAAAGTAAAAATATATTTAAAATAATGAGTCCTCTGAGAGGTGTAGTTTATTTTGCTTATAGGTAAGTCTAGCATTGATGACATATATACATCATACCTGTTTGTGTTGTTGGTTGTGGTGATGTTGTTGGAATAATTGTGGCTGAAATAAAATAAAAGAAACGAAAATTACATATTATATCATTGTGAGCAAATATATAATTATTCTTTTCTAATATATCTTGTACATCTTAATCATATATAAAATATATAAAACTATTGTATGAAAACTTTGAACATTCAAAGTACTGAGAGATTATTAAGTTTATAGAAAACAAAGTATGTTCAGATGCAAATAAATAAGTTTAAATAAAGTTGTTTGCTATAAATAGCTTAGAAAGTTGGGGAAAGACAACCTATACATAGGAAAAACGTTGCCAGCAGACGCTACGAGAAATTGGACCTTATATATCTCAGATACCAACTGAGTGCTCTAGCCATTGAGCTTAGAAACTTCCTACATTTTACAGTTTAAATTTTCTGAGCTATTTATAGCAACCGACTGTATTTACAGCTATTTTTCTCTATCTGAACCTATTACATTTCCTATAAAGTTTATTAAACAATATTTAATGACTTTATTATATATTGAATAATGGTTTCTAATTTAAATTTTTCAGTAACCTGTTATTCATGCAAAGACAACAAAAACATAGTAAAGATGTATGGAAAATATAGCAATTTAATACAAAAAATAAGAAAAAAAATATAACATTTAATCAAAATCAAAATCAAAACGTTTTTTTAAAGAGTATTGTATTTTTTAATTGTGTAAGATGCAATTTTTACCCCAAAATTTGATGTCATCAAAGGTATGAAAATAATAATAATTTTGGAGGAGGGGAAAATTGATTAAATTCACTCCAGCTCGTTACTGGTATTTTATTTTATTGAACCTTGCAAGGATAAAACCCTCTATCAATTACTGCCAACCCACCACCCTTTATTGAATAATAATTGTTTATACATACTTGTTGGGAGAGCTGTGGTAGTTGGTAACATTGTTGTTGTTAGTGCTGGAGTTGTTGCTGTGAGAGAAAAAGAGAGAAGTTACGATAATGAGGGTTATATTAAATGGAAGAATTGAAACCACATTTACAGAAAATCATTGATATACTTCCAAAATTATCTGGTTTATTGTTTAGTTATAGCAAGAATTTGAAATTTCAAATGGAAAGATTGCAAGCACACAAGAAATTAACCCTTTAGCATTTAAATTGCCCATATCCGGCCAGAAATCTCTCACCTCTTTATGTCCAAACTGGCCATAACTGGCCACTCATACTCATGTTAAAGTATTGATCTCACAATATATAATATCAAAATCTCATAGATTCTATTTTATGTGAGATAATTATGTGAAGTAGAGTCTTTACTGTGAAAATATAACAGTAAATATAGAGTAATGTAGATGCTAAAGAAAGTAATTTGAACTGTAACTGCTACATTTGGAAGATTTGATATGTTCCATTAGTAGGTCTATGGCTACTTACAAGAAATGAAGTTAACAAGGATGAGAAATACTCATTGAAATACTTACTCTGTGATTCAAAACATCCATTTATAGAAACTGTGACAGTTATATCACAATGTGCTGAGACACCTTTGAAAGAAATCTTTACAATTGTTGATGACGTACCAAATGGAATGTTAACAACACTGTCTTTTAAGTTGTCCTGGTAGAGATATAAAAATATGAAACTATTATTATATTTCATGAATAACTTAAACTTATCTCTATTATAATTATCAATATTTCCTTCTTTAAATAAATTAAACAACAGAAACAAATAAAGCATGTTTTTTTCTTTTTCTTCTTTGCCCACCTACTTCTTGGAGTGTCATGTGGGCAGACTCCTCAAGCAGGCTTTCCAGTGGGTCCTGTCAGAAGCACTCATCTATTGAGTAACATTACACCAATAACTCCTCAAAAGAGGGCCATTTTGTCCTCTTATATTTTCAATCATATTCTTTTGGTCATTACCCAATATTCATGACCATGTTTTAATTTATTAAATGATAGTTAAATATACATAATTAATATAGTCAGCTGAGTTAATTTAAATAATAATGTCACAAACTTAACCAAGTGTGATCTCAGATCAATAAAGCTCACGGAAGAGGTGACAGAAATGCAACTAATGGAGAGATACTGTACTGAAAATACCTGTCCAAACTATGCAAGTGTGGAAAAACTGACGTAAAATGATGATGATGATGATATATGAGAAAATTTATTAAAATCATATATTTTACTGCTGAGAAAATAAAGATAGTCACGATTTCAGATAACTTACCATATATTTCTTATTGTCTTCACCTCCAGATAGAATAACATCAAAACTTTTGATATCTTTAGCTTTGCCCAGATGTATTGATGCACCATACCTCAAAGAATCCCCAACAAAAATGGTAACAAAAGGTTTCTTATCATCTTCTGCTGGTTTCCAACCTTTTCCTCCTGGCCTAATATCATTTTTATTTTCTTCATTGCTTGACAATGTAATGTCCCAGTTCCTTACTAAAGTCTGATCTGTTAAACCATCATTAAATACACACCAAGATTCTACAGAAGAGAAGATATGAAACTCTTTAGAAATGGTAGAATTATAGAAATAATAGAATTATGTAATTATATATTAACTTATTGACATACAGGGTGGGACTTTCACCTGATTAGGCCCTAAGCTATATGAAATTTGAGGACCTTCTCTAAAAATAACTGGGTAAAAAATTTAAAATAATTATATACGATTTTATTATTTTTTATATCAATGTTAATGATAAAGAGTAAATAATAAAGTAGCACTGAGGTTGACTGGATATGCTCACCGACATCCAGAGTTGACACTGCACTCAGTGCTCCTGTGGGAGCCCCTGCATGGACACACTGGAAGAGGGAGATCAAGGTTGACATATGTTGATGCCCTAACGACAGACACTGGTCTTTTGGAGACACAGAACATGGCAGCAATAATGAGGGACAGAAACCACTGTAGAGGACTTGTCCATGGATCTCAGGAAGTTTACCTGCCCTAGATATAGATATATAAATATATATCTAACAATGATTTACTGTTAAAGATTAAAAACTGATAATAAAGTAAAAATATATTTAAAATAATGAGTCCTCTGAGAGGTGTAGTTTATTTTGCTTATAGGTAAGTCTAGCATTGATGACATATATACATCATACCTGTTTGTGTTGTTGGTTGTGGTGATGTTGTTGGAATAATTGTGGCTGAAATGAAATAAAAGAAACGAAAATTACATATTATATCATTGTGAGCAAATATATAATTATTCTTTTCTAATATATCTTGTACATCTTAATCATATATAAAATATATAAAACTATTGTATGAAAACTTTGAACATTCAAAGTACTGAGAGATTATTAAGTTTATAGAAAACAAAGTATGTTCAGATGCAAATAAATAAGTTTAAATAAAGTTGTTTGCTATAAATAGCTTAGAAAGTTGGGGAAAGACAACCTATACATAGGAAAAACGTTGCCAGCAGACGCTACGAGAAATTGGACCTTATATATCTCAGATACCAACTGAGTGCTCTAGCCATTGAGCTTAGAAACTTCCTACATTTTACAGTTTAAATTTTCTGAGCTATTTATAGCAACCGACTGTATTTACAGCTATTTTTCTCTATCTGAACCTATTACATTTCCTATAAAGTTTATTAAACAATATTTAATGACTTTATTATATATTGAATAATGGTTTCTAATTTAAATTTTTCAGTAACCTGTTATTCATGCAAAGACAACAAAAACATAGTAAAGATGTATGGAAAATATAGCAATTTAATACAAAAAATAAGAAAAAAAATATAACATTTAATCAAAATCAAAATCAAAACGTTTTTTTAAAGAGTATTGTATTTTTTAATTGTGTAAGATGCAATTTTTACCCCAAAATTTGATGTCATCAAAGGTATGAAAATAATAATAATTTTGGAGGAGGGGAAAATTGATTAAATTCACTCCAGCTCGTTACTGGTATTTTATTTTATTGAACCTTGCAAGGATAAAACCCTCTATCAATTACTGCCAACCCACCACCCTTTATTGAATAATAATTGTTTATACATACTTGTTGGGAGAGCTGTGGTAGTTGGTAACATTGTTGTTGTTAGTGCTGGAGTTGTTGCTGTGAGAGAAAAAGAGAGAAGTTACGATAATGAGGGTTATATTAAATGGAAGAATTGAAACCACATTTACAGAAAATCATTGATATACTTCCAAAATTATCTGGTTTATTGTTTAGTTATAGCAAGAATTTGAAATTTCAAATGGAAAGATTGCAAGCACACAAGAAATTAACCCTTTAGCATTTAAATTGCCCATATCCGGCCAGAAATCTCTCACCTCTTTATGTCCAAACTGGCCATAACTGGCCACTCATACTCATGTTAAAGTATTGATCTCACAATATATAATATCAAAATCTCATAGATTCTATTTTATGTGAGATAATTATGTGAAGTAGAGTCTTTACTGTGAAAATATAACAGTAAATATAGAGTAATGTAGATGCTAAAGAAAGTAATTTGAACTGTAACTGCTACATTTGGAAGATTTGATATGTTCCATTAGTAGGTCTATGGCTACTTACAAGAAATGAAGTTAACAAGGATGAGAAATACTCATTGAAATACTTACTCTGTGATTCAAAACATCCATTTATAGAAACTGTGACAGTTATATCACAATGTGCTGAGACACCTTTGAAAGAAATCTTTACAATTGTTGATGATGTACCAAATGGAATGTTAACAACACTGTCTTTTAAGTTGTCCTGGTAGAGATATAAAAATATGAAACTATTATTATATTTCATGAATAACTTAAACTTATCTCTATTATAATTATCAATATTTCCTTCTTTAAATAAATTAAACAACAGAAACAAATAAAGCATGTTTTTTTCTTTTTCTTCTTTGCCCACCCACTTCTTGGAGTGTCATGTGGGCAGACTCCTCAAGCAGGCTTTCCAGTGGGTCCTGTCAGAAGCACTCATCTATTGAGTAACATGACACCAATAACTCCTCAAAAGAGGGCCATTTTGTCCTCTTATATTTTCAATCATATTCTTTTGGTCATTACCCAATATTCATGACCATGTTTTAATTTATTAAATGATAGTTAAATATACATAATTAATATAGTCAGCTGAGTTAATTTAAATAATAATGTCACAAACTTAACCAAGTGTGATCTCAGATCAATAAAGCTCACGGAAGAGGTGACAGAAATGCAACTAATGGAGAGATACTGTACTGAAAATACCTGTCCAAACTATGCAAGTGTGGAAAAACTGACGTAAAATGATGATGATGATGATATATGAGAAAATTTATTAAAATCATATATTTTACTGCTGAGAAAATAAAGATAGTCACGATTTCAGATAACTTACCATATATTTCTTATTGTCTTCACCTCCAGATAGAATAACATCAAAACTTTTGATATCTTTAGCTTTGCCCAGATGTATTGATGCACCATACCTCAAAGAATCCCCAACAAAAATGGTAACAAAAGGTTTCTTATCATCTTCTGCTGGTTTCCAACCTTTTCCTCCTGGCCTAATATCATTTTTATTTTCTTCATTGCTTGACAATGTAATGTCCCAGTTCCTTACTAAAGTCTGATCTGTTAAACCATCATTAAATACACACCAAGATTCTACAGAAGAGAAGATATGAAACTCTTTAGAAATGGTAGAATTATAGAAATAATAGAATTATGTAATTATATATTAACTTATTGACATACAGGGTGGGACTTTCACCTGATTAGGCCCTAAGCTATATGAAATTTGAGGACCTTCTCTAAAAATAACTGGGTAAAAAATTTAAAATAATTATATACGATTTTATTATTTTTTATATCAATGTTAATGATAAAGAGTAAATAATAAAGTAGCACTGAGGTTGACTGGATATGCTCACCGACATCCAGAGTTGACACTGCACTCAGTGCTCCTGTGGGAGCCACTGCATGGACACACTGGAAGAGGGAGATCAAGGTTGACATATGTTGATGCCCTAACGACAGACACTGGTCTTTTGGAGACACAGAACATGGCAGCAATAATGAGGGACAGAAACCACTGTAGAGGACTTGTCCATGGATCTCAGGAAGTTTACCTGCCCTAGATATAGATATATAAATATATATCTAACAATGATTTACTGTTAAAGATTAAAAACTGATAATAAAGTAAAAATATATTTAAAATAATGAGTCATCTGAGAGGTGTAGTTTACTTTGCTTATAGGTAAGTCTAGCATTGATGACATATATACATCATACCTGTTTGCGTTGTTGGTTGTGTTGTTGTGCCTAAAATTAAATGATTTCAAAATATTAGTTCAGATTGTATCAGGATAAATTCTAATATAATGATACACATTGGATGTAATAAAATCATATACTTATCATCATTTCATTTTTTCATCATCATCATTTTTACGTCCACCTTTTCCCTGCTTGCAAGGGTAGGACGGGACTGATTCTGGCTTCATTTCTACAGCTGGATGCCCTTCCTAACACCAACCTCATTTACAGTGAGTGCTGAGTGTTTTTTTGCCATGGCACCTCCATGACCACTTTACAGTGGAATGATAGGGTCCCTAGTCCCTATCATCTCATTTCTACAGCTGAGTAAACTGGAGCAATGTGAAATAAAGTGTCTTGCTCAAGGAAACAACACATCACCCGGTCTGAGAATTGAACTCACAACCTTTCGATTGCAGGGCCAATGCTTTAACCACTAAGCCATGTGCCTCCACTTAGTTTGTTAAAATAAAACTTTTAATGAGTTGTCACATATACTTGTAAAAACATAATATTTAGTGAAACACTTTTAAATGAAAATATTTTAAAGTATAATTATTCATTCAGATAAAGAATATATTTATCATCATCATCATCATCATCATCACCGTTTTACGTCCGTTCTTCCACGCTAGCATGGGTTAGACGGGTTGTCCTGTTGTGGGCAGTGTCTGGTCGGCTGACCATGCCTTGCTCATACAGGAACTGATCTGGCTTGATTTCTACAGCTGGATGCCCTTCCTAACACCAACCTCATTTACAGTGAGTGCTGGGTGCTTTTTCGTGGCGCCTACACGTCCACTTTACAGTGTGGGCTGGGTGCTTTTTTGCCGTGGCACCTCCACGACCACCTTGCGGTGGGGGGGGGGGGGCATATTGTTTATATGCTTCAGCATGTACCCATGGGAGGTCGGGTACCCTGTATTACTGCGTGACGCCAGAAGTCACGGTCGTGTGTCATTGACTTTGAGAGGTGTAGTTGGGTAAGGTCGGCTTTTATCACCTCATCCCAAGTCATCTTGGGTCTCCCCACTCCGCGGTTTCCGTCAACTTCTAGTGCTCTGCACCTTTTTATGCAGCTGTCATCCTTCATACGCATCACATGTCCATACCAGCGTAACCGCCTCTCCTGCACGCAGCATTTGATTCCTCTTATGCTCAGTCTCTCTCTCAATTCATTTATGCTTTGTCGTTCACGTATATTACTGTTACACATCCATCGGAGCATGCAGGCTTCGTTTCTCTCTAATCTACGTAAGTCTTCCACCTTCAGCGCCCAGGTCTCACTACCATGCAACATCGCTGTTCGGATACACGCATCATACAGTCTGCCTTTCATTCTGAGGGAGAAGCCTTTTGCAGCTAGCAGTGGTAGTAGTTCCCTAAACTTCTTCCATCCCGTTCTTACCCTAGTTATTGTACTTTCTGAGCACCCACCTCCGTTGCTAATTCGGTCACCTAGGTAGCAGAAGCTGTCTACTGTTTCTACAGGGCCCACCCAGAGATTGGTGGTACTTGTTTCCTGTGGCTGTTTGCTTGCTGTTTCAGCACAGCTGCTGCATGTGAATCCTACATTCTTAATTAAGCTTCCTGAGATCCCGCTACATCTCTTGTGTACCCATTGTTTGCATTTGGGGCAAAGAATGGAGTTCCTACCTACACCTTTCCTACATACTGAGCAAGGCCATTTCCCTGAGGGGATCTGGGTTCTGTTTTCTCGTCTACTTATAAGGACCTTAGTCTTTGTCATGTTGACTTTGAGGCCCTTTCTCTCTAGTCCCTGCTTCCAGGTTTGGAATTTATTCTCTAAGTCCCTGCTTCCAGGTTTGGAATTTATTCTCTATACAAACCAATTAGATTATAAGCCGACCCACTATTATATGTCTGAGAAATGGGGACAACAATCCAAGCCTTGTGTATATATCAAGTTAGCTACTGTATTTCCCGGTGCCGAAGATGCTTCGTCCTCGAGGATACACCCTAATTTTGACAACCAAAAAAATAATAAATAACCTTTCACCTCCAGGACCCACGGTAGACTTTTGAGAGACTTAGTTCAGAAAAGAAGTAGCATCTTCGATGCCGGGAAAAATGATAATCAATACATTATGTTTAGAGACTGTGGTTTGGAAAGGAGTGGAGAACATATTTATGGAAATTATATTTTGATATTTTAAATGTTTTAAAGTGTTGTCTAAAGTATAGTTTTTCTTTCACATCACCATTGCGGAAATTCTTTTTCCATTATCTGAGAGTTTTGAAGGCCATATTCATTAAAAACAGAGGAAAAACAAATTTCACTTCCAAAGTGGAACCTGTGTATTATTTAACGGCAAAAAGAAACAGGTGTAATATTTACCAACAAAGTAAAACCGATGCAATATTAATCTCCAAAACGAAAATATTTTAGTACCTCATTTATATAGAATTTGAAATTGGTAAAATATTGACCTTGAATATATTCCTATAAATATATTTAGAGTTAATTGTAGAGTCAATAATTATATAAATATAAGTTTGCCATATTATATTTCTATATCTTTTTTAATATATAGAGTTTCTATTCCTACATCATTCTCTTTCAATAAATTCCTTTTTACTCATCAATTTAATGTACAATCCATTTATAGCTTCTATGACAATATATACATATATATATCACCAGATACAATATATACAACCAATTATATGACTATATAATGACAACAATGTCTGAAATATGACAACAAAACTGAAATACTTACTCTGTGATTCAAAACATCCATTTATAGAAACTGTGACAGTTATATCACAATGTGCTGAGACACCTTTGAAATAAATCTTTACAATTGTTGATGATGTACCAAATGGAATGTTAACAACACTGTCTTTTAAGTTGTCCTGGTAGAGAAATAAAAATATGAAACTATTATTATATTTCATGGATACCTTAATAAAAATATCTTTATTATAATTATCAATATTTCCTTCTTTCAACAACAGAAACGATTAAACCATGTTTTCTAGTACTTCTTCACCTACTTGTTCCTGGGAGAGCCGTGTGGGGAGAGTCCTCAAGCAGGTCTTCCAGTGGGTCTTGTCAGAAGCAACCATCTCCAATTGATCCAGCTAAATCTCCAAGCGAGACCAGCTGAGCTCATGGATGTTATCCAACCCACCAAATTGTTATTGGTCTACCTCTGGGTCTCCTGTTGCTTGGTTTTGTCCAGAAAATATTTCCAGTGATTTTTTTCCTGAGACATTCTAACCACATATCAATACTATCGGAGCTGTGATCTCTCAATTTGGAAAGTAGCAGCTCCAGATGGAGTGACTCTCATCTCTGAGCTACACACTTTATTGAGTAACATTCCTCCAAAGACCATTGTACTTGCTGTGTATTCTTTCATTTATTATCCAAGATTCATGGTTATGTTTTATTTTATTAATTCATAGTAAATTGAACACTAAATTTAATCAGTTTAGTTAATTTTATATAATCTCACAACTGATATACATGGAGAACTTAATAAAGGCATATCTATAATAATAATATTTTGTTAATCTCTTTCACTAAATTCAACAACAGAAATTCTGAAACATGATTTAATCCTTGTGATATCAAACAACCTAAAGCCACCTCTGGTTCTATGTTTATTTGAAGTGTTTATATTTATCTCAAGACCTCTCATAATAATCTTATATAAGACCTTTTGTCAGTAATAATTGTTTCTACTTTTGGCACAAGGCCAGCAATTACCCAGTACATGACTTGTACTTTATTTTATCAACCCTGTCAGGATGAAAAGCAAAGTTAACCTCGGCGGGATTTGAACTCAGATCGTAAAGGGACGTAACTATGCTGGAAAGCATGTCCGACCCTCTACTGATGCTGCCAACTCAGAATGGCAAGGGCCGTAACTCTATGTGTCAAAGCATGGTGTGTGACACTCTACCAATACTGCCATTCCACCAATAATGGTTCCAATTTAGGTACAAGACCAACAATTTGGACGGAGGGGCAAGTCAATTAAATTGATCCCAGTGCATTACTGGTACTTTATTTTATTGACTCCGTAAGGATGAAAGCAAAGCTAACTTCGGTGGGATTTGAATTCAGAATGTAAAGGGCCATAACTCTATGCTGAAATGCATGTTGTTAGATGCTCTACCGATTCTACCAATCCACCACTCTTTCTAAATAATTGTAAATAATGAAAAATTTAGATATTTTATGAAATCCATCCAAACTCTTGAATATTTTCCAAATTATGTGAAAGACATGGGCAATGTCTTTCATAAGAAATACGGTAATGAAAAGGTTAAACTTCTGCTTGATATCCAAATTGACATCTACAATAAGAAAAATAAGATTATAGTTGTACTAACTAAGGTTATTTCAATTATTTGAGGAGTTCCACCTAACTCGGTAAGCAAATGAGGTCTGGGAAAATAAAGATAGATTACCCAAGATTCATGACAATGTTTTAATTGATTAAATGATAGTAAAATATACACTAATTAATATAGTTAGCTGAGTTGATTTAAATAATAATGTCAAAAACTTAATCAAGTGTGATCTCAGATCATTAGAGCTCATGTAAAGCTCATGGAGATAACAGGAATGTAACAAATAGAGAGATACTGTACTGAAAATACCTGTCCAACCCATGCAAGTGTGGAAAAATGGATGTAAAATGATAATGATGATGATGATATGTAACAAAGTTTAGTAAAATCCTATTTTCTACTATTGGGAAAATAAAGATAGTCACAATTTCAGATAACTTACCATATATTTCTTATTGTCTTCACCTCCAGATAGAATAACATCAAAACTTTTGATATCTTTAGCTTTGCCCAGATGCATTGATGCACCATACCTCAAAGAATCACCAACAAAAATGGTAACAAAAGGTTTCTTATCATCTTCTGCTGGTTTCCAACCTTTTCCTCCTGGCCTAATATCATTTTTATTTTCTTCATTGCTTGACAATGTAATGTCCCAGTTCCTTACTAAAGTCTGATCTGTTAAACCATCATTAAATACACACCAAGATTCTACAGAAGAGAAGATATGAAACTCTTTGTTAGAAATGTTAAATAAACTATTGAAATATACTTTATACTTTCAGAGCCATAAATAAACACTGCAATTCATATCTACTAGTTGTTGGGTTTAGGTTATATGAATAAACCCAAACATATTCACAGCTAATTGATGTATGATGATGATCATCATCATCATTTTATGTCCGCTTTTCCCTGCTTGCAAGGGTGGAACGGGTCCTATTCAGCATAGCATCTCTCCACTTGTCACAGTCCTTCGTCCTCTTCTCTGTGAGCTTCAGTGATCTGAGGTCGGCTCACACCACCTCCGCCTATGCATTTCGTGGTCTTCCTCTACTGCGCCTTCCTTCTACTGGCATTTCTTGGCACTTCTTTACTCAGCCGTCATCCTCCATGCACATCACATGTCCATACCATACATGATGTGTATAAAAAAAGTCTAAAGTCTGTCTTGAACATGGAGGCTCATCAGGCCAGTGCTTATCCTGGTTTCTGTGGCATTAAGCAACTGGGAGTGCAAGACTTCCCCTGGACAGGACACTAGCCCATCGCAGGGTTAAATCCCAGCTACTGCTGGTACACATTTTCAGCCAAGTTACTGGAGTAGCATTAAATGAAGCTTATTGTTCAAGAACACAACTCACAACCCGGTCAAGGAATTGAACCCACAACATTATGATTGTAAGCCCATCACCATTACCTCTAGGCCACACCCCTTCACTGTTTTTAGATTCTGGCTGACATACAACTCTCTCAGTTAACCCTTTAGCATTTAAACCGGCTATATCCGGCCAGAATTCTCTCATCCCTTTCTGTTCAAACTGGCCTTAACTGGCTGCTTATACTGATGTTAAGGTATTGTTCTCAAAATAAATAACATCAAAATCTCATAGATTCAATATTATGTGAGATATTATGTGAGGTAAAGCCTTTACTGTGAAAATACAATAGTATATATAGAGTAATGTAAATGGTATGTGAGATATTATGTGAGGTAAAGCCTTTACCATGAAAATTCAATAGTAAATATAGAGTAATGTAAATACTAAAGGGTTAAGATGACACTAATTTCTGACATACAAAGATTTATCACATGGAATACAATATGGCTCTCAAGGTATGTTCTATTTTCTATACTGGTCAATCTGCTATTGTGTCTGTAGGCATTGGTAGCTGGCAATCCATGTAGACATAGTTGGAGTGTAGCAGTATTTACATCATAAGACATGTAGCTCAGCTCAGCCCTATGTTTAGATATTATTTAATCCATTCATTATTATATTTCCATCTTTGATCATTGTTATTAACATATAACGGTCAGTTGTATCTATCAATATATCATTCCAACTTTTGTTGACAGGTGTCAGGTCCCTGTTGATTATCTGCCTCTGCCAGTTCATCTTGGGACGGTCCTTGCCTCTTTTCATGTATGTGTATATATATAAATATTGGAAAATATTGGAAAGAAAAAATGGAAAAGAATGACTTTACTTGTAGGTGTAAATAATTTGATTTAATTTTATAATATAAAATTAAATCAAATTATTTACAACTACAAGTAAAGTCATTCTTTTCCTTTTTTTTCAAATATATATATATATATATATATATATATATATATATATATATATATATATATATATATATATATACATACATATATTAGACTTAGAAGCTCCTGCATCTTGAAACACATGAGGCAGCCAAAGTGCTCCAATGACCACAGTCAGTTGTATCTATCACTATATTGTTCCAACTTTTGTTAACAGGTTTCAGGTCTCTGTTGATTGTCTGCCACTGTCATTTCATCATGCAATGTCCTCTGTGCCACCATGGAGGAGTACCAATGCAGGACCTGATTAACATATTTCTCATTGGGTAATCATGTGATGTGTCTTAACCAGTCACGTTAATGCTTACACATGATGTTAGATACGTTGTTGGTGGGTTCATACTTGTACCTCAGAAGGAAACCTAGATGCAACACCCATGATAATTCAGGACCAAAGGATCTTTACCTTTTACCCTTTTAGATATAATTTTTTCTACTATTGGCACAGGGCCAGCAATTACCCAGTACATTACTGGTACTTTATTTTATTGACCCCATGAGGATGAAAGGCAAAGTTAACCTTGACGGGATTTGAACTCAGACCGTAAAGGGAGGTAACTATGCTAGAAAGCATGGCGTCCGACCCTCTACCGATACTGCCAATTCACCACCTTTTAGATATAATAAAATCATATATTTAACAATTTAAATAAGTAAATCTACTAACTGGTTGATAGAAGTGTAGCAGCAGGTGTTATGGTTGCCTCAGGTGTTGTGGCTATAAAATATTGAAAGTAAATGTAAACATTATTAATTACTCCTTAAAATCCTGTAATGTAAGCCATGTATAGTGCAGGGGGGGGGGGGGGTCAGAAACATGGGACAAAGTAAGGAGTTTAATGAAGAAAATATAGAAGTGTTGTCAGAAACCTGAGGTAAAGAAATGAGAAAAATATAGGGGTGTTGTTAAAAACATGGGCCAAAGAAATGATATTAATGAAGAAAATATAGGGGTACTATCAGAAATGTGGGATAAAGAAATGAGTATAATGAAGATAATGTTCCCCTAGATATCCATAAGGGGTCAGTTATCATCTCTCTTTATCACCAGTCTGTTATCATCTCTATTTTTAACTGTCAAATTCTCTTTGGAAATCTTCCTCTAATTCTTCAAGTGAATTGTCAAAGACAGAAGCAGAAGCTAGAATTGGGAAACTTAACAGTTGTTATCATCATCATCATCATTGTAATGTCAAATTTTCCATGCTGGCATGAGTTGCACAGATCTTTCCTGACATCAACCCTTTTAATCACTTCTTACCACATTCAAGGATATGGTGCATCTATTCTAAAACCAGACACACATATATAAAGAGATAATAGGGTTCATAGACAGACAGACAGACAGAGATAGATAGACACAGATAGTTAGATAGATAGACATATATAGTTAGATATATTTCTTTATTAGCCACAGGGGCACAAAAGAAGGGGACAAATACAAAGGGGGAAGTTTACATACAATAAAAACGTGTAAAATGTTATCACAGATGGAATTTAAAAGTTAGTCGATTTTCCCCAATAGAGGGAGACAGTTTATATGGGTAACACAGACCCCCGAAAAAAATGTGCAACCCTCATCTCCAGGAGTACGAAGAGCTTGTACTCCTTTCCTCTCCTCCTTCTTTTCCTCAACCTACAGGCTGATATAGAGAGAAGGCCCATTCACTCGGGCCATTCTCGCCACTTTCACCCACCTTTCATAAAACTTGCTGGGGTACAGCACCTCTCTCTCCATCCTGATTCTTCTTCCAAAGTGGTATTTGAAAAAAAGAATCAGTTGTTGTTAGATAGATAGATAGACAGACACAGACAGACACAGGATAGTTAGATAGACAGACAGACAGACAGACAGATAGATAGACAGATAGACAGACAGATAGACAAACAGATAGACAGACAGATAGACAGACAGATAGATAGACAGATAGACAGACAGATAGACAGACAGATAGACAGACAGATAGACAGACAGATAGACAGACAGATAGACAGACAGATATGTTTCTTTTATTTGGCACTAGGGCATCAAAAGTGGGACAAGTACAATGGGGGGAGTTTACACAAAAAGGCGTCCTCAATAGGGAGGAGGCAATAACAAAATATAAAAATAAAATAAGATATAACAAAAAATAGAATTATAACAAAATCCTCAATAGAGAGGAGGCGCCTTGGGGGGTCGCACACACCCCCGAAAAAAGTGTGCAACCCTTTTCCTCAGGAGCACAGAGAGGGGGTGCTCCCTCGTTCCTTCCTCTTTTCCACCTACAGGCTCATGTAAAGAGAAGGCCCATTCACACGGGCCATTCTCGCCACTTTCACCCACTTTTCATAAAAACGACTGGGGTGCAGCACCTCTCTCTCCATCCTGATCCTTCTTCCGAAATGATATCGGACGAAACGGACCAGTTGTTGGCCAGAGAGAAAGGTGCCTGACCTCAGTCCTTTCAGACGCGTCCACCATACAACCTCTTTCGCCATGGCTATTACGCACAGAAACACCGCCTCTGCTTCATCTTTGAAGGGGGGAGGCGGCTTGATCATTACAATAGACTCGGTGGTCAACCGGATCGGTCCCACCCTTGACAGCAGTTGTTCGACATAGCCCCACAAATCGGCTACGCCCGAGCAGTGTACCAATGCGTGTGCAACTGTTTCCTCGTCGCTCACGCATCTGGGACAGATCTTTTTGGCGGGGTCCCTACCCGGGCGCCCGTGTCTGTAGAGCCTTTCTTGAACGGGTAAAGCTCCTCGGTAGCACTGCCAGGCCAGGGACTTCTGGAAGTTGTCCATAGGTCCCGGGCTGAATGTCCTACCGAACAGGCCGGCCAGTTCGTCCTCCTCCATGTCTAGGGCTTCTCCGAGGGCGTCGTCGCACCTGCTGCGTACCAGCCCTCTATAGAATGTTGCGGTGGAGTCTCCACTGATAACCGGATCCGCCTGCCAGAGGGTGGTGAGCGCCTGGGCACACTCAGTGTGCCAGGCGCCCAGTTTTCTCGGTCTTTGCTTGACCCAGGATTGCAGCTCGGTGAGTGAGACGAGTCTGGAAAAGGTTCGTCTCACAAACGAGGCCCACACCGGTTGTCCGGTGAGGAATACGTAGAGGTGCCGTAGCCTTAATGCGTGTTTACGCATCATTAGCCACGGCATCCCCAGCCCTCCTTTCGAAGGGTGTTGACAGCAGATGGATCTCCTCACCATAGGAGCCCGCCTCTTCCAAAGGAATTGGAAGAGCGCGCGCTCCATCTTGGTGAGGGTTTCCCTTGGGCAGGGCACTACGGTCAGGCGGTAGCAGATGACGGACGCTATGTAGGTGTTCGCCACCTCCGCCCGACCTTTCAGGGATAGTTTGCAACTGGCCCACTTCTGGGTCAGTGCAAACACCCTGTTCGTAACCTCCGCCCAGTTTTTCTCGACCTGGAGGTCCGGTCCGAACCAGACCCCGAGCAACTTCACCGGGTCCTCCGTCCAGCGTCCGACGACGCCATCGGAGGGCATCGGTCTGCCCCTCCACGTGCCGAGTTGCAAACCGATCGACTTGTCCCGGTTCAGCTTAGCCCCTGTGAACTTTTCGTACTCCTCCAGTAAGGTGCCGACCGCCTCGATTTCGGAGGCCGTCGACACCATTACTGTCACGTCATCGGCGTAGGCCGACACCGCTTTCCGCAATCCCGGTTCCAAAGGGATGCCCTGCAACAACTTCAACTTCCGCAGTAGTGGCTCGAGAGTCAACACATACAGAAGGGAGGAGAGAGGGCACCCTTGTCGGATGGACCGTGCGATTTTGAACGGCTCCGAGAGGTAGCCGTTCACCTTGACCCTAGAGCAGATGCGGCTGCTGTGCATAGCAGTGATCCAGCCCCTGAAAACAGGTCCGAAGCCTGCCGCCGCTAGCACCGCATCCAGGTAACCATGGTCGACCCTATCGAACGCCTTAGATTGATCCAAGTTGATCAGAGCCCCACCAAAGCCGGGTTCGTTCCCAACCCTCTCTATGATGTATCGCATGAGGTGGAGGTTGTCATGGATGGACCTGGACGGGATAGCGCATGTCTGCGCATCTCCCACCAGGTTGCCCACGACAAGCGCCAACCTCTTTGCTAGCACCTTGGCCAAAATCTGTAACTCTGTATTTAGCAGAGTTATGGGCCTGAAGTTACTTATTTCGTCCCCCTTGTTCTCGTCCTTCCTCACTAGCGTGACTACGCCCTTGGTCACAGTACAGGGAATTCTCCCGTTCTGTTGCCAGTTGCAGTAGACCGCCTCGAGGAGATCGGGGAACAAGTCCGGCATAGCTAGATATAATTCGTAAGGAAGACCATCGAGACCCGGGGATTTGCGTTTGCCGCATTGGCTCAGCACGTCCTCTATCTCAGCGGCCGAAATCGGCTCCTCGCAGGACTTCGCCTCCCTGTCTGAGAGGCGCGGCAGGCCGTCGAGGTATGGACCGAAGTCCACGTTCCCAACCGGCTCCCCGCCCCTCCCGAACAGTCGGGCAAAGTGCCTTTGAAAGGCCTCACACATCTGCTTAGGCTCAAGAATCGCCCGTGCATCCAGGTCTCGCAAAGACCGGATGGTGGATTTAGTTCCACTGTTGGCCTCTGTCACGCGGGCCCAGCTAACAGCTTTGGTCCCCTCGTTCCCTAGAGCACGTATTTTACTTCGGACAACTCAGCCTTCGTGCTTCGCGTCGAAAAACTGGCTCAAAGCCGTTCTCGACGCTAGCACTCTGGCCACATCGCCGCTTCTAATTGCCTCTTCTACTCTATCTATTAGCTCCCTTTCCTTCCTATTCCTATCCGCAGCTAGAACCTTACTAAATTCTATCGAGACTACTCTAATCTCTCTCTTTAGAGATACCCACCACCTGCTGTTGACGATCGCTCCAGTCAACCGTTCCTTAACTAACGTACTAATCCGATTCCTGTAGGCTCTACTTGCCGGCAAGGACAAGTTGAGCTTCCAGTAACCGGGGCCCTGTCTATGAGTTCTGTCAAGGTTGACCATGCAGGTCACTAATTTGTGGTCTGAATAGCCAACCATGCGCATTTTTGGACAACTTAAAAAGTCCTTATCCTTAATTCTAACTAAGAACCTATCTAGGTACGACCTAGATGATCCGCTACGATTTGCCCAAGTCCAGGTTGGCGCAGTCGGAAAATCTAGTCGATATCTATCGGCCAGGTCAAATTGACCGATTAACCCTTTGAGGCTATTACACCCCTCTCTATCGGGGCAGGCCCCTACGTAGTCCCAGCGTGCATCTAGGATACCATTCCAGTCCCCCACTAATAGCAAGGAGTGGGACGTCTCTAGAAAAGTCTCCAGACGATGGAAGAAGTCCGGCCGCATTGACCCGAAAGGGCCGTAGGTGGCTACCAACCTAAACGCTCCGCCTTTACCACTGCCAAGGTCCAGAACCACTAGTCGACCCTCCGGGTCCAAATGTACCATCTGTGTTGCGAGACCCAGATGTTTTTGCAGCAGAACGACAACTCCACCCCCACCTCCGGGCTGACAGAGAGATGCGTGCATCTCAAAGTCATCAAAGGTGGGGGCCAGCTGTCGCACGTTGCTGATCCGGGCCTCGCAAATAACCATCACATCTATACATTGTGACCTGAGGTCATTTAGAAACATTGCTTGCTTCCAAGTTGAGCCCAGGCCACGCGCATTTAAACAGCCTACTCTTAGCATAGCCATGTTGGTGGTGAAGAGAAAAGGCACTTACCTCTCTGCGTCCCGGGTATCGGGCTGCACAATTTCCATTAGGGTGGGGGATGGGTTGTTGGGTGGGGTGGTGGTTTGTGGAAGTGTGGGGGCATCAGTGTGTTGTGTGGTTGGGGAGCTTGGAGTTGTGTGGGTGTTTGGGGAGGGGGTGAGGTAGTTTTTTAGGAGGACGCGGTTAATGGGCCCGACGCAGGGGGGACCCACGTCCTCTTTAAAATTGTTTTTTAAAGTTTTATAGGTGTCCTGTGGGGCCTTAATCATTTTGAGGTGGGGGAAATCCCCTGCCTGGGTGAAGTTAGGCCCTTGTGTTTTTATTAGATTGTTGTTGTACACCCACCTTTCATAAAAACGACTGGGGTGGAGCACCTCTCTCTCCATCCTGATCCTTCTTCCGAAATGATATCGGACGAAACGGACCAGTTGTTGGCCAGAGAGAAAGGTGCCTGACCTCAGTCTTTTCAGACGCGTCCACCATACAACCTCTTTCGCCATGGCTATTACGCACAGAAACACCGCCTCTCCTTCATCTTTGAAGGGGGGAGGCGGCTTGATCATTACAATAGACTCGGTGGCAACCGGATCGGTCCCACCCTTGACAGCAGTTGTTCGACATAGCCCCACAGATCGGCTACGCCCGAGCAGTGTACCAATGCGTGTGCAACGGTTTCCTCGTCGCTCACGCATCTGGGACAGATCTTTTTGGCGGGGTCCCTACCCGGGCGCCCGTGTCTGTAGAGCTTTTCTCGAACGGGTAGAGCCCCTCGGTAGCACTGCCAGGCCAGGGACTTCTGGAAGTTGTCCATAGGTCCCGGGCTGAATGTCCTACCGAACAGGCTGGCCAGTTCGTCCTCCTCCATGTCTAGGGCTTCTCCGAGGGCGTCGTCGCACCTGCTGTGTACCAGCCCTCTATAGAATGTTGCGGTGGAGTCGCCACTGATAACCGGATCCGCCTGCCAGAGGGCGGTGAGCGCCTGGGCACACTCAGTGTGCCAGGCGCCCAGTTTTCTCGGTCTTTGCTTGACCCAGGATTGCAGCTCGGTGAGTGAGACGAGTCTGGGAAAGGTTCGTCTCACAAACGAGGCCCACACCGGTTGTCCGGTGAGGAATACGTAGAGGTGCCGTAGCCTTAATGCGTGTTTACGCATCATTAGCCACGGCATCCTCAGCCCTCCTTTCGAAGGGTGTTGACAGCAGATGGATCTCCTCACCATAGGAGCCCGCCTCTTCCAAAGGAGCGCGCGCTCCATCTTGGCGAGGGTTTCCCTTGGGCAGGGCACTACGGTCAGGCGGTAGTAGATGACGGACGCTATGTAGGTGTTCGCCACCTCCGCCCGACCTTTCAGGGATAGTTTGCAACTGGCCCACTTCTGGGTCAGTGCAAACACCCTGTTCGTAACCTCCGCCCAGTTTTTCTCGACCTGGAGGTCCGGTCCGAACCAGACCCCGAGCAACTTCACCAGGCCCTCTGTCCAGCGTCCGACGACGCCATCGGAGGGCATCGGTCTGCCCCTCCACGTGCCGAGTTGCAAACCGATCGACTTGTGCTGGTTCAGCTTAGCCCCTGTGAACCTTTCGTACTCCTCCAGTAAGGTGCCGACCGCCTCGATTTCGGAGGCCGTCGACACCATTACTGTCACGTCATCGGCGTAGGCCGACACCGCTTTCCGCAATCCCTGCAACAACTCCAACTTCCGCAGTAGTGGCTCGAGAGTCAACATATACAGAAGGGAGGAGAGAGGGCACCCTTGTCGGATGGACCGCGCGATTTTGAACGGCTCCGAGAGGTAGCTGTTCACCTTGACCCTAGAGCAGATGCGGCTGCTGTGCATAGCAGTGATCCAGCCCCTGAAAACGGGTCCGAAACCTGCCGCCGCTAGCACCGCATCCAGGTAACCATGGTCGACCCTATCGAACGCCGTAGATTGATCCAAGTTGATCAGAGCCCCACCAAAGCCGGGTTCGTTCCCAACCCTCTCTATGATGTATCGCATGAGGTGGAGGTTGTCATGGATGGACCTGGACGGGATAGCACATGTCTGCGCATCTCCTACCAGGTTGCCCACGACAAGCGCCAACCTCTTTGCTAGCACCTTGGCCAAAATCTGTAACTCTGTATTTAGCAGAGTTATGGGCCTGAAGTTATTTATATCGTCCCCCTTGTTCTCGTCCTTCCTCACTAGCGTGACTACACCCTTGGTCACAATACAGGGAATTCTCCCGTTCTGTTGCCAGTTGCAGTAGACCGCCTCGAGGAGATCGGGGAACAAGTCCGGCATAGCTAGATATAATTCGTATGGAAGACCATCGAGACCCGGGGATTTGCGTTTGCCGCATTGGCTCAGCACGTCCTCTATCTCAGTGGCCGAAATCGGCTCCTCGCAGAGACAGATAGACAGACAGATAGACAGACAGATAGACAGACAGATAGACAGATAGATAGACAGACAGATAGAAAGACAGACATATAGAAATATGAAGAAATAGTTAAATAAATTGATAGACAGATAGACAGATAAGACAGACAGACAGACAGAAAGCTATATATATACACACAGACAGAAAGATAGATATACAAAAGAAGGTACCTACCCAATCCAGCAAAAGAATGAAAGAATTATCAGAAAAGAAAACAACACACTACTTCCATTACAATAACTAAATGTAATAAAATATCGACTTACTTTCACTGATACAAGCAAATATCGAGACTTCTGTAGCAATGCACTGTTTTATATCAAGTGGAAATAATTTCAACTGTATGTGTGTTGCTCTTTTGTCATAAAGATTCACTTCTTCACTTGATTTAGCCTAAAAGTTATAAAATATCAAGTCAAATAAATGTTATTTAACCCTTTAGCATTTACATTACTCTACTATAATATTTTCAGGGTAAAGGCTTTATCTCACATAATATGGAATCTACCAGGTTTTGATGATGTTATTTATTTTGAGAACAATACCTTAATGTCAATATGAGTGGCCAGTTACAGTTGGTTTGAACAGAAAGAGGTGAGAATTCTGGCCGGATACGGCAGTTTAAACGATAAAGGGTTAAATAATTTACCATATGTCAAATCCTTTTCAGGTAATTATTGTCATTGAGCCTAAATCAGAAACCATTATTTGGTATAAAATATAGAAATATGTTATTTAAAAAATTATTTAACAAAATATTTATGGCATTTCAAATATGCATGTATGAATGTGTGTATATATGTATGTCAGGTTGCTCTTCAGTACTACTGGTAACATGTAACCCAGTACAACATGTGTATGGTCGGGTCATTGGCGACTAAACTTGCTTGGTGAGGAGTGTGATTTTGGACACCCTACGGGATGAAAAATAATACCTGCCAAAGGGCGGAGGAACTTAAGTGAGTCAACGGCCATCCAATAAAGATTTTTTGTGGAGTGAGAGACTCTTAGTCTTCATTAAGACATCTCTCTAGGAGAAGGCCACGCTGATATAAACCCTGTGATTTCATTTGTATCCAATGATGTAGACCAGTTCTACTTTTTGGCCAAATAGATTTGCTGTTCAGAGAGTGGGATTGGCCCCGTGCAAAGCCTTTCTTCACTTAAAAAAGCTTCAACCACAGGCATCGCTTGATATGTGACATTTGTTGTGATGCTTGGTATTGCTGGCCATAGGGAAGTCCCTAGCAGGACTAAAAAGCCATGTTAGTGATGCTCATGCTTAAGTATCAAGTGATGGCATTACTCAAAATCGAGTTGCAGCCATCATCATCAGCTATGCATGTGTATATGTGTCTGTATGTATAAATGTACATTCTAAATAAATAATAATTACCTTGTATGTTTTCAACACTTTATTTCCTTTCATTAAAAGAATCTCAAATGATTTAATATTGTGAGGTCGAAATAAAGAAACCTTTTCCATTGGAGAAACAATATTTGACATGTCAATAATAATGTTAGGGAAATTATCTTCATCAGCAGAATACCACAACAGTTCACCAGGACGAATATCATTAGCATTGTTATCAATGTTATAACTTGAAGCTTGGATTGCACTTGTTGCAACTATATTGGGATCTTTCATAATATTTACGAACTTGCATATAGGGGACTCTGAAATTAAAGCAAATGTTTTTTCTGTTATTCAAACCTACATCATCATTATCATCATCATCGCTTAACGTCTATCTTCTACACTAGCATGGATTAGGCGGGAATTGTCCACTTGAGGCAAGATTGGTCGGGTGACCATGTCTCGCTCGTATAGGACTACAATTTCTAAAATTTTACTTTTGACATCATCAATGACCCATAAACCTCTGATGAAGTATTAGAAACATGTATTGTACATTCAGTATACTAAAATTTTTAGTCCAAAATTCATCAATAGATTTTCATAAAGATTTTGACAGCGATTTTTAAATGTTTTAATTCTCACTCTGTTCTAATGTTCTCTGTAAACAAAATGAAAAACAATACAATATTTTTTGACACTTTAAACATATTTTCATAGATTTTCGCCAACACTACACCTAATATTCCCCCTCCATACACACACCCACATGTATATACACTATTCACTTCCCTGACATTTGTATATTATTCTATGTACTATACATGCACATTTGATGAGCTGTAGTGCACCTGAGCACTGTACACAATAATTTTATTATTATTATTATTAAATATTTCTAAAAAATTGAATTAAGCTACTTAATCAAATTACTTTGAATAATGAATAAAATAAATTGAATAGTAATTGTTTGTATATTTTGACAGAAAGCCAACAATTTGAAGTAAAGGGTAAAGTTGATTAAATGGTCCTCAGCGTGTTACTGGTACTTTGTTTTATCAGTCACATAAGGATAAAAGGCAAAGCTAGCCTTGGCAGGATTTGAACTCAGAACGTAAAAGGACGTAATAATAATAAGGGTTTCTAATTTAGGCACAAGGCCAACAATTTTGGGTGAGGAAAAGTCGATTAAATGGACCCCTGTGCATTACTGGTGCTTTATATTATAGACCCCGTAAAGATGAAAGGCAAAACTAACCTCAGCAGGATTTGAACCTAACCATAATAATAATGATGATGACTGAAATACTTATATAATCAATTTTAAAAGGAACAAAAATTTACTAACTTTAAAGTAGTTTTTTACCTTCGTTTTTTATTTTTTTAAAATTTACAGAAATATTTTACACAAACCTTTAGGTTTCTTAACATTTGGTGCATTTGCTGAAATCGATTCTAAAATTTTAAACAGAAACAAAAGAATAATGGTTAACAGAATGAAAAGAAATTGATAAAGATATAGAGATGACACACATTTCTATCACAAAATTATAATTGGTTCTACATTAAGGGGAGTTGAGCAACATGAAGTAAAGTGTCAATTTTAATGCATTTAAATTATATTTATACATTAGAGAGGTTGCCCAGTACTCCTCGCAATGCTGCTGTCTTTTCTTTTGATCTGGTGTTGGCTCGGGTGTTCACCCCTTCCTTTACATTTTCTTTAATATTGCAACATTAAAAGAATATATCTTTCTGAAAGAATCGTGATCAACTTATAATGTTATTTAAGCATTTGTAATGTTATTTATGTATATATTTAAAACATATTTGTTATATTATTCTACTGTAAATTTATTTATATGCTTTGTATATATCATATGTGTTTATATTTTTATACAAAGTATATTTATAAAGTATGTATATTTTGAACAATCAAAATAAAACAAAAGTTAGATGTAGGTTGTTAAGAGTACTTCATTGTTTTACGATAATTTCAGAGGGCTGGTAGGAGTTACATCACCACCTATTTTTAGTAGCGATATTCAAGATTGATCACTGTCTTCCTCAGAAACAACACTTCCTCAAGATCTGACCTCACTCACTAACCGAGGGAGGTAGAACTCATCAAATCAGACAAAGGAAACAATATTTCCATTGGTCTTTCCATTGCTGATTCTATCTACCAGTTGCAGCTCCTGGCAGAAAGAGCAACATGTAATAAAATGTCTTGCTCAAGAACACAATGCATCACTTTGTCAGGGAATGAAACTCACAACCACATGACTGAGAATCCAATTCTCTAACCACTAAGCAGCACACCTATCAAAAACAATTGTAACTAATATAAAGGTAAAACTACATGAGAACATTAATACACTTTGAGAAAAATTTAATTGTATAAATTTAATTTAATTATATTAATTAAGAAAATAGCTAACGTTTGCCCTTATCCAAACCGCTACCACTCCGATATTATGGGTATGTGGTTAAAATGTCTCAGGAAAGAATCACTGGATTTGGAGCTCAAAGATCAGAGAGTCACTCAAGGTAGAGCCATTACTTCTCTGAATTGAGGGAGCACAGCTCCGATACTATGGATATGTGGTTAGAATGTCTCAGGAAAGAATCACTGAACAGATTTTATGGGCAAAACCAACTGGCATGAGACCCAGTGATAGATCCAGAGCAAGATGGTTGGATAACATCCATGAGTTTGGCTGGTCACACTTAGGGATACAGCAGAGTCAGTTGGAGATGTTTTTTTCTGACAGGACCTGTTGGAGGAGTATTTGAGGACTTTGCCCCAACAACCTTCTCAGGAATAAGTGGGAGAAGAAAAAGAAGAAAAAGATATTCTGGTGCTAACCTTCACCACATATATCTAATGATTCATCTGAGCCATCTTTACAGTCTTCGTGTTTATCACAGGTCTTTATTGATTCAATACATTCATTATTTCTACAATGGAACTGGCCTTCTGGACAGCTGCAGCTATCATTTCTACATTTCAAGATTCCTCCTGTGCAAGTACTGTAATATATAATTGTTTCTATTTTAGGCACAAGGCCAGCAATTACCCAGTACATTACTGGTACTTTATTTTATCGACTCCGTAAGGATGAAAGGCAAAGTTAAGCTCGGCAGGATTTGAACTCAGATCATAAAGGGACGTAACTCTATGCTTCAAAGCATGGTGTCCGACTCTCTACCGATACTGCCAATCCACCACCCTAATACATCTGTAATATATAATGGTTTCTTATATAGGCACAAGGCCAGTAATTTGGAGGGGGGGGGGGAAGTCGATTAAATCGACCCAGTGCGTGACTGGTACTTTATTTTATCGACCCCATAAGGATGAAAGGCAAAGTTAACCTCGTCGGCGGGATTTGAACTCAGATCATAAAGAGCCGTAACTCTATGCGTCAAAGCATGGTGTCCGACCCTCTACCGATACTGCCAATCCACCCCACGTCTGTAATATATAATATTATATATATCATATATTATATACAATATATATTATATAATATATAATATATATTAATTATATTAGATATTATATATATATCATATATCATATGCAATATATATTATATAATATATAATATATATTAATTATATTATATACAATATATATAATATATTATATATATATTATGTATATAATATATAATATATATTATGTATATAATATATATATGTATATAATATATATTATGTATACAATATATTTTATATACAGTATATATTATATATAATATATATTATATGTAATATAATATATATTATATATAATATATCATCATCATCATTATCATTTTACGTCCTCTTTTCCCTGATTGCATGGGTGGGACGGGTCTTATTCAGCACAGCATCTCTCCACTTGTCACGGTCCTTCGTCATCTCCACTGTGAGCTTCAGCGATCTGAGGTCTGTTCTCACCACCTCCACCCATGTTTTTCGTGGCCTACCTCTACCACGTCTTCCTTCATCTGGCATTTCCTGGCACTTCTTCACCCATCGATCAACCTCCATGTGCTTCACATGTCCATACCACTTCAGTCTCCTCTCTCGCACACTACATTCTATCTTTCTCAGACACAGTTTCTCTCTCAACACATCCATGCTGGGTCATTCACGCACATTGACATTGCATATCCAACGGAGCATGCTTGCTTCATTTCTCTTCAGCCGTCGCATATCCTCTGCAGTTGCTGCCCATGTCTCACTACCATGCAGCATCGCGCACCTCACACAGACATCATATAACTGGCCTTTCGTATGCAGTGAGAAACCCTTCTTTGTCAGCAGAGGAAGCAGCTCCCTAAACTTCTTCCAACCCATCCTTATTCTATATACTATGGCCTCGGAACACCCCCCTCTCATGCTAATCTGATCTCCTAGGTACCGGAAGCTATCCACCACTTCTATAGCACCCGCCTGCATTTGAAAAATGTGTCTATCAATGCGACTTCTACTGTCTAATTTCCCTGTACATCTACTGAATACGTATTTCTCCCTACCTGTTAGTTTGCCTGCTATCCCATTACATCTCTTGTGTACCCAAGATCTGCATTATGTGCATTTTATAGAATTTATGCCAGTTCCTTTTCTGCATATCGAACATGGCCATTT